>OU452311.1:10754381-11146881 GCA_911728475.2 Pterostichus madidus
AAATGTCACTTTTTATATTTGTTTTTTTCTCTTTATTTTGTGATTGCTTAATTGAGTTTAGTATAATTTATAATATGTTAAGAGTTTGTCATTAGAATGTAAGGAGTTTATCATCTCGCTTTGGCGAATTTGTTGATATTTTAACAGAAAATTATATTGATATATTATGTTAATGGCTTTATGATGCTAATGATAACAGTAACTTCATGATTTTAGAATATTTTTTACTAAGAAATGATAGAGTTGGTAAAGGTGGTAGTTTTGGTGTTTACATCAAATACGTTGTATCGTTTAATAATGATTTTAATATTAACTCTCCATCACTCGAGCAATGTTGGTTTGTACTAAAAATTTATAATGTGCAAATTGCGTTTGGCATAATATATAGACCAGCTTCTGCGAGTGTTATTGAGTTTATAATTGATGTAGAGCTGTCATTGAGTTATATATTTCCTGACGAAAATCATATTTGTATGCTCAATGTTAACAACAACTCAGTGCAGATGTTCAGTCGGCTTTTGGTTCAGTTTGCAACAAATCGTAACTTTAATCGACGTTATTTTAACTTCCACTGTTGATTTATATTCACATGTTTTTAACTTCCATAATCATGATATAGCTGATCACGCACTAACTATCTTTAATTTATCGGTCAGTGTTAATTCATGTCAACCAAATGTTGTTTTAACTCGAGACTATCGGAATGCATATTATCAGTATTTTTCCATATCAATTAGTAGCATAGACTGGAATCTGTTCTATATGTGTGAATATGTTAATGAAAAGTTAAAAATCTTTTATAATAATGTTTTAAATATATATAACACATATATATATATATATATATATATATATATATATATATATACCAGAAAAAAGAATAACTGTACGCAGTCTTCCAAAACCTTGGATTACTGACATGATAAAAATTATGATCAGATTACGAAAAAATGCCTTTGCTGAATTCAAAAGAACGAGATCTTAGAATATTACAAAACCATACGCAAGCTAGCTACTAAGTCCATCCGACTGAAAAAAAAATAATTTTTAGAGTATAAAATAAAAAACTGTAAAGCTGACCTATGGAATTCGCTCAAAGAATTTAATATTAATACGAAACATAATACAGATATTTCACACTTACTCTCGGACCTCTGTAAATATATATATATATATATCTGATATATAATAAAACTCTCTTGTACAAATGCCACTATTGAGTTCTTGGGAATTATAAAAACTACTTATCTCGAAAATGTTGTTGGAAATGGTAAAAAAAAAATCCTGTGAAAGTTAGAGCTTTTAATATTAATATTAAGAGGTGCCGCATCGTAAATTTCAATTTCCCATTTAAATAACATGGGAACAACGTTCTCTTGGAATTTGGAATTTTGTAACTTACGTTAGGGAAATTATTTTGAAATGATAGGAACACGCTCTTGTAGAAAATTTATCGCTCTACAAAAAAGGCTTCTAACAATTTTTTGATATATTTATTTTTTCAAAAGTTATTTAACGATAGTTAGATTGATATTGAATTGTTACATTTTCCTAATTTTCCGACGCAATCATCAACTTTATGAGAAAATTCCATAGGACATTTTATGTAGAACATTTCATTTCCTATAACTTATCATCCAAAAAGTTTTCGATATTTTTTACAGGTCGTAAGTTATTTGCAAACAACTAAAAAAAAATTAATAGTTGTCATTTAACTGCTTAAAATTAATCATGAATTTTTTTTAGTTTTTTTGTAAATAACTTACGACTTGTAAAAAATATCGAAAACTTTTTGGAAGATAAGTTATAGGAAATGAAATGTTCTACAAAAAATGTCCTATGTAATTTTCTCATAAAGTTGATGGTTGCGTCAGAAAATTAGGAAAATGTAAAAATTTAATATCATGCCAAGTCTATCGTTAGATAACTTTTGAAAAAATCAATATATCAAAAATTTGTAAGAGACCTTTTTTGTAGAACGTTAAATTTTCCACAAGAGTATGTTTTGATAATTGCAAAATAATTTTCCTAACGTGAGATACAAAATTCCCAAGTCCAAGAGAACGTTGTTCCCATGTTATTTAAATGGGAAATTGAAATTTACGATGCGGCAATATATATATATATATATATATATATATATATATATATACATATATATATATATATATATATATATATATATATATATATATATATATATATATATACATACATATATATATATATATATATATATATATATATATATATATATATATATATATATAAATAAAATATAAATATATCATCACGCCTTCTACCCATTACTGGGTGTGGCACTCTGCTAAAGCAGATCTCGGTAAGTGATATATTTTGCGCGTGAAGTGCGGTTACCAGTCGTCAAATCACGGCCCCCAAACATATTAGTGGTGGAGGAGCCACAGGGATAGCTTTTTTCAAATTATATATATATATATATATATTCAGCTCTTCTAATTGTTCACATCCGAATCCCCCAATTTCTGTATATTTTAAATGTTACTTCTTATGTATAATTTCTGAATTTAAATTTTATTTTATACGATTAATTTTTAACAAAAACTTGTGTATTATTAAATTTTTATGTTATTATTAACATTTTGTTTCACTTATAATGCCCGAAATGAATGTTATTCGTCTTCGCCCTCTTTCTCGTTTTCCTTTGCACTTTTCGCTACACAGATCCCACTGTATGTTTCTCTGTCGCACAATATGTCCAAGGAATGACAGTTGTTGTTTTTTGATTTTGCTTATCACCTGCCTTTTAGCTTTCATTTTATTTAACACTTCCGCATTTGAAACTTTTTTGTCCACGCTATTTTTAATGTTTTTCTGTAAATCCACATTTCGAATGCTTTAATTTTATTAATGTTTTTAATATTTAAAGACCAGCTTTCACTACCATATAATAATACACTCCACATGTGACAAATTATCATCCGTTTCTTTATATTTAAACTAATATTCCTATTAGTTAAAATATGTTTTAGTTTATAAAATACACTTTTAACTAACCCTATCCTTGTGAATATCGCTATCCACTCTGCCGTTTTCCGTTATTATGGTCCCCAGATATTTATAACTTTTTACCCTTTTTATTGCCCGTTGTTTATTTTTAAACTGTTATTATTTCTTATTGGCTTTATATTTATTGTCATATACATAGTCTTTTTTGTATTTAATTTGAGGCCGTATGTTTCACTCATTTGCTGCACTTTATTTATTAATTGTGTGAGTTCCGCCTTACTTTCGCTATTAGGACCGTATCGTCTGCATATCGAATATTGTTATACTTTTACCTCCGATCCAAATTCCTCCGACATTCTCCATCTGCCTGAATATTTTTTATATTTAAAATATAGGTAACTAATTTATTCTGTTCATGAACATATTAATTATAAAACAATTTTCTTAATTAGAGCCAAAATTAAAATTAAGTATAAAATTTAATCAATGTTTTCAAATTTCAATATCGCACTATACGGATTAACAAAATAGTAAAAAAGTTTATTACCAACTACCATTCCCGGTAGCAAAATAGATATCAACATATAAACTATATACATGATGCAGTATTGATAGTAAAATGTATTGGGTTTAAAATGATAGGAACATGTAAATTATGACTAACTTGCTTATTATTAAGAATATTTCAAATTTTAAATGATTTTCTTAAACAGTAGCAAAAATAAAGATTGTGTACAAAATTTAAGACAGGTATTTTGTTTATTTTCGGTAGACGCCAAAATGTAGCTTCCATGAAAGTGTGCAGAAATGATATTGTGATGTATATATATATATATATATATATATATATATATATATATATATATATATATATATATATATATATATATATATATATATATATATATATATATATATATATATTCAGCTCTTCTAATTGTTCACATCCGAATCCCCCAATCAATCGTTTTTTACAATTCAAATTACTTCAGTGACGAGAAATTTTCTTTACATACTGTTGATATAGAAATTGTCTCTAAGTCGATTAAATCTCTTCATTCTAATTCGACTGGCATTGATGGAATTAATTTAAGGATGTTAAATCTAATTGTTTCCATGATTTTGCCACAAATAATTCTCCTTATTAACTCTTCCATTCTATCCTGCACATTTCCAGATTTGTGGAAAATTGCTTTAATTAAACCAATTCCCAAATGTTAAAATCCTAATTCCTATAATAATATACGTCCTTTTAGTATCCTTTCTACAATATCCAAAATTCTTGAAAAAATTATGCATAATCAAATTTCAGAATACGCTGTTAAATGTAAAATTCTCTCTGGTACACTGCATGGATTCAGGCCCAAATTTAGTAACACTACTGCGTTAGTTAAAATTATGGATGATATTGTCCGTCACATTGATGATAAAAATATGGTGCTCCTTGTTCTACTTGACTTCAGCAAGGCATTTGATACTGTGAATCATGACCTGCTAGTTGCTAAATTAAAGTACATCGGGTTTGATGGTAATAGTTTGCATTTCGTGTCCAGTTATTTATTCAATCGTAAGCAAAATGTAATAAGTAATGGAAATGCATCTGAGACATTAAATATTTTACAGGGTGTTGCACAAGGATCTATCTGTGGTCCTTTATTTTTCTCACTGTATACATTTGGCCTCTGTAAAAGTGTGTCTCACTGCAGCATGCACATCTATGCATATGATACACAAATTTATTTACCTTTCAATCCGGCACATGCTGCTCATGCTGTACGCCTTATTAACGATGATCTTGCTAGAATCATGCAACTAATAATTGCCTTAGTATATATATATATATATATATATATATATATATATATATATATATACACAGGCGCGATGGCCGAGCGTGTTAATGCACATCTCTTAACATACTGTGACGTCATCCGAACCAAGGTTCGTCAGTTCGAATCCGCCTGTCGACAAAGTATGATTTGTCGTTAAAATAAAAAATACAGTTACTTGTATCAATCATACTCGGGCGCTATAAGCTAGTCACTTATACAAATGCCTTAAAAGTAAGTAACATCGACTCAGAAAACCGGCAGTACGGCAGCGTAAAAACTCCGGCTCGGTGTGCCCGGTAGGCCCAGGCCCGACTCGGGCTGTAGCGCCAGAAAAGAAGATATATATATATATATATATATATATATATATATATATATATATATATATATATTCATATATATATATACATATATATATTCATATATATATATATATATATATATATATATATATATATATATATATATATATATATATATATATATATATATATATATATTCATATATATACATATCTATATATATATATATATATATATATATATATATATATATAATATATATATATATATATATTTACAGAATTAATGTCCGAGAGTAAGTGTGAAATATCTGTATTATGTTTCGTATTAATATTAAATTCTTTGAGCGAATTCCATAGGTCAGCTTTTATATATTTTTATATATATTCAAAAGAACGAGATCTTAGACTCATTGGGAATATTACAAAACCATACGCAAGCTAGCTACTAAGTCCATCCGACTGAAAAAAAAATAATTTTTAGAGTATAAAATAAAAAACTGTAAAGCTGACCTATGGAATTCGCTCAAAGAATTTAATATTAATACGAAACATAATACAGATATTTCACACTTACTCTCGGACATTAATTCTGTAAATATATATATATATATATATATATATATATATATATATATATATATATATATATATATATATATATATATATAATACAGATATTTCACACTTACTCTCGGACATTAATTCTGTAAATATATATATATATATATATATATATATATATATATATTTACAGAATTAATGTCCGAGAGTAAGTGTGAAATATCTGTATTATGTTTCGTATTAATATTAAATTCTTTGAGCGAATTCCATAGGTCAGCTTTACAGTTTTTTATTTTATACTCTAAAAATTATTTTTTTTTCAGTCGGATGGACTTAGTAGCTAGCTTGCGTATGGTTTTGTAATATTCCCAATGAGTCTAAGATCTCGTTCTTTTGAATTCAGCAAAGGCATTTTTTCGTAATCTGATCATAATTTTTATCATGTCAGTAATCCAAGGTTTTGGAAGACTGCGTACAGTTATTCTTTTTTCTGGTATATATATATATTTAAAACATTATTATAAAAGATTTTTAACTTTTCATTAACATCTTCACACATATAGAACAGATTCCAGTCTATGCTACTAATTGATATGGAAAAATACCGATAATAACAATATATGAAAGTATGGGAGGAATACTATAAAAATCTACTGACTGAGCAGAATCGACAGCCAGAGACCATAGCAGAAGAAATAAACAGCGAGGAGGAGGAACTATGTACGGTAGAAGAGCCAACTCTAGAAGAAATAAAAGATATAATAAACATGAAAAGAAATGAACGAGCAGCAGGGAAAGATGGGATACCTATGGAGTTATTAAAATACGGAGGAGACAGTCTGCATGCTCAGATATATATATATATATATATATATATATATATATATATATATATATATATATATATATATATATATATATATATATATATATATATATCACGATCACAGAGTTGGTAAGCCATCGAAGAGAGCCCGCCCCATCATTGTTAAATTTATGTCCTATAAAACTCGTGCCAAAATATTAAAAATGCGTAAAAAGCTAAAAGAGGAGCGCATGTCAATAGCAGAAGATCTCATTCATTCTAATTATGACCTTTATAAGTCAGCATCAACTACATTTGGAATAAGGAATGTGTGGACACTTGACGGAAGGATATTTGTTAAATTATCTGGCAATAAGGCTGTTGTTGTAAAATATCTAAATGAAGTCAATGATTTAGTTTAAATTTATATTATTTTTGTATTTATCTGTTCGCCTCTGCTCGAAGTTACTGACACGTGCTTGTCTATTAATTAGCTTACAGCTGATTTTTCTCTAACACCTGTGAATCACACTAAGGTCATTGTACTCATTGTTAATATGTTTACATGCGGTCAAATCAACGTGAGGTCTCTTAATTCTTGTTTTTCAAAATTTAAAGACTTTGTATATGAACATAGTTTTGATCTGTTGGCAGGGTATATATATATATATATATATATATACTGACACTTAAGATATGGCGGGAAGAAAAAATGCCGAAAGATTGGAGCAGTGGGCAAATAGTAACGATACACAAAAAGGAGACCAAAAAGCATGCCAAAACTACAGAAGGATTACGTTACTATGCACAGCATATAAGATTTTGTCAACTATAATTCAAAGAAGGTTAGAAAAAGAGGCAAATGGAGTAATTGGACAATACCAATGTGGATTTGTTAGTGGAATGTCAACTACAGATGGCATTCACACGGTGAAGCAAATAATCGAGAAAGCGCACGAGCATAAAATTGATATAGAGATTTCAAACAAGCTTTTGATTCAATTAGAAGAGAAAAACTTATACAGGCACTAAAGGAATTAGGTATAAAATCGAAAACAAGAAGACTAGTTAGGATGACCATGGACATGACGATGACCACAATAAAAACTCTTAAAGGCGAAACAAGGGAATTTGAAATTAATAAAGGTGTTAGGCAAGGCGATGCACTGTCAGCGACACTCTTTAACCTGTCCTTGGAGTATATAATGAGAAGAATACATAAAGGAACATTAAGAACAAGAGGGGTACAGATCACAGCGTATGCAGACGACGTAGTAGTTGCGGCTAAGACTAGAACTATAATGAGAGAAACACTGCAAGAGATAACAACAGAAGGAAGAAAAATAGGACTAGAAATAAACACAAATAAGATTAAAATTATGAGAATCGACAAGTTTTCAGGAAGTAGGGAAATACAAATAGGGGAATACAATTTCGAGGAAGTTGGAAAATTCCGATATCTGGGGATAATGCTGGACTACGAAGGGGAAAGAGAAACAGAAATTTGTGAGAAGATAATGGCAGTAAAGAGAGCGCGACATGCCTATAGAAGCATCCTAAAGAACAAAACACTGACAAAAAAGACGAAAATACAAAACTATTATAAGACCAATAATGCTATATGCAGCCGAAACAATGACAATGTCAAAAAGAGATGAGGAAGATATAAGAAAAACGGAAAGGAAAATAATAAGGACAATTACAGGCCCCGTAAAAGTAGATGAAAATGTATTTAGGACTAAAATGAATTTTTAAATAGAGCAAGAGCTAGAAGGTGTAGATGTAGTTAGGGATGTTGCGATACCTCTAAAATATCGATACCAGTATCGAAAGAGTATTCAAAAAGAAAGTATCGATATTGGTATCGGAATCGGTATCAAATGAAAGTATCGATACTAGTATTGGTATCGAATGATTATTTTTATAAAATCTTGTCATTTTCGAAATACATTAGGTTTTATACGAAATTATGATAAAATAAACTCAATCACAATAACAATATTTAAAATAGTTACTTTAGCACAAATTCACAGTTTAACAAACAACAAAATATGTAGTATTCCGAATAAACATGAAATCAGGGTTTATCTACTATCTTTATTTAACTTTCACTGTCTTATTCTACTATTTCTATCGTTCGTCGAACACATGGCCATGTTTTATTAATATTTTAAAAAAATACCAGCATAATATGAACTTTTCATGAATTTATTGCAAAATGATATTAGATTAAAAATAGTTTTCGATACTTTAGTATCGAAATAAAAAAAAGTACTGATATGGGTAAAACATCGAAAGCAAAGTATCGAATACCAAAATAACCGGTATCGAAACGAAAGAATCGATACCGGTATCATATCAGTAGTATCACAACATCTCTAGATGTAGTAAGTAAAATAAAACAAAAAAGGGCAAAATGGCTAGAACATGTGTGGAGGTCAAAGGACGGTGATATAATAAAGGAAATGCTTCAATGGGACCCAGGGAGTAGAAAAAGAAGAGGCAGACCAAGGTTAACGTGGAAAGGAGAAGTAGTGGAAGACCTTAAAAAAGTAGGTGTGAATAAATGGCAAAAAAAAAACAAAAGTTAGGAAGATATGGAAAGAAATATGCGAAAGGATAAAATGAAAGGGGAATCAGGGACTGATCCACCCAAATAGAATCTAGAAAGCTTCGGATAGAAGCGGCGATACCCTCACGAGGGTGTATGAGCCACAATCAATCAATCAATCAACAAGAGTAAGTGTGCTGTTATGTTATTTGGAAATAAAATCGGAAGGAAACTATTAACTGATAAAATTAATACTGAATTAAATAACATCAAGCTCAATATTGTAACGGTTCACAAAAATTTAGGATGATGAACTCAGATTTACAGAGTACGTTAATTTATTGATGACAAAGGCTTATTTAGCATTAAAAAATCTTTTTATGAATCGCTTCATCCTATCAAAAAGCATAGGGTTGTTCTTGCTGATCCTCTTGTACTCTCTGTATTCAACTATTGTGATGTAATTTATGGTCCATGTTTGTTTAATTATGATGCACAGAGAATACAGAGAGTACAAAATATGTGCCCAAGGGTCGTCTTGGGTTTGAGGAGGCGTGATTCTGTAAGTACTCATATTCAAAGTATAAGTTGGTTGGATATGCAGCAACGTCGTTCTCACCATTTTGCTAGTTTGATGCAGCGTGTAATATTAACGAATACGCCATCATGTCTGGCTAATAAAATATCATGCAGGATAGACTTGCATAATCACAATTTGAGAAATCAAACAAACATTCACCTTCCAGCTCACTACACATCTTTGTTTCAACGTAGTTTTAGTTATAACTATTCTCAAGTCTTCAACCATATACCTAAAAAAGAAAATCCCTGAATATCAATTTATTTTCTAAAAAAATAAAGGAATATCTGTAACAATTTCAACTATCACTTCATTCGCTCTAAGCCACATGATCATTCTATTTAACAAAATTTTATTATTATTACTTTGGTCTGTTTTTTTCTGTTTTTTTTTTATATTTACTTATATTTATTACTCTATTCATTCAGACAATACTGTTTTCTACTTGTATTTTTTACTGAATTGTAAATTTTGATATATCTAAGCTTAAAGTGTCACAACAGCTTCTAGCTGAACTTTCGCCAATAAAGTTTATTTATTATCATCATTATTATTTTCCCAGTTTCAACTCGTATCAACTATATATAATAAAGAAAATATTTTGTATTAACTCCAGAAGTTTGGTATGTAATATAGACGAAATAAGTGACTCTACAAATGAAGAATAACTGTTAATAGTAAGTGTAACAGAAACAAGACTGACACGTGATATCAAAGACAGTGAGATTATAATAGAGAATTATTGTTAGGTTAGATTCAGAAACTTAGATATACGCTAAAGGTTGCGTGTTACTTGAAGTTAAATATATAATAAGGTTTTTAAGAAAAATTCGCGGAGGAAGGGTCCGAAAATTGAAACTTTGCCTTAGCCACATAACCTGTGACCATACTTTACATAAAACCATTTTAATACAGTAAAAAAAAAACATATAAATAAATTTACATAATAACTTATTAGTTCATGGTTAAATTATATTTTAATACGATGGTTGTATTTGCATTTCAAAAGTAAGCCTCAAAATTTGTAGCTAAATATTTGCTAAAGCCATATTCACGTCACTTTAAACATTCAGTTTGTTTTTTGCCTTTGTTTTAATGAGAAATCATTGAAATCCATCCTCGTAGAGTTATGTCGAAGAAAATTTAAATAAAACTCGACGAAAAGCATTTGTAACATGATATTTTAATGTAATGACATTACATTTTCGAGTTGTGAAAATTCGTGGTAAATTTTTAAAAAAAGTAATTATAAAAAGTAACTATAAATACCTGCGGTTACTCCACAAAAAACCCTCTTGGGGATTGCGACCCAAATGTAAGGTGACTGGTGTGCTATTTGAATACTACGGTTTTAATTACTTATAGCTACATCTGTTTAAAAAAAAAAACAGGTAAGTCATGTTCATTACATGAGTACCAGAAAGTAAATTTTTACTGCAAAAACAGTGGCGGATCCAGGACCTTTTTATAGTAGATCCAGCCACTGTACAAATTTTAATAATGAAATATTTCAAATTTATTTACGTAATATTTATCTGTGATTACTAATTTTAATTCGAAAGTATCTGTATTACATTATATGTCATATAGCGTATTTTTATCTTTAAATGTCTAAACGTTTTTAATTTATATAGTGATAATATTGATATACACCATCCGTCATATATATATATATATATATATATATATATATATATATATATATATATATATATATATATATATATATATATATATATATATATATATATATATATATATATATATATATATATATATATATATATATATATATATATATATTAGGGTGTCTCTTAAAATGGGAAAAAAATGTTTTTCCCTTCTCACCCTTTAAATCGTCTCCAAATGTGTCAAAAAAAATGCTAAAAATACTCCCACATTTTTACTCGTTGGTTTAATGACCCCCCTAAGCCCATTTCTATTTTGGTAATCGAACTTATGAATTAATATTTTCAATAAATTAGTTTTTCACTAAATAACGCCACAAAAAAAATTGTAAAGGTATTTCACGTCGCTGAGTTCAAATCTGAGGTCAAATTTGAGTTTTAATCGTTTCCAGATGGCGCCACTATGACAAAAAATTAATATTTTCCGAATTAATTAATAATTCCATATATTTTATAGTAATGCAAATTTTATCCTGAAAATTGTAAACTCGCAGAGCAGCGCCACCTACAAATGGTTGAAGACTCATTTTGACTTCAGATTTGATTTTAACGACCACAAAATCCTATAAAATATATGGAATTATTAATAAATTCGGAAAATATTCATTTTTTAGGGGGGTCATTAAACCAACGAGTAAAAATGTGGGAGTATTTTTAGCATTTTTTTTGACACATTTAGAGACGATTTAAGGGGTGAGAAGAGAAAAACATTTTTTTACCCATATTAAGGGACATCCTAATATATATATATATATATATATATATATATATATATATATATATATATATATATATATATATATATATATATATATATATATATATATATATATATATATATATATGACGGATGGTGTATATCAATATTATCACTATATAAATTAAAAACGTTTAGACATTTAAAGATAAAAATACGCTATATGACATATAATGTAATACAGATACTTTCGAATTAAAATTAGTAATCACAGATAAATATTACGTAAATAAATTTGAAATATTTCATTATTAAAATTTGTACAGTGGCTGGATCTACTATAAAAAGGTCCTGGATCCGCCACTGTTTTTGCAGTAAAAATTTACTTTCTGGTACTCATGTAATGAACATGACTTACCTGTTTTTTTTTTAAACAGATGTAGCTATAAGTAATTAAAACCGTAGTATTCAAATAGCACACCAGTCACCTTACATTTGGGTCGCAATCCCCAAGAGGGTTTTTTGTGGAGTAACCGCAGGTATTTATAGTTACTTTTTATAATTACTTTTTTTAAAAATTTACCACGAATTTTCACAACTCGAAAATGTAATGTCATTACATTAAAATATCATGTTACAAATGCTTTTCGTCGAGTTTTATTTAAATTTTCTTCGACATAACTCTACGAGGATGGATTTCAATGATTTCTCATTAAAACAAAGGCAAAAAACAAACTGAATGTTTAAAGTGACGTGAATATGGCTTTAGCAAATATTTAGCTACAAATTTTGAGGCTTACTTTTGAAATGCAAATACAACCATCGTATTAAAATATAATTTAACCATGAACTAATAAGTTATTATGTAAATTTATTTATATGTTTTTTTTTACTGTATTAAAATGGTTTTATGTAAAGTATGGTCACAGGTTATGTGGCTAAGGCAAAGTTTCAATTTTCGGACCCTTCCTCCGCGAATTTTTCTTAAAAACCTTATTATATATTTAACTTCAAGTAACACGCAACCTTTAGCGTATATCTAAGTTTCTGAATCTAACCTAACAATAATTCTCTATTATAATCTCACTGTCTTTGATATCACGTGTCAGTCTTGTTTCTGTTACACTTACTATTAACAGTTATTCTTCATTTGTAGAGTCACTTATTTCGTCTATATTACATACCAAACTTCTGGAGTTAATACAAAATATTTTCTTTATTATATATAGTTGATACGAGTTGAAACTGGGAAAATAATAATGATGATAATAAATAAACTTTATTGGCGAAAGTTCAGCTAGAAGCTGTTGTGACACTTTAAGCTTAGATATATCAAAATTTACAATTCAGTAAAAAATACAAGTAGAAAACAGTATTGTCTGAATGAATAGAGTAATAAATATAAGTAAATATAAAAAAAAAACAGAAAAAAACAGACCAAAGTAATAATAATAAAATTTTGTTAAATAGAATGATCATGTGGCTTAGAGCGAATGAAGTGATAGTTGAAATTGTTACAGATATTCCTTTATTTTTTTAGAAAATAAATTGATATTCAGGGATTTTCTTTTTTAGGTATATGGTTGAAGACTTGAGAATAGTTATAACTAAAACTACGTTGAAACAAAGATGTGTAGTGAGCTGGAAGGTGAATGTTTGTTTGATTTCTCAAATTGTGATTATGCAAGTCTATCCTGCATGATATTTTATTAGCCAGACATGATGGCGTATTCGTTAATATTACACGCTGCATCAAACTAGCAAAATGGTGAGAACGACGTTGCTGCATATCCAACCAACTTATACTTTGAATATGAGTACTTACAGAATCACGCCTCCTCAAACCCAAGACGACCCTTGGGCACATATTTTGTACTCTCTGTATTCTCTGTGCATCATAATTAAACAAACATGGACCATAAATTACATCACAATAGTTGAATACAGAGAGTACAAGAGGATCAGCAAGAACAACCCTATGCTTTTTGATAGGATGAAGCGATTCATAAAAAGATTTTTTAATGCTAAATAAGCCTTTTTCATCAATAAATTAACGTACTCTGTAAATCTGAGTTCATCATCCTAAATTTTTGTGAACCGTTACAATATTGAGCTTGATGTTATTTAATTCAGTATTAATTTTATCAGTTAATAGTTTCCTTCCGATTTTATTTCCAAATAACATAACAGCACACTTACTCTTGTTGATTGATTGATTGATTGTGGCTCATACACCCTCGTGAGGGTATCGCCGCTTCTATCCGAAGCTTTCTAGATTCTATTTGGGTGGATCAGTCCCTGATTCCCCTTTCATTTTATCCTTTCGCATATTTCTTTCCATATCTTCCTAACTTTTGTTTTTTTTTTGCCATTTATTCACACCTACTTTTTTAAGGTCTTCCACTACTTCTCCTTTCCACGTTAACCTTGGTCTGCCTCTTCTTTTTCTACTCCCTGGGTCCCATTGAAGCATTTCCTTTATTATATCACCGTCCTTTGACCTCCACACATGTTCTAGCCATTTTGCCCTTTTTTGTTTTATTTTACTTACTACATCTAGAGATGTTGTGATACTACTGATATGATACCGGTATCGATTCTTTCGTTTCGATACCGGTTATTTTGGTATTCGATACTTTGCTTTCGATGTTTTACCCATATCAGTACTTTTTTTTATTTCGATACTAAAGTATCGAAAACTATTTTTAATCTAATATCATTTTGCAATAAATTCATGAAAAGTTCATATTATGCTGGTATTTTTTTAAAATATTAATAAAACATGGCCATGTGTTCGACGAACGATAGAAATAGTAGAATAAGACAGTGAAAGTTAAATAAAGATAGTAGATAAACCCTGATTTCATGTTTATTCGGAATACTACATATTTTGTTGTTTGTTAAACTGTGAATTTGTGCTAAAGTAACTATTTTAAATATTGTTATTGTGATTGAGTTTATAATATAAAATATTAATTCATAAGTTCGATTACCAAAATAGAAATGGGCTTAGGGGGGTCATTAAACCAACGAGTAAAAATGTGGGAGTATTTTTAGCATTTTTTTTGACACATTTGGAGACGATTTAAAGGGTGAGAAGGGAAAAACATTTTTTTCCCATTTTAAGAGACACCCTAATATATATATATATATATAAGGGTGTTCGTTATTTTGGCGAATAAAAAAAGAATTGAGCCATCATCGCAGGTCCGAAAAATGACGTTAACACGTGCCTGTAGAGAAGTCAAAATTTACATGTAGTTTAAATGGGGAAAATGCATTTTTTGATACTTTTATGTACAACTTTTGATATGTTCAAGCTAAAACTATTTCAAGATAACTACCGGAAAGCTAATAAAATAAGCTTTCAAGCAGACTAAAATGCAAGTCATTTGAATAAAAATTGACTGCGCAGCGTCAATTTGAGTAATACGAACTTTGAAGTATATAAACGCCAAAAACGTTTATATAAGAATTTCGATTAATATTTCAGTTTTTACCCCAAAAATTGATGGACCACTATTAACAATATAAAAACTACATTCTGATATTTATTTTAACTATCTTCAAATGGTTGTAATAAACGTAGACATATCCTAAACTGATAAAAAATATATTTTAGGCAAATTAATGTAATCATAGGTTTAAGAAACGCTTTTCAAATGACTTATTAAATATTTCATTTTAAACCATATCCATGGGTTCAACCAATGTGTCTTTTCTTGTATCGGTATTTTTTTTTTGTTCTCACTGATAACTTGTAAAATCTATTGTTTTTGTTCATAGTTGTATGTTAAGCGGTTGTTATAATCCATTAAGGTGGCCGTTATTTTAGCAAAGTCGAAAACTTGTTGCTCTCAGCCCAAAATGTATTTCAAAATGAGGAGAAATGAGATTCCCAAATTCTCATCGCTTAATAATGATATTAGCACGTGCCTGTAACAAGATGAAATTTAACATGTATTTTAAATGGAGTAATTGGGTGTTAATAGAAACTGAGGAATATTTATTTACGTTTCCGTGGTAAATAAATGGCAAGATAATCCTTGTAAAGAACAGGCGAAATACTTCAAGGGAGACTTTGAGGCACGTCATTTCGTTCAAAATTAACGGAATAGCGCCAATTTTTTTTAATGCACCGAAAAAATCTATAATGTGTCATTTTCCGGACTAAAAAAAAAACTGAAATATTAATCGAAATTGTTATATAAACTTTAGTTGGGTTCGGGCGTTTTGTGTGCAGCGCCCGATTACCAACTGTTTTGAAGCAGTGAGATAAGGTGTTTTCTGAATGATACAGCTGAAACAGTTTGAATGTTCTTTATTTACAAATTAAAATAACATAAAGTTTGTTGAATGTTTGTAGCACGGATTCAATGTTCACAGCCGACAGCCGAACAGACCTAGTAGACTGGTCTCATCCGCACGACAGCCGAATAGGCCTAGTAGACTGGTCTCATCCGCACGACAGCCGAATAGGCCTAGCGCACAAGACTTTCCAGGTTCATTCCAAAGAAATGATCTACACGCACGACAGCCGAACAGGCCTAGTTGGTTCTCGAGTTGAATGCGGGTTGTCTTCGGTCGTGTTGATTGTTTTAGAGGAACAGAGTGCTCCAGCTGTAGGAACCAGGCTGGGGAATCGTTGTACCAGAATGGTGGCACTTTCATCTGGATGCGTTCCACTCGTGTGGCGGTTTCCACTGGATCCGTCATTGTGCTGCTCGACCTTATCCACTAATCACGTCGGGGTCACCAATTTTGTTGGGTTCGGGCGTGTTGTATGCTGCGCCCGATTACCAACTGTTTTGAAGCAGTGGGATAAGGTATTTTTCTGAATGACACAGCTGAAACAGTTTGAATGTTCTTTATTTACAAATTAAAATAACATAAAGTTTGTTGAATGTTTGCAGCACGGATTCAATGTTCACAGCATGTCGCTAGCCGATGCGACGGTCGTGGCGCGTGGTGGTCTTCAAGGGCGAATCCAGGTCGTCGTCGTCGACGTTCCCAACGGTCTATTGGTAACTCTGAAACAAGAGCGTCGTAACACTAGGCCTGTTCGGCTGTCGTGCGTACTCGTAGTCGGAATTCGAGAGCGTCGTAACATTAGGCCTGTTCGGCTGTCGTGCGTGCTCGTAGTAGGAATTCGTGAGTGACGAAACACTAGGCCTGTTCTGCTGTCGTGCGTGTAGATCGTTGCTTTGGAATGAACCTGGAAAGTCTTCTGCGCTAGGCCTATTAGGCTGTCGTACGGATGAGACCAGTCTACTAGACCTGTCGTAGACTGACTGATTTCTGCTGCTCACGCGATCCTGTTTTATACTGATCACTGCATGTAGTGGGGATTATTCTCAGCGCTCATTGGTCGGCCCGTGCTGTGCTTGGTAGGGATTATACTCCGCGCTCATTGGTCGGCTCGCGTCGTGCTTAGTGGGGGTTATGCTAAGCGCTTATTGGCCGGCTCGCGTTGTGCCTAGTGAGAGTTATGCTCAGCGCTAGTGATCGGGACGATCAGGATATGAACCTTGTTGGAACGCGCGCTTGTTGGTTGCTCTGGGTTACCATCGCTGTTGGTTCTCGAGTTGAATGCGGGTCGTCTTCGGCGTTTAGAGCAAAAAAGTGCTCCAGCTGTAGGAACCAGGCTGCGGGGTCGTTGTACCAGAATGGTGGTACTTTCATCTGGAGGCGTTCCACTCGTGTGGCGGGGTCACCAATTTTGTTGGGTTCGGGCGTGTGTCGTGCTTAGTGGGGGTTATGCTCAGCGCTCATTGGCCGGCACGCGTTGTGCCTAGTGGGGGTTATGCTCAGCGCTCATTGGCCGGCAAGCGCGCCGCTACAAAACGTTTTTGTCGTTTATATACTTCAAAGTTCGTATTACTCAAATTGACGCTTTTTATTCAAATGACTTGCATTTTAGTCTGCTTGAAAGCTTATTTTATTAGCTTTCCGGTAGTTATCTTGAAATATTTTTAGCTTGAACGTATAAAAAGTTGTACATAAAAGTATCAAAAAAGGCATTTTCCCCATTTAAACTACATGTAAATTTTGACTCCGCTACAGGCACGTATTAACGTCATTTTCGGACCTGCGATGATGGCTCAAATTTTGTTTATTTTTTCTGAGTAGTTTTAGAGGGTGAGAGCAACAAATTTCCGACTTCGCCAAAATAACGGACACCCTAATATATATATATATATATATATATATATATATATATATATATATATATATATATGACGGATGGTGTATATCAATATTATCACTATATAAATTAAAAACGTTTAGACATTTAAAGATAAAAATACGCTATATGACATATAATGTAATACAGATAATTTCGAATTAAAATTAGTAATCACAGATAAATATTACGTAAATAAATTTGAAATATTTTATTATTAAAATTTGTACTGTGGCTGGAGCTACTATAAAAAGGGCCTGGATCCGCCACTGTTTTTGCTGTAAAAATTTACTTTCTAGTACTCATGTAACGAACATGACTTACCTGTTTTTTTTTTAAACAGATGTAGCTATAAGTAATTAAAAGTATATATATATATATATATATATATATATATATATATATATATATATATATATATATATATATATATATATATATATAATAAAAACTCTCTTGTACAAATGCCACTATTGAGTTCTTGGGAATTATAAAAACTACGATTTCGGTTAAATCAGATACTTAATTTACCTTGTTATTTTATTTTTTAAATTTATTATCTTATAGTAGTTCACTAAATTTTGACATCCTTATTATTTCTATGTTATATAAATTCATGTTACTTTATTTATTTGAAATAAAGATGAATTGAATTATCGTTAAATACTTTATATTTATTGGCACCATTAAAATTATAAAAAATATGCTTTTTAAACATGTAGATACGAGTATATTTTTAAGTATGTAATGTAACTATTCATTCCATTTAAAAAATGTAGCTTCATGTATACCTTAAAAATGGGCGTCTAAAAAAAGGTTTTATTTCTCGTTTATAAATCGGGCGTTAGTATCAACAAGTTTTCTTTGAAACTTTTTTTTCGAGTTACTACTATTTTTTAATTAAAATTATTTAAAAAAAATCTGGTGCGACACCACACGACTTTCTTATACACAGCATATTTAATATTTAGAATATATGAATGTTATATAATATTATTAAATATTTAATTTAGTTTTTCAGTAATTCAGCATTTATCTGTTTGAAACATATAAAATATCAAATTTATTTACGTATAATATTTTTGTAATATGTCTAACTTTACTGATGAGGCATATACAGGATGTCCGGTTTTCGATCCTAACCCTTGGTATCTCAAAAACCGTGAGATACGAAGTCGATTAAATTGAGGCAAAGTTGACAAATTAATTGACCATTCTAATGATGTATTTCTTTCACGTTTCCAATACTTCCTTATACTGTATAAGAAAGTAAAAACCGTAATTTACACATTTTCACTTAATGTGTAGTAACCTATTTACATTATGGAAAAACAAAAATATTATTTAATTAATCTACGAATATATTAATCACGATAATAATAGTAACATTTTATTTACTCACGTGGCAATGTTCAGCCTAGGCTGCTCTTACACATAACCACTACGTAATAATAAGTAGAAATAAATACATAAGTATGACAAAATAAACGTAAGAACAATATTTCGATATTTAGTTACGAAATTTAAATTTAGAGACTATATAAGGGAATTATTAGCAATTTAGAAAAACTAATTATCATTCAATTTAGAAGTACAGCAGGCAAAATTAAATAAATTTTAAACGTAATGTATGGCATGGAACTCAAATTTTGCTAAACATTTAGGACACAAAGTATGAAAAAGAAGATTTAAATCGAGCTGTAGAGTATTTGGGAATCTGTAGCATTGAGTTGAATTTAGTGCTGATAGAATGAACTGAATGTGTATAGATGAGTTTACTATACAGATATGCCGGAATTTGCTTAGTAATTAGTTTAAATAAGAAACAAGATGCAAAGAACGTCTTATCTCCATGTTAAGCCAACCAGTGTCATAAATTTCTTGAGATATTGGGTCAAATATACGAATTCCATATGTGAAGCGACCACATGCATTTTGAACTTTACGTATTCTGTTACATATAAATTTATCAATGCAGGATCCATACGGGATGTCGCAATAATTAAATCGGGAAAGAATTAGTGCATCGGTTAGCGTTTTCCTTGAACTTGCATTTAATAGGTCCTTATTTATTAATAATGACTAATTAGCGTGTTAGTATGTACGAATATCATATCTTTGTCAATAAACATACCTAAATTTTTACAAACAGATGATATATGTAGGTGGCATGATATTTTTGATATGTAGACGAATGTCATTTGCAATTTGATTAACATTTATTTTGCTTCCAAAAACAACGACTGTAGATATACTAGGATTAATACTTAATGAAATATGTTAGCAACAGAATAAACAACACTCGTTCGTCAACTTTGTATTTCATTTCGTCTGTTGACTGGTTATTTGAAATTGAATTTATATAGACTGTTTATCACCGCACTGCTAGCATATCATTTTACTAAGACAAATGTTATCTTTTATTTTTATAATAGTTTAGATTTTTGCAGTACATTTTCTTTTCATTTTGTTATTTGTTTATATTAGTTACGTACTTAGAAACGCTAAGTTATGTTTTGTTCTCGGTGTAACTGACGTTTGTGAATGTAATTTATTTATTTCTTTTTATTTCTATGTTCCTTTATAGTTAAGGATAAGTTTGGTAAACTACCTTAACTTCCATTCTATTACCGAGAGAACCCTTCTTTTACTATCTTTTGTTTAAATGAGGAATAAATGGGAAAAATTTGATGAATGTAAGTTTGGTAAGTCGAATGTTAGGGTTAGTAAAGAAAATAAATTGATGAATGTAATGCGTATGTACAATGTAGACTTTTGTGTGTTAGTGAGACTAAGAGGAAAGGCTGTAGTGAGGAAGAGTTGGATGGAATGTTTTGCTTGTGGTCGGGTGTAGCTGAGAATGAACGTACAAAGCATGGAGTAGGTGTGCTTGTTGGTGAAAGAATGAAACCATTTGTAAGGGATTATGATAGTATTTCATCTAGAATTCTTTGACTGAGATTAAAGGTAGGCTTTCATGGAATCTTCGTTGTGTCAGTTGAACTGAATCTGAAAATGATCTCGAAAAAGATCAGTTTTTAAATTCGTTAGATAATGTGATTGATTTGTGTGATCCAGGTGAGAAAGTTATCGTATGTGGTGATTTAAATGGTTGGGTGGGAGTACAGAAACGCATGTCTGGGAATGCATTGGGTAAGTTTGGTGATGTGATAGAGAATGAAAACGGTTGGAAAATAGAATATTTCTGTTTGGAGCGTAATCTCTTTGTTTCAAACTATGTTTTTAAACAGAAATACATGGGAGAATACAAGTGAGAATAGACGAAGTGTAATTGATTTTATTTTGTATGATGAACGATTGAGAAGTTTAGTTATAGATACGTGTGTGAAACGTGGTGCTGAATTGGGTACGAATGACCATTATTTGGTGGTAAATGATGTTTGGTTGAAATTTAAGGATACAGTTCTTAATTATGCAAAAGAAGTTTGTGGTAAATGTAGATTAGGCTCTTGTCCAAAGAATGCATGGTGGAATGATAAAGTAAAAGAAGTGATTGCGGAGAAAAAGGGAGCATATTTGCGTTTTTTAAATGTGAAAGATGTACCTGGAAGTTTACGAGATGAAAGCTTACTAAAGTACACGAGGTTAAATAAATATGTTAAGAGAGTTGTGAGAGAAAGTAAGGCGCGTTTTGATGACTTGATGAGTGAAAGATTGACAAATGATTTTAGTATGAATAAATGAATGTTTTGGTTGAGTGTGAAGAGATTGAGAGGTGGTAATTTAAGGGCAGTGAAGGCGATTAAACGTGCTGATGGTGAGTTATTGTGGAATGAGTCAGATGTTAGGAATAGATGGTACTTTAGGGCTTTATATGGTAGCATAAATGGACGGAATGGTTGTAGTAAAAATGTTAGAGAAAATGTTAGTGGTGGTGATTGCGATATAAATGTTAGTGGTGGTGATTGCGATATAGATGATAGTGATGTTAGTCTTCGATTGATGCGTCTGAAGAATGGCAAGGCTGCTGGTTTGGATGGTATATCGAATGAGATGTTGAAATATGGAGGTGAGAGGTTATTTGACAGGATAGTTTATTTGTTTAGATTTTGTTTAAAACGGTTTGTGGCTTCTGATGATTGGAAACGTGCTGTCATTTGTCGTTTATTTAAAGGCAAAGATAGTTCGAGTAAATGTACTAATTTCCGTGCGATAAGTTTGCTGAGTGTGGTAGAGAAGTTGTACGGAAAGAATCTCATTCATAAGGTATGAACCTTAACAATTTCCAAGCTGAGTGATATGCAAGGTGGTTTTTTGCCTGAGAGAGAGAGTGTGGATCAATTATTTTCTCTTCGTATGATTGTTAAGAAGTCACTTGCTAAGAACAAAAAGGTGTTCTGTGGCGTTCTTGATCTTAAAAAAGCATATGATAGTGTTCATCGCGAGACTTTGTGGGTTGTACTTCTAGAGTACGGTATAAATAGTAATATGTTGGGGGCAATTCGTGCGTTGTATGAAGGTAGCGAGGCTGCGGTGAGAGTTGATGGTAGATTGAGTGATTGGTTTTGTATAGATGTTGGTGTAAAACAAGATTGTGGGATGTCTGCGTTGCTGTTTGTATATGGATGTGTTGTTACGAACGGCGCTGAGTGGTAGTGTTGTGCCTGCGTCAGCGTATGCGGATGATGTTGTTATGGGTGAATCTGAAGAGCAATTGAGGAGAATGATTCTAAGTATAAATGAAGTAGGAAAAGATTTAAATCTGTTATTAAATGTTGATAAATATAAAGTGTTAGTGTTTGAAAAGAGCGATTTGGTAACCGACTGCAATGTTTCGGTGAATGGTGTGAGATTGAGTGAAGTGAATGAGTTTTTATATTTAGGTAGTACGTTTTCGAGAGATGGACGTATTGATTGTGAGATTGAAAAAAGAGTATCTGCGGGTTGCAAGGTATTGGGTGCTCTAGGAACCTTTGCTCGAATGGGGGATTCAAGTGGTAGAGCTTTTTAATATATATTTATTAAAATAAATTCTTGACCGTACATCATATTTAATACAATATGAAATCATACCATAAATTATATCTTTATTGCTGAAATATGAAAGTTAAAGTTGAATAATTTAAAACGTTCGCACTGCCATATTGCAATTACGTAGTTGCATTAAGCCAATCACAGAGCTTTGTCTGAAACGTTTGTCGGTGCTCAAGAAGACGAAGAAGAAATAAGCATTCAGCATTCTACGATTCTACCAATGACGTATAATACTAGACGAATTATGCCGTATTCAAATCAATGCCGTGTTGTGAAGCAGAAAGAGATTGAATAACTTTTGGGTCTGCCGGGTGCGCGGCAAGCAGCGAGTACACTTTGATGTTATGCAAGTTGCTCCTTGCCGCGCACCCGCCTCACCAACCAGTTATTCTATCCCTTTCTGACTCACAACAAACGCCGATGTTAGCCGTCTAGTTATGTTTTGTCTGAGGATTCTACTGACAACGACAAGTTACGTGTTATTTATCTCTGTCTTATCTGTCTCTCTTTAAGCTAAGATGCAACTACGTCATATTCATTTGTTTCGAAAGTTTAAATATTTTTATCATGCTTAATACAAGTTTAAAAAAAAAATATTTTGGGTATAATAATTTTATTAAGTAGATTAATATATAAAAAATTCAAAAAAGTCTTGAAAGGCCCATTGTGAATGTATCCAGAGATGCTCAATTGAGTGTGTATAATGGTGTTTTAGTGCCTACATTGATGTATGGTAGTGAATGTTTTCTGTGGATGAAAAAACATGAACGTAGTATAACTGCTGTAGAAATGAGGTATTTGTCGGGTGTGTGTGGTTATACTAGAAGAGATCGTGTCCGGAATACATTGGTGTATGATGAGTGTGATATTGAGAAGAATGTAGTTAGAAAAGTAGGTATAAGTCAGTTGAGATGGTTTGGGCATGTAGAACGTATGTCGAATGAGAGATTGGTGAAACAGGTATATGTTGGTGAAATTGAGTGTGAACGATTGCGTGGGCGACCTATGTACAAATGAATGAATATGATTGGAGGATTGTTGCGCGAATGAAAGTTTCCGAGTACGAGAAACAACATGCTTGTATGAAAGGAATTATGAATGTGGATGAAGCTAAAGTGGTGTGTCAATATAGGAACGTTTGGCGAAGATTAATAGCAGAATGAATCTGATGATTTAAGAAAAGTGCAGGATTTTTTATTTTAGGTTTGCTTAGTTTCATTAGAGTGTTTAGCTGTAATTGTGTGAAATTCACTTTCAAAAACAAGCACAGGGTCGACACTCCCTTTGTTTCTTATCTTTTTATTCTTTTTCTGATCTTACATTGAGTGTTTAACTGCAATTGTGTGGAATTCACTTTCAAAAACAAGCGTAGAGCGACACTCCCTTCCTTTCTTATTTTTTAATTCGTTTTCAGTTCTTACGTAAAGTGTTTAACTGCAATTGTGTGGAATTCACTTCCAAAAACAAGCGCAGGTCGACACTCCCTTCCTTTTTTATCTTTTTGTTTAATTTTCAATTACTGCATTGTGTGGACTTTTCTTTCATATACTAGTGCAGGCTATCGCTTTTATCTTTTCTAAACTTTGTAGATTCGTTGTTAGATTTGTTATTAGATTCGTTGTTAGGAATAAGAGTGGGTAATTTGAGATGTTTTATGCATATTTTATGTACGTCGAAGAAAGAAGATGAATGATATGTGAATAGGAGTGATTGGATAGATGTGATTGAAAGTTTGTTGTGTGATACATGATTTCGAGTGTAATAAATAAATTAGTTTATATGGTATGATCTATGAATGTGGTTAAAGTGCGGGTGGTGTGTTTGGATGATAATGTTTGACGCGGGCTGATTATTTGATGATTGTAATGAGTTAATATTTTATGAGTGATTTTAGGGTTAGTGCTACCCCATTTGATGGGATATAGCGTGAAGATATGTATGTATATATGTATGTATGTATGTATGTATGTATGTAATACTTAATGAATGAACACTGGTCATTCCAAACAGCCGGCACAGGTCCGAATTTATTTTATCACATGCATCAGTAACGTATTTAGGTGTAAATGGGTAATACAACTGCGTATCGTCAACATAAAAGCGGCGAGAACAACGGCTGATGGAATTTTGAAGATCGGAAGTATAAGGAGAGAATAAGATACGGCTCAAGATAGAACCTTGGAAAACGCCAAATGTAATTTTTATTTTTGATAATTTCTTATTATTTAAAACTACAGATTGAAATCGTTCGATGAGATAAGAAGTTAAGTGGTGCACGTATGAGTCAGAAAAATGATAATAACGAAGTATAGACACAAGAAGATCATGCGGACACTGAAGTAGGATTCACAAGACAATTGACACAATATAAATTAAATTATTACGGATCTATAACTTTTCAATTATGTACGTTAATTCTTCCAAATACCTTTTAATTGATCCAAGCACGATAGGTTTTGAAGTTCTTGCACTAAAATATTTGACGATAAAAAAAATCCAATTCTGCACGGGAACCCTTCAATCGACCCAAACACGACGGGTTTTGAAGTACTTTCTCTAAAACAATTGCCGATCAAACATAATCAAATTCTGCACGCAAGCCCTTCAAAAGCTATTTCATTTGACACCAAACACGATGGGTCTTGAAGCACACTCAGTAAAATAATTGACAATCGAAAACTAATTAATTTAGTACGCAAGCACTTCAAAAAAATCTTTCATTTAATACCAAACACAATAAGTTTTGAAGAACTTTGATTAAAACAATTGCCGATTGAGAAAAAAATTCTGCACGCGAGCGCATTAAAAGACCTTTCATTTAGTACTAAACACGATGGGTTTTATACGCGAGCCCTTCAAAAAATCTTTCATTTGATACCAAGCATGGTAGGTTTTAAAGTACTTTCATTAAAACAATTACTGATCGAAAAAATCCAATTTTCACGCGAGCCCATGAAAAGTACTTTCATTTGATGCCAAACACGATACGTTTTGAATCACTCTCACTAAAATAATAGAAAAAATCTATTTTTACGCGCAAGCCATTCAAAAGACCTTCCATTTTAAACATGATAGGTTTTGATGGCTTTTCACTAAAACAATTGCCGATCGAATAATATTCAATTTTGTACGCGAGCCTTCCAAAAGACCTTATATTTGATACCAAACACGATAGGTTTTCCACCAGTTTCATAAAAACAATTGCCAAACTAAAATACTCCAATTCTGCACGCGAGCTCTTCAAAAGACCTTTCATTTGATACTAAGTACGATAGGTACTGATGAACTTTTACTAAAATAATGGCTGATCGAGTAATATTAAATTTTGTACGCAAATCCTTTAGAAGACCTTTCATTTCATATCAAACACGATAGGTTATGAAGCACTTTCATTAAAACAAGTGCCGATGGAAAAACATTCTGTACGCGAGCCCTTCAAAAGACCTTTCATTTGATACCAAATAAAATAGGTTTTGAAGCACTTTCATGAAAACAATTGCCGATCAAAAAAAATTCTAATTCTGCACGTGAGCCCATCAACTTGATATCGAACATGATAGATTCTGATGCACTTTCACTCAAATAATTGCTATTCGAATAATATTCAATTTTGTACGTGAGCCCATCGAAAGACCTTTTATTTGATTCCAAAAACGAAAAATTTTGAAACACTTTCATTATAACAATTGCCGATCTAAGAAAAATCTAATTCTGCTCGCGAACTCTACAAAAGACCTTTCATTTGATACCAAACACGATGGATTTTGAAGCAATTTCATTAAGACAATTGTTCATCGAAAAAATTCCAATTCTGCACTGCCCATCAACTAATCTTTTATTTGATACTAATACGATAGGTCTTGATGCACTTTTACTAAAATAGTTGCTGATCGAATAGTATTAAATTTCGTACGCACGCCCTACAAAATAATTTTCATTTGCTACCAAACAAGATATGTTTGAACTACTTTCACTAAAACAATTGCCGATCGAAAAAATATCAATTCTGTACGCGAGTTCTAAAAGACATCCTCCATTTGATAACGAACATGATAAGTTTTGATGCAGTTTTACTAAAACAATTGCCAATCGAATAATATTCAATTTTGTTCGCGAGGCCCTCAAAAGACCTTTCATTTGATTCAAAACAAGATGGGTTTTAAAGTACTTTAATTAAAACAATTGCCGATTGTTAAAAATCTAATTCTGCATGCGAGCTCTCGAAAGACCTTTCATTTGATATCAAACATGATGGGTTTTGAATTACTTTCACTAAAACAATTGCCAATCAAATAATTTTCAATGTTGTACGCGAGTTGTCGATGGAAAATTTAGGAAATCGAAATTCGATTCCAATTCTAGTTATCTGTATTTTATTTTTTTTAATGCTGATTGTCATGAACAAAATTTGCTTGGTTTTACTGTATATTACTACCGAAGACAAATTTGGTTGGGTTTATCTGTGTACTTTATAATACGTGGTGGACGGTCAAAAATTTGCTTTTTAAATACGCATAGTTGCAATGTGTAATTATAATAAAAACATCCTCATTCCCCCAATATACGTAAAATATTTCAAAACTACTCACAAATATGTTAAGTAATTTATAATTAAAAATGCGACATGACCACAGACAAATATCAAAATTACAGTCAATTTTCTTCTTATAAATTTCAAAGCTTTCGTACTCTTTGGGTTTGTCTGTATACTTTATAATAATTATCAAGTTGTCGTTTAGAATTGAAACCAACTTTATAGGTATGCTGAAGACACAAGGTTCCAATTCATCCACAGAAGATTAGACACGGATCAATTGCTTTTTGAGCGACATATTTTCCTCCTCCAGGGTGAAAATACGAGTTTGAAAATGTTACAACGTATCTTCAATTTTAGCATTTACGATAAGAATTCAGATAGTTGTTAAATCCTGGAGACGGTACTATATCATGTATTAACGTCTTGACGGTTTCCACGATCCCCTCATCCAAGCTGGTGATGGAAACGCACTTAGAACGCAAGTCAGGAGCCACTATATATTTTTAAAAACATTTTACTTTCACTATAACGTACACAGAGACGTCTAATCAGTCCAACTTATCATAACCGAATAACAATTTTTGTTTAATGAAACCAAAATCGTAGCTCTTAAATCACGGCCCTAGTACAGGAATGAGCCTGTATTATTTATTTTTCATTTATTTTAAAAAGAATCAAGGAATCGACTATATACCTAACTAATGGTATTAATTAGTAATAATGTTTACTCATGCTTCATTTCATAATAGCTAATTTCATCTCTGCTGTACTGCAGGTATAAGCTTTACTTATATCATTCAAAATAATAACTTTAATGTTCAAATCACATGATACAAAATCTGCGCCTAACGCTAAGCCAATGCAATCAACAAAGTCTAGATCCACCACTGGAAACAGACAAGTGCCAATTTTGAAATAAAAATAATTAGGGAAGCAGGAAATTAAAAAATTGTGATTTTACATGATAAATCCCTATGTTCAAGAGTTTTTTCAAAAAATAAAGGTTACAACAAAAAAAGCGACCTTGTAAAAGTCATATATATATATATATATATATATATATATATATATATATATATATATATATATATATATATATATAGATATATATATATATATATATATATATATATATATATATATATATATATATATATATATATATATATATATATATATACTTATCCTACATCCCTCATCTATCACTACAATGCTCCATGTGAATCTTCCATTGTTCGAAACAGTGCTGGAAGTCTGTCAGCTTCTTTAAGACGAGTGCCGCTTTCTCTTTCACAGCTTCAACAGATTCAAATCTTGTTCCTTTTAAGGCAGATTTCATCTTAGGAAACAGCTGGAAGTCGCACGGTGAAAGAACCGGCAAATAAGGTGGATGGTACAACACTCCAATGCTGTACTTGGTTAGACACCTTTTGTCAGACCTTACGGAATGAGCCGGCGCATTGTCTTGCTGGAGAACCCATGACTTCTCCTTCCACAATTCGGGTAGTTTTTTTCAATAAATTATAAGTTTCAGTATCAGGTTGCAAGTTTCATGTGAAATTTTACAACAACTCGTTGCTCTAAAGTTGCACGCTACGGCTATACGGATTTGTTTACAGAAGCGGGAGATATTGCATTCGAAAGAGAAGGCTTTACGCTCGCTGGCGTTTGACGCATGCGTACTTCTTCTGTAGCAGTGTCAGTCTCGTTATTTAATAGCAATATCAATAAAATTTACAAAAGAAAATATTGAGCAACATTTAAAAATTTGTAAAACAAAAATATCTGAAAGCAGTGGTCAAAATTCTGCATTTATAATAATAGTAAACTCGTATATTTTAAGAGCGCCTGTAATTCTGAAAAGGGGAAATTACTATATCAAACAAATATTTTCATAAATACAGAAAACAGTATTGAACACACTTGTTTGTTTGTTAGTTGGGTAAAACTGTAGTATACGGCCTGATCCAGTTTATGTTTTTTATTTTTATAGATGGTAACATGGTGGCCTGTTATAACAAAATGGAATATTTCCAACCGCTTAAAAACAATAATTTTTAGGTAACTTTGTCGCTGAGCAGAATGGTTCATTGTCTACAGCGCCTCATTCCCTTTTAAGAAATAACCCTATCGTCTTATAAAACTCATGCCCATAACCTCAAATCTACTCACACATGCGCGATTTTAGTGGCACTTATCGCCGTACCATGATTTTAGGGATCACTGAATTCATGGCTATGAATTGCATGCACAGCAAACCAGACTAAGTGGGCGTAACAAACCATACCATATACTGAATTTAAACCGTTAATTGTTATACGTATATCAAATACCCATAATCACAATAATAGATAAGTATAAACTTGGATTTCTCAAACATTTTAGCAGTTTGCGCTAAGCTAGTTTTCCGACCTATATTAAGTAGACGTGTATTATTACATAAGTTTGGAAAATGCCTTAATCGTGTTGCGCCAAAGTTGCAGTATGTCGCCGCCAGCATATCCTATTGAAATATAAGTACATAAGTATGCCTAATAGACTTGACATCGTTTAAAATAAATAATAATTATTGATATTATTTCATGATTGTACAGACTGTAAACGTGCCTTATACACTAAACTGAATTGAAGATAACTTTAAAGACCTTAATATTGATTATAGGACACTATACATGACTGTAACTATAGTTAAAAATAATACTTTAGTAATTTTTTGCAATTTGTACCTCTCGACCGCAGTAGTGCAATAGTATTATACTGGAAAGTCACAGTATAACTCCATAAATGAGTGCAAATATCTATAATAATAAAATAGTAATTTGTTTCTTTACCTTTCACATTGACGAAGAGTCCAGCTTGCGATGATCCACAGCGAAACCATGAATACGAGCAGCACAGTACCGGGGCAAATAGTCATAAGTGTCTTGAGTACAAAGCGCGTATTGAAATTAATACGATTTAGCGCGCCGATACTACGTGACGATGCATCCGTAAACAATTTACTGTGTAACAACATCACGCGGCAGATCAAATACAGTCGCAGGAACATTGGCAACGATAACGTAACGTCGTATGGCACCCACTTAGAGCCTATATCACCATTCTTATTTGCTAGTTTGGTCGTCCACAGGAAGTAATATTGTCCAGGAATTGGATGCACTGCACATATGCCAAGTTCCATTGAAATCTGGCACGAGCGTTGCCATGTCATTGCTATACGCCAATCGTCCGCGCAGTTGTCTATCATAAAAAGCTGTAAGACAAATATATACATGTAGTACAAATAGGTTACTCGAATCAAAATATGTTACCTGCACTTCTAAAGCATGGTAGGCCACAATTAATCCTAACAAAATCACAGTTGAAACAGATATCAACGTCTTCAACGCCATAGAATAAAATGAAGCCTGTAAAATATAAAATATTAACAATAACAATTTTATGCATAAAGATGAATAATTAAAAATGAAATCAATTTTTGGCAGTACTAAAGGTACGTATATAATAGTATATTATGAAACAAGTTTGTAATAATAGCCATTATACGCGAGTTGCATACACTATTTTTTCTATAATCAAATCAAATATCCAACTTATTAAAATAAATGTCACCCCGTTAATGTCATAAATAAGCTATTAATATCTTCTTGAGCAAACCATGGAAATCATGGGAATAGTAAGGACTATGTTGCTATTCGTGAATTTGGTTCTACGATAATCAAAATCTGTGCCATAATGAAAATCTTTTCATTGTTTTCTCCCTATAGGGTGTTTACCGTTTCTACTTCACCTTAATATCCCCAGGCCAATCTCCCGAGAACTAAGCAAGACCGCGAAAAAAAATTCCAACAATAGTAGTAAGGTTTTGAGGGGCTCAAATATTAGTGACCTTGAAAATAAATTTTCAAATATTCATAAATAAATTTTCAAGGTCAAATGAAAGTCAACTTTGATTTTTAAAATGGAAACCCACATTTTTATTGCAGATTCTTATTCTACGAGAAAAAATACATAACTCCTATAGGAAAAGTTTTTTCAAAATGCAAAAATAAAAAAAAATAAACAATAATAAGACAAAAAAAATCTATTTGATTTTTCAAATGAAAACAACTAAATTGCAATAAGGACGAAAACCACTTATTCAAAATGAAATATGGTTTCGTGTTGATCTAAATTACACTCGCCTAAAATCGGTAATTATTAATCAACCTTAATCGATTAAGAGGGAGGAATAAAACAAAGCATTTCCAAGAAAAATGTTTCGTCTAAAAGTTACGTATTTTTTTCCGAGAGATAAGAACCTGCAATAAAAAATATAAGTTTCCATTTAAAATATCAAAGTTGATCTTCATTTGACCTTGAAAATTGATTTCAAAGTCAAGTTAAGGTCACCAGTATTTGGCCGCCTTAAAACCTCACAACTTTTGTTGAATACATTTTTCGACATCTTGCTTTGTTTTCAAGATATTACTATGTCTAAGTTAATATGGGACACCTGTATACATAGCGTCTGTAGGCATCCACGCTTTTTAACTTATTTGATTAATAAATAATTCATGAAATAAAATTTAATTATAAACAGAAAAATTGAAACACTGCCAGGTTTAGATTGTAGGACCAATAAACGCCGGTCATATGCTTTAAACCAACTAAACTATGGTAGCTAAGTAATTAAATCTGATTTATTTCAATTACTCTCTCTACATTTTATGTGCCATAAGCAACCTCGATTCCATGATTTGACACAAAATTCTGCAGAGACATTGTTATTTAAAGAAAATATTTACGAATTAAAATTTAATTTAATCAATTTCAAATGCAAACAATTATTATAAAATGTTAATATATACTTCAAAATATTTGTTGAAATGGACTGTTAAATCGATTCTATTAAAGATCGACAAATAATAGTAATAATAAAAGATTAATTTAATAGGAAAGAAAAAATAATAAATAAGAACGCAATTAGATATTGTCCAATATATAGGCCGTTCAAGTTAATATGCTCACCATTAGGATCTCAAGAGATACAATATCTACTAAATTAGACAAAAAGTTGCACAATTTAGCTATGATTTAGTTTTCTTTCAAAAATGTAAAGGTCACTAGAAATTATTGAAAATTATAATTTTGTTCATAACATTCACAAATGAAATAATATAGAATTTTATTTAAATTTAGTAAAGCACTTCTCAATGGAAAATTTCCAGTGTCAACACTTTTATATTATCTCAAGAAACATGTACCAACTACTATTTTTCATACAAAACTAATATTTAAATATAATGCTGTTGAATTGAGGGTTTTTTAGACTTTTCAACGATGTAAAACACTTGTACTTGAATAAATTTGAAGTTTATGACAGAAAAATTCGAGAGACGCCTGGACTCGAACCGAGGACCTTCAGCTTGCCGGGCTGATGCTTTAACCACTAAACCACGACTCCCATGAACGAGAAAGGCGTCAACCGAATTTATCTGTCATAGTGTCTAACACAGCATCGATCCCAAGACGCCTATGACTCATAGGAATTGACAACGGGGTTTGTCTGATTTTAAGGAAATCATACCACGAATTAAATTTCAAGAGTTTCAGTGATATGAATAACTTTGAAGTTTATGACAGAAAAATTCGGTAGACGCTCGGACTCGAACCGAGGACCTTCATCTTGCCGGGCTGATGCTTTAACCACTAAGCCACGGCTCCCCTGAACGAGATAGGCGTCAACCGAATTTATCTGTCATAGTGTCTAACACAGCATCAATCCCAAGACAAGCTGAAGGTCCTCGGTTCGAGTCCGGGCGTCTCCCGAATTTTCTGTCATAAACTTCAAATTTATCAAACTTCAAAGTTATTCATATGTATATGTATATGTATATGTATATGTATATGTATATGTATATGTATATGTATATGTATATGTATATGTATATGTATATGTATATGTATATGTATATGTATATGTATATGTATATGTATATGTATATGTATATGTATATGTATATGTATATGTATATGTATATGTATATGTATATGTATATGTATATGTATATGTATATGTATATGTATATGTATATGTATATGTATATGTATATGTATATGTATATGTATATGTATATGTATATGTATATGTATATGTATATGTATATGTATATGTATATGTATATGTATATGTATATGTATATGTATATGTATATGTATATGTATATGTATATGTATATGTATATGTATATGTATATGTATATGTATATGTATATGTATATGTATATGTATATGTATATGTATATGTATATGTATATGTATATGTATATGTATATGTATATGTATATGTATATGTATATGTATATGTATATGTATATGTATATGTATATGTATATGTATATGTATATGTATATGTATATGTATATGTATATGTATATGTATATGTATATGTATATGTATATGTATATGTATATGTATATGTATATGTATATGTATATGTATATGTATATGTATATGTATATGTATATGTATATGTATATGTATATGTATATGTATATGTATATGTATATGTATATGTATATGTATATGTATATGTATATGTATATGTATATGTATATGTATATGTATATGTATATGTATATGTATATGTATATGTATATGTATATATATATATGTATATGTATATGTATATGTATATGTATATGTATATATATATATGTATATGTATATGTATATGTATATGTATATGTATATGTATATGTATATGTATATGTATATGTATATGTATATGTATATGTATATGTATATGTATATGTATATGTATATGTATATGTATATGTATATGTATATGTATATGTATATGTATATGTATATGTATATGTATATGTGTGTGGTGTATGTGTATGTGTATGTGTATGTGCATGGGTATGTGTATGTGTATGGGTATGTGTATGTGTATATGTATGTGTATGTGTATGTGTATGTGTATGTGCATGTGTATATGTATGTGTGTGTGGTGTATGTGTATGTGTATGTATATGTATATATTTCTGTAAATTTACAACATTTAATATTTTATTATGGAATGGCTCAGTGGTATCGAGTCGGACTATGTATTTAAAAACTCGAGTTCGATGCCCACAGCCAAAAAGTAATTTTCACTATATTAAAATCGCGCCTGTGCCTCCCCCACCACAAACATTTTTGGAGGCATTAATTGAACGGGTGGTAGTCGCACTTTATGCTTATAAATATATTACTTACAGATATCAGCTACGGCAGAGTGCACACCCAGTAATAGGTAAAGGTCGTGATGATATGTTTAATATATTTTTTAATTTTTTTTTTATTAATAAATATCCATCTTTTTGGGATAGGCGAGATAAGTATGCGGGAGGGACAGAATTAATGTACTCTAATGTACATATTATAACGAATATACTCAAGGCATGATTCATCAATTCGAGAACGTTCGAGTATATCGTTGCAGCAAACCTGGCTTGATGCATGAATCACTACGCATTTATTAGGACTCACAACTACGAGATAATTCTGGAACGTTCTAGAGTGATCGAGTCGAACTATGGATTTTAAAACTCGAGTTCGATGCCCACAGCCTACAAATAATTTTCACTACATTAAAATTGTCCCAAAGATGTTAGTGGGAGAAAGGCCCACTAACATCTTTGGAGGCAATAATTTGAAAGATGGTAGCCGCACTTCGTGCTCATAAATATATCACCTACCGAGATCTGCTACGTACACAGTCAGTAATGGATAAAAGGCGTGATGATATATTTAATATTTCAAAAAAATAAATTATTAATAAATATCTATCTCTTTGTGATGGGCGTAGCAAGTGTACGGAAGGGGTAGTGTGGAAACGACATGGATATCCACTTGCGAAGCGTGAAGAAGGTGAGAGGAAAATTCAAGAAATGAAAGCAGAAGGCGTGATTGAGCATTCAAGTAGTTCATGGGCCTCTCGAGTGAAAAAAAGGATAGATCCTCTCGATTCTGTGTAGACTACCGTCAAATTAACAACGTAACGAAAAAGGATAGTTATCCGCTTCTCAGAATAGACGATACACTGAATACGTTGGTTGCATAGAAAATATTTTCTACATTGGACCTAAAAAGAAGATATTGACAAATTGATCTGGAACTGAAAAATCGTGAGAAGTCAGTTTTCACCATCGGAACAGGACGTTGGCAATATATCGTTATGCCATTTGGACTCTGCGATTATTCAAGTGTTGCACTCCTGCAACACTTGAATAATTAATGGAAATCGTGTTAACTGGGTTGTCATGGTAAACCTGTTTGGTGTACACTGATATTATCATTGTGGAAAAACGTTTGAGGATCACATGAAGAATTTGGATAAGGTTTCCCAAAGATTAAAACAGACAAATCTCAAGCTCAGCTCGATGAAGTGTCATCTGTTTCAAACGAAGGTGCATTATTGCGGACATGTGGTTTCTGGTAAAGCAATGTAGTAGATGGAGAGAAGAAGAAAAAGCTGTAAAATATTGGCCAGAACCAAAATACAACCACATAGAAACCGAAAAGCAGCAATGCGGCAGTACAACGTGAAACCCATTTGAACGCATTATAATTGTCGTGGCTGGACCATTCTCAGAAACTGAAGACGGCAACAAGTATATAATAGTCGTCATGGCCTACTACAGGAAGTGGGTTAAAGCTTAATCTTTACCCAACCAGGAAGCAATCACCGTCACTAAACTATAGGCGAAGGAATGTATATACGGATTTAGAGTACAGCGCGAAATACATTCTGATCAGGAAAGAAATTTCGAGTATGTCCTATTCTAAAACATCAGCAAAATATTTAGCATCCATAAGACTGCATTACATCCGCACGGCATGGTTGAAGGAATGAATAGAACGATCAGCACATATCTGTCTTTAACGACCAAAGAGACTGGAATTATATATGTTTTTGAGCACATACTGGTCATCTGTTCATGAAACAACAGAACAAATAAACGCAAGCATCGTATTCGGACATGCGTTGCTGTTGCCGTGTGATTTGAAATTCGGTAGTAAACCCGTAGAAGATCTAGATCTATTCATAGTACCATTGGAGTATTCCTTTGCCCACTATGTAGTAGAAGACTTAAACATATTCCGACGAATTGCTACAGCTTTCAAGAAGAAATTTGGACGATTACTAGAACTGGCCAACCAACATCCATATTCAGGGAAAATACTACAACTGCGAAACAATAAACGGTACATTCACTACTTAGTCAGCAAGTCAAGATCATCCCAGAAGTCCACATATCACATGTTATGGGAGACTCTGATCGATTTGCGACAACATCTATTTAATAACGAAATTATGAAGCTGGTAGTACCAAAATTGGACTGTGGACTATATGGATTGGAATAGAGGATGATCAGATATATGTTGTAAATGTATAATATTTATATATATATATATATATATATATATATATATATATATATATATATATATATATATATATATATATATAACTGAATCTGAATTTCTGAAGAAAAGTTTTGATCGAAGAGCAATAAATAATGAACAGATGAAAAGAATACTTCCAAAAAGAAATATAAAGTTGTAACAAGTGAAAGTCAGCACATTCTTTGTGAATACTATTGAGTAAATTAGAATATGTTGTAATAAGATTAGGTATGCAAATTCATATTGTTTGACGTAAGTGGCAAAGTTTCTGCTGACTTAGTACTTTGGAGCAATGTATAATAAAATAGCATCTTGAAATCTAATTTAAAAATTAAAAAACATTACTTTTTCAATCAGTTATTGTTTAAAATTACTTGAAGACATGTATATGAATAAGGCTTGACTTAAGTAGTAGAGAAAGTATTTTGTAAATGTAATATATATATATATATATATATATATATATATATATATATATATATATATATATATATACATATATACTAGCCCAGTGGTACGAAGTCGGCCTGTGGATCCTGAGAACCTTGGTTCGATTCCCACAGGCGACACAATTTTCGTAATTTCAAAAACTACCCCTGTGGCTCCTCCACCACTATCATCTTTGGGAACCGTGATTAGACGACTGGTAACCGCACTTCACGCGTAAAATATATCACTTACCGAGATCTGCTTCGGCAGAGTGCCACACCCAGTAATGGGTAGAAGGCGTGATGATATGTATATATATTTTTTTATTATATGTATGACCTTGTATTTCTCGAGTACAAATTTTTGGTAAAATTAATATTTTATTTTAGCGTGGATCAATAATTTTGTTTAAGGTGATTTTTTATTTATTTTAAAATACATAACAAGATGTTATATTTTACCATTAGACATATAAATGTTATAATTTTTTATTTTTTTTCGTATTTGCCATAATTAGGTCATCTGCAAATGCACACACTGTTATTTTTAATGGTTTCATTTGCCTGTATCCTATGTGTATTTTGTTTAGCTTTGAGTCACACTGTTTTATAATTTCGTCCAAGAATATCGTAAAAAGGACAGGACTCATTGCGCCTCAATGTCTTAAACCATTCTTATATTTGAAAAGTGTTGATGTTCTTTTCTAGCTTATGACGTAATTCATATTATTGTGGTATAGACTTTTAATAGATTTAGCGAGTTTAGTGTGAACAACTATTTTTCCAAAATATTCCAAACTATTTTTCTGCTTACTTTGTCGAATGTTATCTCCAGGTCTATACGAGGGTCGTTCAATAAGTCCTTAGAAAAAAGTAGAAAAAACACTTTTTTTGGGTAGATTTTTTTATTTTCCTACATAATCTCCTTTTAGCTCTATACACTTCTCTAATCGTTTTCCCAAATTTTTTAAGCCGTCCAAAAAGTAGGATTTCGGATGCTCCTCAAAATATGCCTCCGTTTGGGCGATGACCTCCTCATTGGTCGTAAACCTTCGTCCGCCAAGCCATTTCTTTAAGTTTGGAAATAAGAAAAAGTCACTGCAAACACAGGAGCAGATGTGCCATGAACTTGATCCAACTCAGCTTTAATTTCTTTCGGCGTTAAGCCTTTTAAATACAAATGTTTAATCACCGCTCGAAACTCACTTTTATCCATTATTATAAACTATCAAAAGTTTTTTACTACAATTGACAACAACAATGAAACTACGTGACGGCTAAAGCTAAAACTCTAGCAGTTGACTAGTTAGGAGTGCTGCTTACTGGAAAAAAATCATTTTCGATACTAAGAGCACCATCTCTTGGATTTTCTAAGGACTTATTGAACGACCCTCGTATATGTCATATATGCTTTTGTTTTAGTAGTAATAGTCTTTTAAATTATATCCTTTAGTGTAAATATATGGTCTTGTGTGCTTCTACTCTTCCTAAACACATTTTGTACTTCAGATAGCGTTGGTTCCATTGTGTTTCGCAATCTCTTTTCTAATATAGCAGGTTGGGATAATTATGTTTGAAGATAGTTATTTGTTTTTGATTTTCAACAAATAGTTAACAACAATATATATACTGTATTGTATATTGTATTGTATATTTTTTATGTTATATTATTCAACATAAACTTATTTTTCCAGTATTTTCTCCAGCAGTATCGCAAACAGTATTATGAAAAATTACCCAAAGTATCAAGAATTTTTATATTCATAAACAGGGGAACAATTACGAAATATTAATATAATTTTTATTTTTACTAGGTATATTTTTAACAATATAAATATATATATATATATAATATATATAATATAAATATATATATATATATATATATATATATATATATATATATATATATATATATATATATATATATATATATATATTATATATATATATATAGGACAATTCGCGTCAACTGGATCAGAGTAACGACCAAAATTAAAAGCAACCAAAAAAATCGACCAAAGGCTCATTTTAAAGCTTAAAGCATCTACTTTCAAATTCCGAGTGCGCCTTTTAAAAATCAAATATGGCGGCTCCAATATGGCGGCCGGAACCCGTTGAAAAATCGAGTGTCCAGAAAGAAAAGCTTGTAAAAATAAAAATTCGCATCCGATCGGGTCGTTTTTTGGCTCAAATTGTAGCTGATGGACGCCCCTAAAAATCTGGTGTGGTAGGTCGATAAAATCCAACTACTCTATATCATGGTATTTGTTTTTAAATTTACATGATTTTTATGTGTTTTGATGTAACATATCTAATGTAAGCCTTTTTATGTACATTTTGTTCAGTGTGCCAAATTTTTGTTTCTTCAAAATTAAAATTATGTTTTGCCGTTATACTGTGTTCAGTTACTGCACAATTTCCCGTTGGTTTCTTTTCATTGTTCTAATTCCGTTTTGTTCTTCCTATCTTGTTTGTAAATACCTCTTCGTTTGTCAATCTATACACGGCATTTTTTATATTACATTGGTTTTCATTTGTTTTGGTATATTACTTTTTAAAGGTGTGAAATGTTTCCTAATTGTCTGTATCTTTTAAAAAGCAATATTAAATCCTAATATTCTTTGATCAGTCTTTTTAATTTTGGTGCCATACCATCTACATGCGGTATTGAGTAATAACTTGTCGGTAAATTTATTTTTATCTGTTACTTTGTTTTGTTTATATTTTGTCAGAATGTTCTATATTTTTATTATTACTGTTTATTTGTTGTTTGTCTTTGTATTCTTGAATTAGACTATTTATTATTTCCTTCGGGAAGTTGTTAATAATTTTGTGACAATAAAAGCAACCTCATCATGGTATTCAAAATATGGTATTAATAATCTGTGGTTGTGGATGGTTTGGGTAAAATTCAGGTACCGAGTGCTAGAGGAAGCTTTTACTTTAGCTATATTTAACAGTTACAGTCCAAACATAAAATTTACTGTGGAGATGAAAGAACAAAATATCATCCCGTTCTTGAATATGTCACTGATACTTAAGGTAGATGGAACAATTCGGACTAAATGATATAAAAAGACTTCCTCTAGCACACGGTCACTGAATTTCACCTCAAACCATAAAAAATCACAGATTATTAATGTAGTAAGAAATTTAATAATAAGGTCGTTAAATCTAACCTCTTTTGAATACCATGATGATATTGCGTTTATTGTCACAACAAATTATTACAAGTTAACAACTTTCCGACAGGAATAATAAACAGTCTTATTAAATAATGCAAAGACATACAACAGAAAAAATAGTAATAATAAAAATATAGAACATTCTGACAATAAAAATATAAACAAAACAAAGTAACAGATAAAAACTAATTTACCGATAAGTTATTACTAAATACCGTATATAGATGGCATTGTACCAAAATTAAAATATTGTTTAAAGAAAAATTAGACTTTAATATTGCTTTTAAACAAATAAAGACAATTGGGAATCTTTTCACACCTTTAAAAAGTAAAATACCAAAACATATGAAAACTAATGTAATATACAAAATGCCGTGTATGGACGGCCATGTACAATATGCGGGACAATCGAAAAGGTATTTACAAACAAGGTTGAACGAACATACGCGGATTTGTAACAATGAAGAGAAACCAACGGGAAATAGTGCAAGACATAATTTTAATTTTAAGAAAAAAAATGTTGCACAGGCGACAAACAATTTTCATAATTTCTAAAACTACCCCTGTGGCTCCTCCACCACTAACATCTTTGGGGGCCGTGATTTGTCGACTGGTAACCACACTTCACGCGCAAAATATATCACTTACCAAGATCTGCTTCGGCAGAGTGCCACAACCAGTAATGGGTAGAAGGCGTAATGATATATTTATTTACTTTTTATTTTATATATATATATATATATATATATATATATATATATATATGTATATATTGACCTTGTATTTCTCGTCCTACGAGTACAAATCAACTATATTTTTTAAGTGATTTTGGTTTATTTATAGTTTCATAAAAAAAATTTAACCTATTATTCCGTAATTCAACATACCGCACCAGACATTTATTCCAAATCGTTGTTGATGCTGTACGGTTCTAATAAATTTAGTATTTTCATCCGTTCATAAAATAATTGATCTGAAGTTCTTATCATTCTGGCATAATACACTAACCGCCTCTCACTATCTCCAAGTTGAGTTCCTTAGCAAATATGATATTTGTATTTTTAGAAGAATACCATGGGCACTAGGTTTTGGAATATCAGTATTTTATTAAATTTCAGGCAATAATGTTGTAGGTTCTTCTATAACAGACTCTAAAATCGTATTGTCTTTGTCATTGTCAACTTCTCTTATACCTATTTTAGGTTTTACAAATGCACCAAATTCAATCAAATTTCTTTTAATTCTTTTAAATAATGATACGTGTGGTTGTTTTTCTCGGGGTATAAAGCATAGTATAATCTTCCAGCGTCTCACAAAATACTCCAGCAAAAAATGTAACATATCAAATTTGTCTACATTACTAACATTTTTCCATATTTCAAGAAAAAAACAATGCTTAATAATGACAGAATAAGCTAATAATAACAAAGTTTTTCGAATTTTTTGTTTTTCATATTTATTTGCATAAAATGTACTAATAGTAAAACATAAATAATTCTCATTTTCCGAAATTATTTTAATAATAAAGTACAAGTGTTTTATATCGTTGAAATGTAAAAAAATTAATAGTATCTTATTTTACTATCAGCGTTGTATGAAAAATAATAGTTGATACATATTTCTCGAAAACAGTTCGTGATAGAAAATTTTTGCGCATTCCTGAAATTCTCCATTAAAATGTGTCTTAAAAAGTAGAAACTAAAATCCTATATCATTAATTTGTACTTGAAAGAGATATGAATCACACTAAAAATTGACAAGATTTACATCTTTAACGATACCTATGCATTTTTTTTAATAAAATTAAAACATTATTTTTACAGAATACCGAAATTTTAAAAGTTATCATGAAAATTAAATGGTTATTATTAAAATATTCATCGATTTCTGATAATGACAAATTACAAGATAGGGGAAATGAACCATGTCAGATAGGAAGACGATTTCATTATTTAAAATCTGACAACCTATGATCAAAATACATTGTTGTTTTCTTGAAATATACAGGCTGTTTCATAACTTCGGGTACTTACGTTAAGGGTACAATGTTGGTTGATATACTGATAAAGAATAATTTTTTTTTTTAAATCCCAAAATTAATTTCCTTTTTTCCACAGGTGACAAATTTTCATAATTTGAAAAAGCTATCCCTGTGGCTCCTCCACCACTAACATATTTGGGGGCCGTGATTTGACGACTGGTAACAGCACTTCACGCGCAAAATATATCACTTACCGAGATCTGCTTTAGCAGAGTGCCACACCCAGCAATGGGTAGAAGGCGTGATGATATATTTATTTATTTATTTATTTTATTTATTTCCAATCAAAAAATTTTTTCGTTACCACTACCACTGGATGGATGGTTACTGTAAACTTAATAATTAAATACAATATCTATTATAAATAATAGGGTTATTGATTTCCACCGAAGTTTGAATTTCTGAACGTTCGAACATTCGAATGTTTTGAACTTCGTCAGAAAAACTTCGAAGATTCGAATTTTCGAATTTTTTGAAGCTTCGAATTTACGAATTTTTTGCCACTGAATTAACGCCATCTGTTATCTCCAAACATGCTCACGCATAATTTGCGAAAAGTCGACCACGAATTAAATAATAAACTCGGCGAAGTATCCTGCAAAAACTTTGCAAGTTTAGGCGTCTTAATTAAGACATCCATTCTCTTACCGCCCATCTAAATGCTGCGGACTTTTAGTGAGACGTTTTAAAATGACAATAAAAAGGATACAAAAATTCGAAAGTTCGAATCTAATTTCGAAGGTTCAATAAATCCATACATTCGAAAAATCAACAATCTTAATAAATAACTGCTAACAATTGAATTGTGTAATGATTAAATTGATGTAATTGGTTTTTTTTTCACAGGAAAGTGAATCCAGTGCAGTACTAAAAATACGCTATAGCTAAATTACCCTTAATTTTTCGAATTAAAAAAATATATTTTTAATTCACAATCAGCATATCAAACAACATATACTCTTAATGTATGATATATATATACATCAGATAACTAAAATTACGGCGGATATTTCACCTCAAAGTAAGAGAATATGCTCTACCACAGACAAATTTAATTACGTACAGAGCTCTCAACTAATATGGGAGACGATAACTACTTAAAATTGATTTCTATTGCTGAACATATATTTGTAATTTGAAATGTTTCCATGGCCGCTTTTGAGAGTTATATGAATTTTTATCCTAATATGATACGAATAGAAGCTGTGACAGATGTGTTTGATGAATATGACTTACCTTTGTATAAACACCAGCACTAGATAATTCATTTTCCATGACCATAACAATGATACCAAACATGCCCATAACTAGTGCGTAATCGCTAATTCGTTTCCGTTTCTCGAAGAGTGCTTTGCGTCGTCCCAAGCGGTAGCCCACATTTGGCTTGTGCTTAAGGCTTCCAGACGACGCGGCGCCAGATGGGCCCTTATACACGCCGCCGCCCAAAGCGCGCTCTTCCATGAAGCGCGGATAGTCGACGTGGCCACCTGTTTCTTCTCCGCCGCCACCACCGCTACCCGTGCCACCACCCACACCAAGTCCACCCCCACTATCGTTACCACAACTAGCTATATTACTGTTGTTATTTGCTCCTGTACCTATTCCACAACCTCCAGATTCACGATTTGTGGCCGTGTTCGTGTTCGAATTCGTGTTCTTCACTGAACTTGGTATCGACAAAGTTGACACTGGTTTTCGTAACTATAATCAAAATAACATCACATTTAGTTTAATGTTACTCATTACAATTACACCAAATATATACCTATGTAATCAAGTTATATCAATCAACATACAAAGTAGATACATAATGTATCAAATTAGGAATTACAAAATTACTTCATGCCATCCATTTCATAAGAACAAAATACGCGAAAAGGTTAGTAAAATAAATTTATATGGATCCTATATGTTAGTGGTCAGATATGTTATGTGTACAATGATTCCGAATAGAAATAATAGACGTTCTCTTATGAGATGAATTATAAATGTGAATAAAATATATATATATATATATATATATATATATATATATATATATATATATATATATATATATATATATATATATATATATTAGGGTGTCCGTTATTTTGGCAAAGTCAGAAATTTGATGCTCTCACCCTCTAAAACTACTCATAATAATTTTTTTTAAATAGAGCCGAAATCCCAGGTCTGTCCAATGACGTTAAAACGTGCCGCAAGAGGGCTCTATATTTGCACGTAGTTTAAATGGGAAAATTACTTTTTTCGATACTTTTATACATAACTTTTTATGATTTAGACCTAAAAATATTTCAAGATAACTGCCACAAAGCTTATGAAATAGGCTTTGTGGCAGACTAAGTTATTTGTTGCCTTAAGGTGATGTCGAAAATCTACTACAACGGTACTTTCTTTGCAAGAAACTAATTATTTAATATTTCTTTATAGACTGCCCAGAGCAGCATTCTGTGCTCATGGGAGAATGCTTCGGAGCTCATAAGCAAATATGAATTTTAAATTTTTTGTATATAAACTTTGGAGATCTTATTTTTTTTTGACCTTTTTGAATAAATTTTACGGGTGAGAACTGAAATAACTTAAATTTTAGTCTACCTGAAAGCTTATTTCATAAGCTTTCTGGCAGTTATCTTGAAATATTTTTAGGTCTAAATCATAAAAAGTTATGTATAGAAGTATCGGAAAAAGCAATTTTTCCATTTAAACTACGTGCAAATATTGAGCCCTCTTGCGGCACGTTTTAATGTCATTTGACAGACCTGGGATTTCGGCTCAATTTTTTAAAATTTATTATGAGTAGTTTTAGAGGGTGAGAGCATCAAATTTCCGACTTTGCCAAATTAACGGACACCCTAATATATATGTATATAAGAATGCTTAACTAATCTGAAATATCGGGTTCCATAAATTTGTTATTATTGTATTTACTATCCAAATATTATTTGAGTTGGTAACTAGTAAAAGATTCAAAGTACCTAGTTACTATAATCTAATTAAGTTAATTAAATAATTCAAGAAATAAGAGTCAATTCAAGTAGCATTCGGATTTGGTGTGTAATGTTCTTGTAAAGTTTTAATTTTAAAAATTAACTTGTTTTTCTTAAACTAAATAAACACACAAAAAAGAAAAACTTCATTCAATATTTTCCAAACAAAATTGTAGAAATGGTTACTTATTTTCACGAACAGATTTTGCAATTGTGATTGTGTGTGAGTCAACATACATAAGTTCACATTTTGATAATTAAATAAAATAAATCTAAAACGAATTCTGTCTCTGTTATGCATTTTATACATGTCATTAAAAATTCAAACTATTAAAAAGAATTTGTAGCTGTTTCGTAATTCTAACATAATTTTGAGAATATAGCCGCCTTCGTTCTCCAAGTATTTTGCAAATTAATTTTAATCAATTTGTTATATTGCTTGTAGCAAAATACAGATTCTCATCATTTTCTAAAAATCTCCGAATAATTCGTCTATAGAAAAATGTTTGACAACAATCATAGAACTGTTGCTTTATGTTTCCTAGTGTCAAGCTCTCAAGAACATACCTAAAGCAAGTTCAGTTTCGTTCAAATAGTATACTCCTTTTAGAAATATATTGCAACATACTATTTTATCGGCTCCTACGAATTTTTTCTCAATAATGCATAGTCTTTGGATCCATCTGTCTTTTAGTGAAACTAGATTCTTCTTGAAAAGACGGGATCTTCATGAAACGCCAATTGTTTTGTGTATTGAGTAGTTCATCAAAATGCAAATCATATATGTATTTATCAAATTAAAACGAGTATAAAAGCTTGTTTGAATATGTAGATTTGAAGCATCTGTAAAAATTCCTACCCTAATCTAACTTTAACTTCATTCTCATAAATAATTCCTCTCATAAATAATGTCTATTCCCCAATTTAAATGATTAATAATCAAAAACCTTTTTAACAGAGAGTAACTACTACCTAAATAGATTTGTCAATAGTCACACATATTTTCTGATAAATGATAAACTAATACTAATTCATCTAGGAGTAATATCAGAGAAATGATCAAAATTGTTTACCAGAATAATGTGAAAAAATGTGTTAAAGATTAATTGTGTTAGAAACAAAACTAATCGTGCGAAAAATTTTATACGATTATGTAATTATTTGCAAACTGATCGCGGTCCTCAGTGAAATTTAAATTTGAACTTCTGCTGAGAAAACAATAGATCATATTCAAAATAAATCAATATTTATGTATATGAAGAATATAATTAATAATACGAAAAATAAATTACAAATTCGGTGAATCAAATATTAAATCTAACATAATTTATAAAGCAAATTGAACATTAACTTGCATATTAATGTTTATATTATTAATTTCTTTACTAACTATTTAACCTTCCAAATTATTTTCAAGTTTACTCGTAGGACATGCATACTATTAAAAGATGTTTTTCAGATCTAAATTTAAGATATAGTTATTGAATTTATATTAATTGTCAAAATTTATTTGAGAACAAATTACGGGAACTAATAAATATTATAAATTTTTTTAAAACTAAGCAATTCATTAACAATAATCTACAGATTGTCCCAATTAACTGATCCATTATTGCTAACTTAATTATTTAAAGAAACAAAAATAAAACTAACTCGTATCATTTACTTCGACATTTTAATTTGCGAAACACCGGAAACAACATTAATTTAGAATGTTATTAATAAAACTAACATCTAAGAAAAATAGAATGCCATAAAATTTATAAATATAAATAAAATAAACGTTTCTTGTCATTGTATCACTAACGATCATTATAATAGAAATATTTAAGGTATAAATTTCCATAATAATATTAATAGTAATAGAAATTATTTTTGCGATTAATCAAATAACCTGTCTATCATTTTCTTGAATGCTAATATATTACATGTAAATTTAATCGTCAAATATATCGTTTATTGGTAAATAGGATTGAAGAATTTTTTTTTGTATTTTTAATTACTGACTGTAATTACTCAATGACAAGGTTCAGCCAAAGGCTAGTCTATCGTGTAACAAGTCAAAGTCAGCACATTTTTAGTGAATACGATTGAATAAATTAGGACATGTAATAAGATTAAGTATGCAAATTTGACGTAAGTAGCTAACTATTTTCTGACTTAGCATTTTGGAGCAATGTAATAAATAGCAGACTAACAGAATAAGGTCTGATTAGCGCATCTCATGCAAATGAGTGTCGGGTAATGGATCGTACCAAAATGTACAGAGGCTTGGGGAATGGTGTAAAAAACAAACTGCTAAGTAATGAAACAATATTTGTATCACTGGCTCTAAATGAAATTATAAACACATGAAATTAGTTTAAGAGGTGGTGTAGTTTGTAAGTAGATTAATTAAAAATAAATTAGGGTATGTAGGTTGAGTCATGGGCGAAGTCATCCATATCATGCAATGCACACCGATGGTAGTGAAGATACGAAGGGTAGAAGAATGCTACAACGAGCTACCAGTTCTTGCAGATGAGGAAGAATTGTTCTGGACTCCAATGACGCAAGGTGTCGAGTCGGAAGTACTGGAGGTATAGCGGGAACCGGAGTTCAAACCACTGTACGATATTGGAAACGCCGGTATCTACTCGAAAAAAGAAATCAAAATGGCCCAAGATGTGTTGATCTTCGGACTAGAGCGGCAAGCCATAACCAACATAATAACCAGGACACCAGGAGAGTATTAGGACGAGACACTGCAGACTAGGTTCTGACAACCCTCGACCTATTTTTCAAAGGCGACATCAGAAACATAGCGAAATTTATTGCAAATCAAATGTGGGGCTGGTTCTCCAGTACAGGTACGTTTATGTCAGGTTTTGCTGGGGTTTACGCAATTATCAAAATTTTTAAATACATTTCGGATGAATTGGTTAATGGTTTCAATTTATACAATACAATGGGATGCATATTTCGTAGGGCTGCTTGTTTCTGGAACTCGTTGACTCATCTCGTTCTGAATAATCACCACCGCAGAACGCGTCAACCTAATCAGGAACAAGAACAAGAGCTAGAAACAATTGCGATAAATCACGATGAAGATATGAGAAATCCTGGGTTTGTAACACCTAGTGCATCCCCTAGAGAATCAGGACAAATGAAAATAAACAGACAGTCATGGGACCACAGAAGAAATAGCTACATTATAATAAGAAATATCTTGTTTTGTTTGTTTAGTTTACATTAGTTAGGAAAGACCACCAGCCAGCGCAACAAGTAGTGAGGATGCAACCAACCACACCCCGAGAAGTCACTACCACTACACAAGAAGCAATGGGGAAACAATAACACCAACGTGAGCTCCAGATGCAGAGTGCGACGAGAGCAGCGTGACGTGTCAGTCCATCAGTTCCAAAGGAGGGAGGTGAGACCAGGAAGAAGAAAATTAGTATTAGCCAGTACGTTGGTATGCCTCAATACAGACAGTGTTGTAAAGTTAAGTGTGGTCTTGTAGAGACAATAAGTGTATAGAGTAAGAATGATGCTCCTTTCCAAGAAGCAAATTCCTCAAAGAAGGGAGGTATGTAACCAGTCAATGTCAGCACATTCTTAGTGAATACGATTCAGTAAATTAGGATATGTTGTAATAAGATTTAGTATGCAAATTCCTATTATTTCACGTAAGTAGCTAACTATTTGCTGACTTAGCACTTTGGAACAGTAATAAATAAGTCACGTAACCCCCCCTAAACCAGCCCACTTTGAGAGCTTGTGTCACTAACGAGCAACCAGCAATAAATTCTGTCAATAATTTTTTTGTCATGTATTCATCGTGAACAAGTAGTAAAACCAATTTCAGCCTGTAAAAAATATGTCCCACGACACCATAAAAATTACAACTTTGACCAGTTCTGTCACGCATGCGTCAGCTACCAAAACTTCTATTTACCATTTTTACTACTTAATTATACCAAAGTCTATAATTTAAAGTGAAAATTAGCCTGTAAAAAATATGTCATCAACCACCCTTAAAATCGGCACATTCACATCGGCCCCATTTATTATCTAATATTCTTTTTTTCATGTTTATCATGACATAATTAATCTATTGAAATTATCAGTTTTCATCCTAGCTCTCTAACTATAACGCGTTTCCAAACACAACAAGACAAGATCAAAACTTTCTAGAACTGACCGGTTATTTCAGAAAATTTATAAAGCATTATTCAATCATTGCACGACCTCTCAGTAATCTCTTGAAGATGAATTATAAATGTGACTAAAATGAGCAATGACAGTAATGTGTGTGGATAGGAATAGTTTTCACAGACTGATTATTGGTTGATATAGTGAGATGGTATGTATATATTATTTAAATTTAATATTCATAAAGTCATAAGTACAGGTAGGGGATATGGGGAAAGAAACTTTTAAGTTTAATATTTGGTTTAATATTTCACTACTGTTGGTATTTCATCATTATTCGCCAACATTTATCTGAAGATGGTACTAAATAGTACCGAAATTTAAAACAAGATATTAAACTCAACAGTTTCTTTTTGTCACATCCCCTACCTGTACTCATGACTTTATGAACATTGAAATTCAAATAATATATCACCAAGTCAAAATCCATGAAATACGAGTATTATGTATATGTGTTTGCACATATTGGAGGGATATTTATATTCATTTATTTTACCCATTCAAATATTTTATTTATCCGATTTATCTTCATTACAAAATTTTATGGATTAGCTGAGTTATGTATATATATATATTATATTTATACTTTAAGTTATTATTTTATGATTATCCTGGTGGCTTTTTTATGTTTGTTAAATTTTTCCAATTTAAATCAGAAAACGAAAGTTATGGTGTTTAAGGCCCGTTTATCAACGTTAGAATTAAATAATAGATAATTTTTCTCTCAAATAAGTGAAAAATTATTGTATAGAAATCACAACGTAAATTATATATCTGATAGATAAATAAACTGTCACTTTATTCCTGCTTTAATAAACGGTTCTTATTATTTTAAACACAATTATACGATACGTGAATAAAATTTAGTGAAATGCTAAAAAATAAATGTACTCGTATTGTTATTTTCATAAAATAATTCATTAATTTTTATTACGAATAATAGGATAAACACCAGTGATTCTAAACATACCCAAAATCTAATTGTCATAGTATTTTTTTGGTAAAGCCCGAAACTAAACTTTTTAGGACGTTTACGATAAATATATTTGTAACTGTGAAGTATTAATGATGACCGACAAAAGTTTTAAAAGAGATATTTGAGAAATGCTAAAATATGATTTTCGATTTTGGGAATATTTAAAAATATTTATTTTAATTCTTAATTTATATTTCATTGCAACAATAGGCTGATGAAAAGATCATCGAGTACATTCGAATATCTCTAGATAGCTACTGGTGAATACACATTAACTATTTGGTCATCTGTGTGACAATATTCATGCTGAAACAATAAAACGGTATTTTACTAAGATACCTTTGCGTTGTGCGTGTCTTCATTGATTGATGCCTGTTGGACGTAGAAAAGTAAGAGAGAAAAGATGGAAGAATATTCTTTAAATGCATTGCATTCCAGCACATCAAGTCCACGAGTAGAAATCAAAGTAAATATTCAATTCATATGAGTAAGATTAGTAAGAAAGTAGGAAATATAAAATAATGTGAAGCAAATAATAACATAAAGTTAAATATTCTATTATTTTTATAATTTGAAATGTATTTGATTTATTTACCAAACATATTCGTAGTATCACACACTGTACACTTTAAAAATTGTTCTGATTTATTTGAATCATCAGCACTATAAATATACTAAACAATATTTATTGTTTTATTCTGATAACATTAAACAATAATTGTTGTGTTATTCTGATATTGTTACTTATTTTATTTTATTTATAGTGCTAATCATGAGTTTTGATTATATTCGAATCGTCCGTTAATAAAAGAATTTATACAGAACTTGTTGTTTTTGGATTCCTGAAGCTGTTTTACTTTTATTCATTTTATGTTTCGGATCATGAACTTTAATTTTTTGAACTTTTATGGTCAGGCGAATTAGATCTTTTAACAAGGAACAATATACCACAAGATATCCTTCCAAGATTTTTATTCTAATATAAAATTATATTATGGTTTGCGATATTTATATCAAGAAATACAATAAAACATTGTAGAAAGTTGCCAAGATTGAAAATTGTCTCTTTTTTACATCAATACCGTGATGATAATCTTGTTCCGGACTTAATCAAGAACTGGATCAGATTGGATATGAATTGCCCTAGTAGACGCCAAACTTATAACCTAAACAAAATCAACTTATTGTGCTATAACACTTAATTAAAATATTACATCTACACATGAACATTTACGTGATAGAGTCTATTGTCTGCTTGATTGATTTTTCTGCCACATGCAGTAATATTTTATACTCTTTATAATGCTAATTCACATTACCGTAAAGTGAAGCAACAACATTGAGTACAAATTGATAAAACTAAGTTTTTCGTTAAGTCACCTTTCTTTAAAAGTAGCATTTATAGCTTTCTTAACTCCAATTCTAGAGACTGGATAACGATTTTAAGTTACATGTCTATTAATGATGAAATTATAAGAAATTAAGAATTTGATTTTGAAACATTTACTAGTTTATAGCTTACTGATGACCGTAGTGACATTATTGATAATGATGAGCTTATGAATAAATTCTCAAAGTATCAGCAAAAGCATGCTAGAAAAATCAGGAACATAATTATCTGCACCAGGAACTATTACACTGGATTAACAAGACTAAACGATATGTCCAACTGCACAAGGACCAGATTGTCATTACTATAGCTGACAAGGGTTCTAAATTGGTGATACTTAATACTGTTGATTACTTTTACAAGGCAGATGAAATACTTCTACGTATTTAAAACAAAAGAGGAATCCCATTCTTACTATGAATGCCAAATGCAAAAAAAATCTCAAGAATGTTTATTTACCAAACCTCATAGTACAGAATTCGAATCTATGAATTTTTTTAATATTTTTTTACCAAAAATAATTCATTAAGACAAATCATATCAACCATCAACAAACCTGCATATAATTTGGCCTTACAGAGTCAAGAACTCGTCTGAATTAGTAAATGAAATCTGTGAGTTATCTTTACTGGACAAGCATGTTTTCCTAGCATATCGCAAGAGCCTAGTAATTGGATGTATAATCAAGAAATAAGACCTGCTAAGTTTGCCTGCTTTTCTGTTACAAGAACTTTTCATTGAAGAAATAAAACTTTCTTTTGATTCTGCAGCTTTTTCTTTTCAACAACAATGTTACCGGGAAATAGATGGCATACCTACGGTATCAAGTTTCAGTCGTTAGCTGATCTAGTTTAACAGTTTTTTGAGGATGAAATCATTACTGACTACTAATTTGAAATTTTATACTACTGTACATACGTTGGTGATTGCCTTTTTATAACTCCATAAGAAAACATGAATATGGAAGTGGATAATTTAGTTGCAGTATTCTACAAAGTTTTCATTTCACATTTTAAACATGCATTTCCCTTAACAAAAAAAAATTTGTAGCCAAACAAAATCTACATGGATAACATAGAGCATTTGCAAGTCTTGTAGATCGAAAAGTAAACTCCATCAACGACTAAAGAATAGTTATAATGTAGATTCGCATATTCATTACAGAAAATATTGGAATATCTTGAATAAAGTTACTTGCGCAGCTAAGAAAATAAATATTGCAGACTCAATATCCAACTGACAGTAAAATAAAAACTATATGTTATAGTGAAGCAGAACACTAACAACATTTCTAAGACTACGGCGATACCCAGAGGTTTTCTAGAGATAGTAAGCTGATTTAACACCCATTCTCTTTAATACTACACAATAGTCTAGAACTTTACTAGGATTTCGTGGATGCTCCATGTTACAACTCCGTATTTTTAATCCCAACAACATCGACAGATATTGAAGAAATTATTAAATCTCTTAAAACTAGTATGTCTCCGGGCATTGATAATATTCTATCTATAATTCTAAAGCACTGTGCGCACTACATTTCAGAACCGTTAAGTATAATATTCAATAAAACTTAATTACTCCTTTATTTAAAAATAGTAATCGTGACCCTACTGAAAATAATAGACCAATTGCGCTGTTTAGTTTTTTTTTTTAAATGCTTGAAAAACTAATATACGCTAGACTTTTAAGCCATCTCAACAATAACAATATTATTTCAAAGTGTCAACATGACTTTGTTAAAGGCAACTCAACCATAAGTGCAAACAATTCTCTCGTACAAAACATCTTAAGATAATAAATAATCAGTGTTTTTGTAATATTTGAAGAACCGTAATATTTTGTTACGAAAACTAGAACATTACGGAGCACGTGATAACCCGCTGTCATGGTTCCAGTCCTATCTCAGTGGCAGAATGCAAGCAGTAAAAGTTACATCTACAAGTGACAATAATATTACAGATAGTATTGTGTCATGTAACCTCTGGGGTTTAACAGGACTCTCTTTTGGGCCCCTTATTGTTTTACTACAATATCTTGTTTATACTAGGTGTATTTTATATGCAGATAATGCCTATTGTGTAATTGGTTGCTCAAAAAATGAAATCGATAATATGCATTTTTTTATAAATAATACAATTTCAAATATTCAGGAATAGTGTTTTAATAATAACTTAAACATCAACCTTAAACAAATGAATATTATATAGTTTTATCGAAATTCATGAAGTCAAGTTGACATATTAATTGACAATGATAAAATCGCTGTAAGTAACTCAACTAAATATCTGGGCTTGCATTTAGACCATGATCTTAAAGGCACTGATCAAATAAATAAGTTATTAATTAAATTAAACAGATCCTGTTATTGCCTAAGAGTACTATCACAAAAATTAGACTCATCAACTATATTGCGGATTTACTTTGGATATTTCTATGCTATTATGAACTACGGCGTAATTCTCTCAGGATCATCATCCAGAGTCAATGAAATTTTTATTATTCAGAAACGTGCAATAAGACTAATCTGTAATTCAACGCCAATAACTACTTGTTGCGACAGATTTAGAGGACTTCTTGCTAACACTTTTCATCATTATGTATTTATGAATTAATCAAACATATATACAATAATCTTGAAATGTTTTCTTTTATCAACTCCTATTATAAATAGTACTAGATAAACCAACAATATGTTTACTTTACTCAACACTGAACAACTGAATTTGAAAAAGGAGCCGATAATATGGGTATTATTGTTCATAATGTCTTCACATAAAATCACTATAAAAAAGAGCATTGTGCGTAATTAAAGATATTTCAATAGATAAAGAATACCACAATATTAATTTATTTTTGTGGACTGTGCCAATTCTATGTTTCACTTTAATTCGTAGTATTAATAGTACAATTTGTATAATAAAGGAAATTGTGTTATATACGTTTTTACATGTATTTGTTTTTATATATAAAATACCTAAATTAAAATTAACTGTAAAAATCTAATGCTAAGTTTATTTTTTAATTATATAATAATTGTTAAATTATTAGTTTCACTCTATCAGGTTTATATATTCATTGAAAAAATGGCGGCAGACGGTGAAGATGTGTCAAATAAACCTGGCAAAAAGTTGTGTAAAAGATGCCGTAAACGGCACATAGTGGTTTAAAATGCATAATATGTGGTACCTTATCGCATAAAAGTTGCGTCCATACGTTAAAATTACCCGTGATTAGTGACACTACAACAAATTTTGCCCAGGAGCAGTGCTTTAGAAATAATATCGAAGAACTTGAAATCTTTTTAGATCAATATCCATGTGAAGTGTTATGTATATCTGAACATTGGATGTGTAAAGAAGAAGAACTTTTACTAAACATTAATAATATTACATATGTCTCTGTTTTTTTCAGACAAGCTCATATCCATAGCGGAGTTCCTATATTTCTCAAAAATACTCTGGTTGGTGAGAGTATAGAACTTAAAAATAAATTTAATAATGAATTAACGTTTGAATGTTGTGGCTTAAAATTTAAATGCAAAGATAACATAACTTATATTATTTTAAGTATCTATCGTTCACCAAACGGAAACTTTAGTGAATTCCTAAATTTAATGAATAACTGTTTATCTTTGATATTTAGTTACCATAATCAAATAAATATATTTCTTGCTGGTGATTTTAATGTAAATTTTCTAAGCAATACTTAACATCGAAACGAAATTATTTATCGATATGATATTTTATGCACAACCGAGCCGAAATTAATGTTTTAGCCATAAAAAGCAGACCTAAACACTTGTTTATTGCCCTAGGGTCATAATAAAATAACTTTCTCTAAATACATGATAATTTTTGTTTCTTATAAATACTTTATTTTGCAAAATGTTTGACATATAAATGTACCTGTTTAATATTTTGAATATAAAAATAAATATTCTTTGTTGTGCAAAAAAATGTATGTACCAATGGTGAAATAAGCATTTCTGACTAATAACATGCTCAGGGTCAGAAACGCTAACTTCACCACTGGTAGAAACTATATTCACTCTTGATACATAAATAACTATTATATGATTTAGCAAATCCGAATTGTGGAAAAAAAGATAGATTATAAGACAAAATCTCTAAATTTTTTCCGTTTTCCTTCTTCTTCGTCCAATGTATAATAGCATTTCTTCTTTTTCCATTTCCCGTCCAACGTCCATTGCACTGCAAATATTTTAGCGCAATACTACAGGCGTTCTCCTCAAGCAAACCGCATCAGTGTGCGTCGATGAGTTCGCCACCTTAGCCGCCACCGCCACCGCCATCGCCACCGCGTTGGTTTGCGATCCGCTTGATGTTCTTCTATTTCGACCGACATCACTATAGTTTATCTTTTCGCCGCTATATCTACTCAGCGCCACTTGCTTACACAAACTATCTGACGGCATAAATACTTATTCCAGTTGTTATAATTATGAATATCTTCTATATAAAACACGAAATCTTCTTCAAATTTATAGGTAGAATGTATAAATATGTACAGTATATAATACTTATTACGTTTCAAAAAATAAACTTTACACACTTGCAAATAAAAATAAAACAAAATATTTTATATTTTTTAACTATGTTCTCGAAGCTCATTTTTTGATTTTTTAAAATATGTTATATGTAATATGACTCCCCACAAGACATTAAAGTTTAATTGAAAAAACATGTCTAGTATAGAAGAAAAAAATTAAAATGTATGGAAAAAGTAGGTTTTTTGCATTTTAAAAATAGTTTTCCAAGTTTAATTTTTTTTATTTTCACATATATTATAGATAATATTATTGGTAATATTTATTGTAAATTTTAATATAAAAACACGTTTAGTACTAAAATTACAGTTAAAATAATGTTTAAAATATATTTTTGGATGTATAAATTAATGCAAATATTTACAAAATAAATTTATTTTCATTGAAGAGTAGTATCTTCTTATTTACATATACATAGATAGCTTGTAACATTAAACAGTATTCAATAAAAAACTTAAATCTTTTATATTCATTTTGAACTTCGCGCGCATGGGTATCATTTAACATTAATGGCAGCATACAATTTACATCTCACCATTAAAGAAGCAACAAGAATATGTCACAATACAAAAAATTGTATAGATAATATTTTTACATATTTAAATCAAAATTCGTATGAAGCAAAAATAATTGAATACCAATTGTATGATCACGTACCACAAAGTATCGTCTTTACAATCAATAATATGGCGGCATGTAGTAAAATGAGTCCTAAACGATATGCTCGCATTTTCAGTACAAATAATAACAATGCATTCAAGTTTCATTTGTCCAAGGAAAATTGGAGCGATGTATATTTATCGGATGATGCTACCACTAAGTTTCCTACTGTCTGCTGCAACAGTAAAAACCAACCTCACAATTGGTTAACAAAAAATATTAGAAATTTCTCTAAATATTTCAAAGATCTGTTTTTCCTGTATAAAAATGGTCTTGTCTCTGAAGAATACTATAAAACTTGCAAAAAAGAATATAGAAATTTATTAGTCGAAAGTAAAACACAATACAATATATGGTTAATTAAGAAATCCTGTAAAAATAGTAAAAAAATATGGCGTATTATAAATGGTAATTTTAATCAAGGAATAACTACTTTTCAAACAAACAATATATCTCACATGTCACATGGTAGTGCGGAGGCCGAATCTCCCAAAGATATTGCGGACTTGTTGAACGAATATTTTGTAAACATTCCTGCAGCACTTTGCAATACCGGGAATAAAAATAGAAATAGCACTAGCATCAGTTACGATACTCACATTAATAATGACACAATCTTTTTAGATCCAGCAACGGAAAGTGAAGCAGCCTCAGTAATAATGTCTCTAAATTGCTCATCTTCTACAGAACTTGATGAAATTCCAAGCAGACTTTTGAAAGAATGCTGTACCTTAATAATTAAGCCACTAACACACTGGATTAATGCTTCAATGTCGGAAGGAATTTTTCCTGGTGCATTGAAGAACATTAAAGTTCTTGCTCTGCATCAAAAAGGTAATAAAGATCAAGTGTCTAATTACAGACCCATAAGCTTAGTTTCAGTTTTTCACAAGGTCTTCGAAAAGGTCATGCTAAATCGGATTTTATCTTTTCTTGCGAAGAATGATACATTAATTGCTGAACAGTTCGGTTTCCGGAAAAACTGCAGCACAACTGAAACTTTATTTCATTTGTTGGATAACATATATAAACACTTAGATTCAGACAATGCTATTACGGGCATTTTTCTAGATTTGTATAAAGCGTTTGATTGTGTTGAACATGACAAATTAATTGAGGTCATGTACAACGATGGACTCCGTGGCACATTTTTGAATTGGCTTAGATCATATCTGTGTGAAAGAAAGCAACTTGTATTTTTTAACAATCACAGATCCGACTATAAATCTATTTCATGTGGCGTGCCGCAGGTTAGTATTCTTGGACCAATATTGTTTATATTATACATAAATAATATAAAACAAATTATCCAGGAATACTCTTCCATGGCTTATGCAGACGACATCTCTATTTTAATACCATTTACTAATGTCACTGAGCATACAACGACTATATCTAACTTAATGACTAGGTTATCAGAGTGGTTTACATCTTTGCAACTGACACTAAATGTAAATAAATCAGTTATGATTCATTTCAGCACAAGCAAGTGGAAAGAAAGCATGTTAATAAAGTGTAATTCTCAATCGTTGCCTCAAGTAAACTCCAGTAAAATCCTGGGTCTAGAACATTGACACTATATGTTCTAAGCTATCTTCCTTATGTTATCAATTAAACACTTAACTAAAATCAGTAGCACGCAGACAGTAAGAATGTTTTACTATGATAAGTTCAATTCCGCCCTAGACTATGGCATAATTTTTGGGGATACTCATCTGCAGCAATAAGAATATTTAATTTACAAAAAGTGGCTGTAAGAAATATATTTAATTTAAAGTATCGCGACTAACCATGCCTTGTATATATATATATATATATATATATATATATATATATATATATATATATATATATATTTTATCGGTTATATTATTTGCCCGAAGTAATTGTAGTAATATTAAAACTCACGAAAATGTGCACAATTACAACACTAGAAACAAATCCATTTTTATTACAACTAAACATAAATTAAAATTAGTCGCCAACAATCCAATTTCAATGGGTATAAGGTTGCTAAACAAGTTACCGAAGTCTATTAAAAATGCGCAGACAAACAGACAATTTAAAGTAAAGCTGAAAATATTTTTATAGACAAAACATATTACAGTGTAAATGAATATTTTAATGATGATTTATAATTAAATTATTGTATGTATTTACATATTTGACGTGCTATATATCTGTATATGATCACTCTAGCAAATAAAATTATTATTATTATTATTATATGTTTATTAATTGTAATTGCTTTGTATTTTAAGACGTGATGGAAGATCGGCTATGCTGAATTCATGTCTTGATCATTTTTTTGATCAATAAGTTATTAGTATTATTATTATTATTATTTCTAAAAATTCCAACAGTCTCCATTCCCGTCTAAAATTTTGTATAGAATATAAAATTAAGCAGACTATAAATTTCTTGGATGTTTACCTTTTTCGATTCAATTTCAACACTAACTAGTTCCTCAAACCAACGATATCAAGAAGGTACTTAAATTTCCATTCTTACACAGATGTACAGTACAAGAAGAATACGATTTATGCTCTTGTAGATCGTGCTGTAAAACAGTCTGAACCTGCATATCAACCTATAAACTTGAAATATATTCATAATGTTTTGGACAAACAATGATACCCTTCTTCTTTCTTAACTCACATATAAGGAAATGAATTACCGCCATAGCATATATTTCACCCATTATTTCTGTTACTGATGTGCGTCCTGTATTAAATGATAGCATATATTAAGAAGTTTATTAATAATTGCAACATCAATATTGTCACCACGAATACTTTCAACGCCAATAATTTATTTAATAATATCAAGGATAAATTCGATAATTTTTGTTACAAAAATGTGATATACTAAGTGAAATGTGGTCCTTGTAATCATATTTAAATTGATGACACATTTCAGTCACTTTATAAGAGGATTTAGCAGCACCACTATCACTTTAAGCTGCTAAACCCTGATCATATTGCCCTCACTCGTCATTACTAGACAACTGGGCATATTTTCAATTTTGTATTGTAAGGACAAATAGTAGATTGAAATGTTTACTACTGTGCAATCTAGTAATTTATTACTGGATTGTTTTTATTTTTGACACCATTCGTAATATGTGTTTTTATTACATTTTAAAACATTTTTTATCTTTAAATTTTGATAATTATTATTTGTTGGTTTTTTTTTGATACTGTTATATTTTTAATCTATATTAAACTTTATTTTTCATTGATCTTTTAAAATGTGTGTTCATTAATGTATACAAAATTATACACTATCATTAATTATGCATTATTTTCGTTAATAAAAGATTTTGTAGCATATATTGGCTAACGCTAAGTTGTAACAAAATGCTAAACATGATTTTGATACTTCTAACTAAATAATATTCCTTCAAAGTTAATTTAAAAATAAACACATTATTCTAAAAACTAAAAAACATTTAGTATTAGCTAACACATGTGAGAGATGCAACTTTAATAACCTAAAATAATTTAAAATTTGTCTGCAATTATGGACTTCGATGTTACATTATATTTAATATACATAAATATATGCATATCATCACGCTACATCCCATCAAATAGAGTAAGACGAATCCTAAAATCATTCATAAAATATTTACTCATTACATTCATTAAATAATCAGTTCTCGTCAAACAGTCTAATTCAAACACACCACCCTCACTTTAACCACATCCATATATCACTCCATATAAACTCATTTATTTATTACACTCAAAATCATTTCTCACACAACATACCTTCAATCAAATCTATTCAATCATACCTATTCACTTATCATTAATATTCTTACTTCGACGTAAATAACATATCCGCAAAACATCTCAAATTACTCACGCATACTCGTAACAACGAATTTATTAACGAATTTAACAACGAATCTACAAAAATTTGAAAAAAATGTATATGGAAGAAAAGTCAATACAATTCAGTAACTGAAAATGAAACAAAAGGTAAGAAAGGAAGGTAGTGTCGCTCTACGGTTGTTTTTGAAAGTGAATTCCACACAATTACAATTAAACACTCTACTTAAGACCTGAAAACGAATTAAAAGATAAGAAAGGAAGGGAGTATCGCTTTACGCTTGTTTTCGAAAGTGAATTCCACACAATTGCAGGTAAAAACTTTAATAAAATTACTAACCAACAAAACTAAAATCAAAAATCCTGCACTTTTCTTAAATCATCAGGTTCATTCCGCAATTAATCTTCCCCAAACGTTCCTTTCCTGACACACCACTTTAGCTCCATCCACATTCATAATTCCTTTAATATAAGCACGTTTGTTCCTCATACTCGGAAACTTACGTTCACGCAACAATCCTTCAATCATATTCATCCATTTATTCATAGGTTGCTCACGCAAACTTTCACCCTCAATTTCACCAACTACTTCACCACTATCTCAATCGACATACGTTCTACATGCCCAAACCATCTGACCTAACTTATACCTACATTTCCAACTATATTCTTCTCAATTTCACACTAATCATACACCAATGTGTTCGGACATGATCTCTTTTTGTATAACCACACTCACCCCGCAAATACCTCATTTCTACAGCAGTTATACGACGTTCATGTTTCTTCATCCACATCCAACATTCACTACCATATATCAATGTAGGCACTAGAACACCATTATACACCCTCAATAGAGCATCTCTGGATACATTCACATTTTGAGCAAAGGTTCCCAGAGCATCCAATACCTTGCATCCCGCATATACTCTTCTTTCAAACTCACAATCAATACGTCCCTCAAAAACATACTACCCAAATACAAAAACTCATTTACTTGACCCAATCTCGCACCCTTCACCGAATCATTGTAGTCAGTCACCAAATCGCTGTTTTCAAACACTAACACTTTACATTTATCAACATTTAATAACAGATTTAAATCTTTTCCTACTTCATTTATATTTAGTATCATTCTTCTGAATTGCTCTTCAGAATAACCCATAACAACAACATCATCCGCATACGCTAACACGGGCACTACACTACCACAAATATGTACACCAACCACCCCATTTAACGCCGTTCGTAACAACACATCCACATACATATTAAAGAGCCACGGAGACATCCCACAACCTTGTGCCACGCCAATATCTATACAAAACCATTCATTCAATCTACCATGAAGTCTCATCGCAACCTCACTACCTTCATACAGCGCACGAATTACCCCCAACAAATTACCATTTATACCGTACTATAGAAGTACATTCCACAATGTCTCACGATGAACACTATTATATGCTTTTTTAAGATCGAGAAAGCCACAAAACACCTTCTTGTTCTTAGCAAGTGACTTCTCAACAATAATACGAAGAGAAAACAATTGATCCACACATCCTCTCTCTGGCAAAAAAACCAACTTGCATATCGCATAACTCGGAGATTGTTAAGGTTCGTACCTTTTGATTAAGAATCTTCCCGTACAACTTCCCTACCACACTTAGGAAACTTATCGCGTGGAAATTAGTACATTCACTCGAACTACCTTTACATTTAAATAAAGGATAAATGATAGCACCTTTCCAATCATCAGAAGCCACAAACCGTTTTAAACAAAATCTAAACAAATAAACTAACCACTCAAATAACCTCTCGCCTCCATACTGCAACATCTCATTCGATATACCATCCAAACTGAGAGCCTTACCATTCTCCAGACACATTAATGCAAAACTAACATCACACTCATCTATATCCCATTCATCATCACTAACATTTTCTCTACAACCATTCGGTCTATTAATGCTACCATTTAAAGTCCTAAAGTACTCCTAACATCTGATTCATTCCACAATAACTCACTATCCGCTCTCTTAATCGCTTTCACTGCCCTTACATTGCCACTTTTAATTCTCTTTGCTCTCAACCAAAACATTCTTTTATTCATACTAAAATCATTAGTAAATTTTTTACTCATCAAATCATCCAAACGAGCCTAAACTACATTTACTACAAACTTGTTTTGCACATTTAAGAAATGTATCCTTAAATTTCAACCAAATATCATATATGCTGCATTCAAAATTAAGCTCACATTCAGGGAAAGATTCATTTATTTTCTCAACACACAAATATCTAACATCCTCATTTTGCAGCGCACTGGATTTCACACGAAACATTTTTTCGGTATTTTCACCCTTATTCTTCAATATTTATCTAGACTTATACTCGATGCCACCAAATAATGGTCATTCGTACCCAACTCAGCACCATCGTTCCTTATACAAAATAAAATAAAACAAACTCCGTCTATTCTCACTCACATTCTCCCATTTATACAAGTGAGCTAATTAATGTTTAATGGCAGAGTTGGAAACAAAGAGATCACGCTCCAAACAAAAAGAAACTATTTTCCTACCGTTTTCATTCAGTCTCGCATCACCAAACTTACCCAATACGAGGGCAGGGTGAAAAGTCCCTGAAAAATACTACCACAACGAAAATCAGTAAACCACTTGTGAATTGTTCTAATCGATGGTGAGGAGTCCCCATAATGTTTAACAAGCGATGCTTTGGTTTGCCATTTAAATCACCACATACAATAACTTACTCACCTGAATCACATAAATCAATAACACTATCTAATAAATTCCAAAATCTATCTTTCTCAAGATCATTTTCGGATTCAGTTGAGTCATAAACTAACACAACGAAGATTCTATGAAAGCATACCTTTAATCTCAGACAAATAATTCTCGATGAAGTACAACCATAAACCGTCACAAACGGTTTCATTCTTTCACTAACAAACACACCCACACCATGCTTCGCGTGTTCATTCTCAGTAACACCCGACCACAAGCAAAATATTCCATCCACCTTTTCCTCACTACATCCTTTCCTTTTAGTCTCACTTAAACACAAATCATCAACATTATACACACGCATTACATTCATCAATGCATTTTCTTTACCAGTTATACCCCTAACATTCCACGTACCCAACTTACATGTATCAAATTTGACCCATTTATCCTTCATTTAACAAAAAGAAATAAAAGAAGGGTTCTCTCGGTAGAAGAGTAGGTATTAAGGTAACTTACCAGGTTTATCCTGAATTATAAATGAAAATAGAAATCAGTTACATTCACACAACTGTCAAATATCAATCACACCTAAAAACAAAACATAAATCAGCGTTTCTATGCAAGTTAGATAACAGTTCCTCTTGTAACACACCATTTCTCACACTTGTATTTCATAGAATCAGCAGTATGTCTGCGAAGCCACGTTATCAGTTCTCTTGAACCATAGATGTAGTTAGATTGTACTTAGCACTAGAACAGAGTAGTTGTATCTGGTTTTGACTTTGAAATAAATTTTTAAAAAAGCTTTTATTGATTGATTAAATATAATTGGCGCAGTCGGTAGGATTGTTAAGAGATCGATACACCGAAATTCTGAAAGAATCAATTCGTTAAAGTGTAAAAATCGTTGGTGTTAACCATTTACTTAACAATTATAAATACACACGTTCCGACGGCAAGTGCGACACCCGCAATCCTGACGAACAAACCTACGAGTACATCAATCAATAATCGAAGAAGATACAAGCAGATTGGCGATCATCCGAGAACTTCCAGAAGTACAACTCGTTGAAGGTGATCATCTGTCCGCTCTGTTCCTGTTCGTGCAGTCTCCTGGCCGGTAGACCAACGTCTCCACCAGCATCACCGCTGAGCGCAAATCAGCACACTCAACCTGTCGAGCGCTGATCGACAAAGAAACCTACTAATGAAGATTTTACTGTTGTTACTATTGTAAGTAAGAACAATTTTTAATTATAAAAACAGTGTATTATTAGTGAAGTCAAAATTGACGCTCTAATTAATTTATTAAATAATTTAAATATTGAACAGTCAAATATGCCAGACAATCAGTCAAATGCATCTGGTGTGCTAGCAAACCTTGACACCAGTGTTCTAAAAATTGTGGATTTAATTCCAGAATATAATGGAGATAAGAAAGCATTATCTCATTTCATAAAAGCTACTGATGAAATTTTAGATAGTGTAACGAATTTAAAGCCAGACAAGTCGAGAACATTCCAGAAACCTTCTCGAGAAACAAGTGCGTAGCAGCGTGACCTCACTTGCATAGAGCTCGCTCGCATGTCTGAACGTGTGGTTTGACGGGATATTTTATGACGTTCTGGAAGATTCTAGGACGTCCTGGAAGGTTCGAGAACTGTTCTACGGACAGGAGTATATAAGCCGAGGTCGAGTGGCTGAGGACAGTTGACAGTAGACTTCGAACGCGTAATATAAATGTGGTGAAATAAATAACAGCTCAAGTGTACGTTATATAAATAATAGTGTTAGTGACCGTTATATAAATAATATTAGTGTTTAAATATTTATTAGTAGTGTTTAAGATTTATTGTAGTGTTAATTAGTTTTAAATAAGTTTCTGTTATTTTTATATTCATTAATTAAATAAATAGTTTTATTTTCGTTTAACATAAATAGTTGTGAGTTATTTTTGTGCCTTAAACATTCTACACACTTCCAGAAAGACGAAAAACGTTACAATTGGTGTCAGGTGTGGGGTATTAAATAGTGAAGTGTGTAGTAAAAATAAATAAAATGGCGTCGTTCGGTTTAAAACTAAGTGAGTTGAAAGTTGTGGACCTAAAGAGGGAATTAGAGGAGCGAGATTTGGACTCATCCGGGTTAAAATCAACGTTACAACAACGTCTGCGAGAAGCTTTAGTGGCGGCAAATCTGGATCCTGAGGAATATATTTTTGAAATTGGTTCGAATGACAATCGTAAAATGTTGGAGAAATTAGAGGAAAATTCCAGAACTTTGCAAAAGCAGTTGGAAGAAAGTTCTAGAACATTGGAGCAGAAGTTGGAAGAAAGTTCTAGAAATCTAAAAGAAGAAGTAACAGAAAGTTCTAGAACTTTAAAAGAAGAATTAACAGAAAGTTCTAGAACTCTAAAAGAAGAACTAACAGAAAGTTCCAGAATCCTAAAAGAAGAATTAGCAGAAAATTCTAGAACTTTGGAACAGAAGTTTGAAGAAAGTTCCAGAATCCTAAAAGAAGATTTGGCAGAAAATTCTAGAACTTTGGAGCAGAAGTTACAAGAGTATTCTAGAACATCCGAAGAAAATTCTAGAATTTTAAAAGAAGAATTGGAACAGAAGTTAGAAGAAAATTCCAGAAATTCTGAGGAACGTTCTAGAATTTTAGAACAAAAAGTAGAACAGTTAGAAAATAAATTCCTCACTGCAACTGCAGCATCGAGTTTATGTCCTGGTGTGGCTGAAACAGAAGCAGCAAGTGAAAGGAAAATAGCAAAAGGTGAGACTGCATCAACAATTCGTATAAAAACACCGGAATTTGATGGAAAAACATCGTGGCCGAATTATTTGAGGCAATTTGAAGCTGCTGCAAAAGCTAACGGATGGTCACCGAGAGAGAAAGCAATTTCATTGACCGTAGCGTTGCGTGGAAATGCCGTCGATATCTTGCAGATACTGAAGCAAGAAGAACAAGAAGACTACGACCAGCTGGTTAAGCATTTAGATATGTGATATGGAAATGCGCAACTAGAACAAGTGTATCAAACGCAATTAAGAAATCGATATCAGAGGTCGAATGAAACTCTCCAAGAATTTGAAACTGACGTTGCTCACTTGGTTCGCCTCGCACATCCTACAGCCCCGGACAGCGTATTAGAGTGCTTAGCTATCCAAACATTTATTTATGGGACCCGAGATGGCGAAATTCAGCAAGCATTAAGATTGGTTCGACCAAAAACATTAGCCGATGCACTGTCTCTTGCTTTAGAACAAGAAGCTGCAAAACTAGCTTCGCGTAACCAATCTAAAGTACGATCAATAAGTAGCGACGTTAAGAACGAAGATAATGAAGATATAGAAGAGAAGGTACGACGAATCGCTACAGAAATACTTGGTGGAAAGAAGAGAATTCGTTGCTGGAACTGCCCCACATTCCATCGGATATGTCGCCTCTCTTCATCATCAAGTCAACAGCATTTTCGTGGATGGTCTTGTTGACGGAAGACCACTCAAAATGTTGCTGGATACGGGTGCGACAAAAACAATAATAAGATCCGACTTGACTAAGAAGTTTGCACCAACACAATTATATCCGACGAAGTGGCGATTACGTACAGCAACTGGAGAACTAGCTACATCGTCAGGAGAGTTAGATGTGACCATCAACATCGGCAACACCTCCCTCAAACATCGTGTGATGGTAGCCGAAATCGAAGATGACTTTATTCTTGGAATGGACGTCATGGAAAAATATGGTTTTAAACTGGATCTCAAGCACGGCGTAATAGTAGTAAATGATGAAGAGATCGTACTGCATCCACGAGAGGACGAAGTTGCACGTGCTTTAATAACCGAAGATGTAGTACTTCCGGAGCGAAGTGAGACCATTGTGGAAGCACAACTCGAAGGAAAATTTTGTGCAGGAAATGTTACCATGTTGGAACCCCGAAATAATGATGAAGAAACTGGTCGTGGAGTGATAGTTGGAAAATCACTGGTAAAGGCCAACAAGATAATACCAGTTCGAATGATGAACATAAATAAGTATCCGGTTAAAATTAAACAAGGCACTATAGTAGGGGAATGTTCATCCGTATCTTCGATCATTAGAACAATGGTAACTCAGAGAACACCAACTAGCACGATTCCGGATACACTGCTCAGTCAAATATCAACATCTTTTCACGGACTGACATCTGACGAGAAAATCAAAGCGAAGAATTTAATTCACAAGTATCAAGATGTCTTCGAATATGACAAGAAATCCAAGGGCCGAACGAACGTTGTCCGGCATAAAATCTACACTGGAGATGCAAGACCCATCCGCCAAGGAGCAAGACGATTACCACTGGCAAAGCGAGAAGAAGCTGAAAGGATAATAGAAGAAATGAAGAAAGAAGGCGTGATTGAACCTTCAAGTAGTCCATGGGCTTCACCAGTGGTATTAGTGAAGAAGAAGGATGGATCCACCCGATTCTGTGTAGATTACCGTCAACTTAACAACGTGACGAAAAAGGATAGTTATCCACTTCCCCGAATAGACGATACACTGGACACGTTGGCTGGGTCAAAAATATTTTCTACGTTGGACCTAAAAAGCGGATACTGGCAAGTTGACTTGGACCCGAAAGACCGTGAAAAGACAGCTTTTACCATCGGAACAGGACTTTGGCAATTCACAGTTATGCCATTTGGACTCTGCAATGCTCCTGCAACATTTGAACGACTTATGGAAACCGTGTTAGCTGGGCTGTCATGGAAAACCTGTTTGGTGTACCTCGATGATATTATTGTGGTTGGAAAAACATTCGAGGATCACATGAAGAATTTAGAAGAAGTTTTCCAAAGATTGAAACAGGCAAATCTCAAGCTCAGCCCGAAGAAGTGTCATCTGTTCCAGAAGAAAGTGCATTATCTCGGGCATGTGGTTTCTGGTAAGGGAATTGCAGTGGATGAGGACAAAATAAAAGCTGTAAAGGACTGGCCAGTACCAAAGGACAAGCATGAATTGAGAAGTTTCCTTGGTTTATGCACTTACTACCGGCGATACGTGCAAGGATTTGCCAACATTGCTAAACCACTGACACGGCTTACTGAAGAAGGTAGAAGATTTGTTTGGGAAAACGACTGTCAAACAGCATTTGAAAAATTGAAGGATTCTCTGACCACCGCGCCAATCTTAAGTTATCCACTGCCGGAAGGCAAATTTATTTTGGATACCGATGCCAGTAATGTTGGGATTGGCGGCGTCCTCTCTCAAGTGCAAGGTGGTCGTGAAAAAGTTATTGCCTACTTCAGTAAGACACTGTCGAAACCGGAAAGGAACTATTGCGTCACCAGGAAAGAACTATTGGCAATTGTGAAGTCCACTGAGCATTTTTACAAATATTTATATGGCAGAAGATTCCTGATAAGAACCGATCATGCTGCCTTGAAATGGCTATTACAATTCAAAAATCCAGAAGGTCAGGTAGCCAGGTGGATCGAAAGGTTGCAGGAATATGATTTTACCATTGAACATCGGGCGGGAACTAGCCATCGTAACGCTGACGCGTTGTCCAGGAGACCATGTTCCGAAGAATGCAAGCATTGTTGCCGAGTAGAAGAGAAGCAAGCTGCTGCGTTAAGAACAACGGTAGTCGATGATAAATGGCAACCGGAAGAATTGCAGAAAGATCAGGAAAATGATCCGGATCTGAAGATTGTAATAAATTGGAAGAAAAACGGGGATAAACCGATTTGGCAAGATGTTGCACCATACTCCCAAAAAGTGAAATCGTACTGGGCGCAATGGGACTCTTTAATAATTGAAGAGGGTCTCCTGAAACGTGTTTTGGAGAATGCGGAGGATACAGAGCAGAGAACTCAGTTACTAATACCTAAGAACAGGGTGCCCGAAGTGTTGAAAGAGATCCACGACGGATCTGCTGGAGGACACCTTGGAGTCAACAAGACTGCTGAGAAGTTGCGAGAACGATTTTACTGGCTAAATTGTAAGGAAGATGTTTAAGAGTGGTGCAAGAAATGCGTAGTTTGCGCTGCAAGTAATGGGCCAAATAGGAAACGTAGAGCCCCAATGCGTCAGTACAACGTAGGAAGCCCATTTGAACGCATTGCAATCGACGTGGCTGGACCATTTCCCGAGACTGATGATGGCAACAAGTATATAGTAGTCGTCATGGACTACTTCAGCAAGTGGGTTGAAGCGTACCCCCTGCCCAACCAAGAAGCAATCACCGTCGCTGAGGTATTGGTGAAGGAATGCATATGCCGATTTGGAGTACCGCGCGAAATACACTCCGATCAGGGAAGAAACTTCGAGTCGTTTTTATTGCAAAATATCTGCAAAATATTAGATATTCGTAAGACAAGAACGACTGCATTACATCCGCAGTCGGACGGCATGGTTGAGCGAATGAATAGAACGATCAACAGATATCTGTCGAAAGTTGTCTCTAACCACCAAAGGGACTGGGATCGTCATCTGCATATGTTTCTGATGGCATATCGTTCATCTGTGCATGAAACAACAGGACAGACACCCGCAAATATCGTATTCGGACATGAGTTGCGGTTACCGTGCGATTTGAAATTTGGATGTAAACCTGGAGAAGATCTAGCTGGGGAAGATTACGTCACCGATTTACGAAGAAGAATGAACGACATTCACGAACAAGTTCGTTCAAACATCCAAACTTCAAGTGACAGAATGAAAGATCATTATGACATCAGGGCAGAAAAGGGAGGATATGGAACTGGAGAGTCGGTATGGTTATATAACCCACAGAAGCGTCGTGGTCTATCGCCGAAGCTACAAACATGCTGGGAGGGACCCTATGAAGTGATGAAGAGGATAAATGACGTCATCTACCGAATTAGGAAAATACCGACTGGGAAGCCGCGAGTAGTCCATTTTAATCGTCTGGCCCCTTTTTCTGGAAACAACCATGAGGTTAGTGATGTTTGTGCAGCAAATGTTCGCTGCGTTCAAGAGCATGAACAGGAATTAACATTCGGAGACTTTATGAAGAAATATTCCACCGGTCACAAAGCACGGTACGGCGTGACAAAAGAAGAACATCGAAATTTGTTCTTGGTGCCTTTGGAGTATTCCATAGCCCACTGTGTGGCGGAAGACTTAAACATGTCTCGAGGAATTGCTACAGTATTTAAAAAGAAGTTTGGACGGCTACAAGACCTAGCCAATCAGCGTCCATCTGTTGGAAGAACACTAAAATTGCGCTACAACTCAGAACACAAACGGTACCTGTACTATTTAGTCACCAAGGCACGATCATCTCAGAAGCCCACCTATCTCACCTTATGGGAGGCACTGATCGATTTGAGGGAACATCTTTTAAATAACGATGTTATGAAGCTGGCGGTACCAAAATTGGGTTGTGGACTAGATGGGTTGGAGTGGAGAACAATTAGGAATATGTTAGAAGTTCTCTTCCACCGCACCGGAATTGAAATTCTTGTCTGCAGCTTTGACCCCAAAGGAAGAGCGAAAGTAGATCGCACTGTGGATTGCCACTTCTTTAAGACCTCAGGATGCATTAAGGGTTCGACTTGCAGATTTCGTCATAACTTCTCCGAAACCCATCAACCTCTGTTCCGAGACGGAACAGCTTTAAGGAGGGGGCAGTGTAACGAATTTAAAGCCAGACAAGTCGAGAACATTTCAGAAACCTTCTCGAGAAACAAGTGCGTAGCAGCGTGACCTCACTTGCATAGAGCTCGCTCGCATGTCTGAACGTGTGGTTTGACGGGATATTTTATGACGTTCTGGAAGATTCTAGGACGTCCTGGAAGGTTCGAGAACTGTTCTATGGACAGGAGTATATAAGCCGAGGTCGAGTGGCTGAGGACAGTTGACAGTAGACTTCGAACGCGTAATATAAATGTGGTGAAATAAATAACAGCTCAAGTGTACGTTATATAAATAATAGTGTTAGTGACCGTTATATAAATAATATTAGTGTTTAAATATTTATTAGTAGTGTTTAAGATTTATTGTAGTGTTAATTAGTTTTAAATAAGTTTCTGTTATTTTTATATTCATTAATTAAATAAATAGTTTTATTTTCGTTTAACATAAATAGTTGTGAGTTATTTTTGTGCCTTAAACATTCTACACACTTCCAGAAAGACGAAAAACGTTACAATATTATAAACCAGAGTAATCCATCCGAAATAACTAAAGCGTTAACATTAATTACAATAAAAAAGAAAATTACTGGTAAAGCTAGTGAATTTTTAACTACAAGTCCTAATGTTAAAAAGTGGAAAGATTTGAAACAATTCTTAATATCTCAATACTAAGATAAAAGAAATGAATGCACTTTAATGATTGAATTATGTCAGTTGCAACAAACTAGAGAAACAATCTTTGATTTCCTCAAGAAATATAATGAGTCATTTCTTTTATATATTAATAATATCGAAAATCAGTACAATGCTGAATCTTTACAAGATTTTAAAACTTTTGGACATAAATTCGCTACTCAGTATTTTATTAGAAATTGTAAAGAACCGTTTAAATCACAGTTAGCCGCGAGAAATTCTTCTACTCTAGATGAAATTAATATATTGATAACTAACGATTTTCAACATTATAAAATTAACGCTAACACAAATCAATCTTACACGAACGTGACTAACACTCAAACCAGATAACATGCATCTCCGATGACAAAATTCCCGCAACCTAAACCAGTGGCGTACCAATATTACCAGCCTGGTCCATCATCCAAGTTCCCGTCGCAACCGATAAGACTACAACGCACACAACCTCAACCTACACCGATGTCAATTTCCACCCGTACATTTAAAACATATAAAACAAATCCAAATAATTATAATTCTTATGGCAAACAAAATTTTATTTCTGAAGAATTAAATAATATTGAAAATAATGAGGACGCTACTGATTCCGAAAATCAAGACGCGATATTACAAGAACAATTAGAAACAGTCGAAACTGAAAATTATAACGAATTAAATGAATTAACTCATGAAAATTTTCCCTTAAGCCATCACTTAGATTTGAATACTTAGGTATTAATATGATATCAAAATTACCATATATTAAATTACAAAATTTATTTATACTAATTGATACGGGATCATCTCAAAATTTTATTAATAAAAATTATGTTTATAAAAATAATGAAAAAATTAAAATATTTAAAGAACAATTCAAAATTCAAACTATGAATGGTGAATCTGAAGATTCTGAATATACTTTCATAAAATATAAAGGTAAAAATATTAAATGTTACTTATATAACTTTCATAAATCATTTCATATTCTACTCGGTTTTAATGCTTTAAAATTATTACTAGCTCAAATTAACTTAAATAAAGAAGAAATTAAATTATTAAATAATAAACATAAATTTAATTATTTTAACGATAAATCTAAACCAGTATATAACACGGAAATAATAAAGAAATTAAATATTAGACATGAACATTTGAATTCGGAAGAATTAAACGAACTATCTAAAATTTTAAATCAATATAAAGATTTAACTATAACAAAAAATGAAAATCTTACTTTTACCTCTAAAATAAAACATCAAATCAAAACAACCGATGACATCCCCATTTACACAAGAAATTACAAATTCCCTGAAATTTATAAAAATCATGTAAAGGACGAAATTGATAAATTACTTAAAAACGGAATAATACAGCCAAGTTATTCTCCTTGGAATAGCCCTATTTGGGTAGTAGAAAAGAAACCAGATGCTTCCGGCTTAAAGAAAATTCGCGTAGTCAATGATTTTAGAAAATTAAATGAAAAAACTGTTGATGATCGATTTCCTATACCCGATATAACAGAAATTTTAAATAAACTTGGTACTTCTACATATTTTACGACTCTTGATCTCACTAGCGGTTTCCATCAAATTGAAATGGATCCCAAAGATATCGATAAAACAGCTTTCTCGACTGAAAATGGACACTTTGAATACAAGCGTATGCCCTTTGGTCTGAAGAACGCGCCTGCGACGTTCCAACGACTCATGAACTATGTTTTGAAAGATGTAATTAATACGGCTTGTTTCGTTTATCTAGATGATATCACTATTCTTGGTTCATCATTACAGGAGCATACACAAAATTTAAAATTAGTTTTAGATAAATTACGTGAGGCTAACTTGAAAATCCAGTTAGATAAATGCGAGTTCCTAAGAAAAGAAGTGGCATATCTGGGTCATGTCATAACAACTGATGGCATAAAACTAAACCCCGAAAAATTAAAAACTATTCAAAATTTTCCGATACCAAAAAACACTAAAGAAATTAAATCATTTTTAGGCCTTCTTGGATATTACAGGAGATTTATTAAGGACTTTGCAGCATTAACAAAACCTTTCACAAATTGCTTGAAAAAAAATTGTCAAATTAATTATGAAAATAAAGAATATCAGCAATGTTTCGAAAAATGTAAATTATTACTTACGAATAACCCAATACTGCAATATCCTAATTTTAATCATGAATTTATTTTAACCACTGACGCGAGCAACTATGCTCTCGGCGCTGTTTTGTCTCAGAATATAAAAGGTAACGATTTACCAATCGCTTATGCTTCTAGAACTCTAAACAACCATGAACAAAATTATTCTACGATTGAGAAAGAACTGTTAGCAATTGTATGGGCTGTAAAAAACTTTAGAACTTATTTATATGGCAGACGATTTAAAATTATAACTGACCACAGACCCCTAGTTTGGCTTAATTCACTAAAAGAACCCAACCAAAAGCTAATTCGTTGGAAATTAAAATTAAAAGAATATGATTTTTATATAGAGTATAAAAAAGGAAAACAAAATTACATAGCTGAAGCTCTCTCGAGAATCAAACCCACATTTGAAATTAATTATAAGACAGAAAATATTTTTGAAAATAAATTGCCCTTTGTACATTGCATATCAAAAGATTTTCATATGAAACTAGGATTTGCTTCTCAAGTAGACGAATTATATAAAACTAGACAGTTAAAAGATAAAATAAAAATTATCGATGATAAAATAGCGATCCAAAATTTTGATAATAGAATTATAATTCAACTTTTAACGAAAAATAATTATTTTAACGAACCAACATTATTAAACATAAAATCATGTTTAAATAAATTATTACAATATGTCATACAAAATGATATTAACGAAATTAAAATGCCAAAAATAGGCTCGGGACTAGATAAGAAAAATTGGTTAAAAATTGAAAATTTAATAAAGGAAGTATTTCAAAAGTCTCATATTAAAATAAATATTCATGAACTGCCCGAAACGTCAGAAGTAATGCACAACAAAGACGATAAAAACAATGATAACCAGTCACTGCAAGTAGAATGCTCTGAAACTGACACCGCTTCTATGCACTCAGACGGTCAACGGTCTCACTTACTTGGAATCTGCGATAAATTATGGTAATAATCAAATAGTTGTGAAGAAATCGAATCAAAATTCTGTTAAAATAGCGAATATACTTTTTTATAAATAAAATTAATTGTAATAAAACTATCTTAGATTTTATAAAAAGTTATTGTGTTCCTCATGTAAATTATCATTGTCTAATTCCTGAAGAATACAAATTAAATTTTAATGCAGTTTTGCAAACATATTGTAGTGCCGGACATTATAAATTTATACAGTGTAAAAATTTATTAATTGATATTGATGATAGAGATGAACAAATTATGACAATTAGAAATTATCATGAAGGTAAATCTATTCATAAAGGAATCAATGAAACTTATTCTAAATTAAAATTAATCTATTACTTTCCAAACATGATTAAAGATATTCAAAATTTAATAAACAAATGTGAAATTTGCTTGAAAAATAAATATGAAAGAAGACCGATTCAAATTCCTAATATTCTCACCCCAACCTCAGATAAACCGCTACAAATAATTCATTTAGATGTTATATCTCTAGAGGATCAAAAATATTTAACTATACTTGATAGTTTTTCTAAATTTGCACAAGCTTATTAAATTAAAGATCAAAATTCAATTACTATTATATCTAAATTAATTAAATTGTTTTCTCATTTTGGGCTACCTGAAAAAATAATTACTGACAAAGGAACAGAATTTAATAATAAATTATTACTAGAATTTTTGCTTAATAAAAATATAAAGCTGCATATCACTAGTACAAATAATCCCAAATCAAATGGAAATATAGAAAGATTTCATAGTTCGTTAATTGAAACTATTCGCATACTAAACGATGAACAAAATTTTAAATCTCTCCCGTTAAAAGAAAAAGTAATTTATAGTTTAATCGCATATAATAATAGTATTCACTCTACAATAAAGAATACGCCATTTCAAGTCTTATTAGGACCTTTAAATAATAATCAAATAATACAACCCGAAGAAATAGTAACTGAAGAATATAATATAAAACATGGCAACATAATGAAAGAGTTATTTAAACAAGTAAAAGGCAACATAATTAGTAAGAAAGAGAAGTATAGTGAACAAGTTAATATTGATGAAAATATCCCCGATACTATATATATTAAACAACATAAAAGACACTGTGGAAAAGTAGAGAATTACCCAAATATAAAAAACAGACATTAAAAGAAATAATTCCTGAACGCGGACAAATAATAACTACTAAAAATTTAAAAACCAAAATGGACCAACTAAAACGACCACGTATTATTTCAGATATTCTCTTAAAATCGAAAGATCTTGCGGAGAAAACTTCCGAAATGTAACCAAAAACGCTGGAATTAATATAATTAATTTAGGCAATGCTTATATTATAAATAATTATAACTATATTTATGTTAATACGTCCTTTGATAATATTAATAATAATTATAATAACTTAATTAATTATAAGCATGACTTGTATAATAAAATAAGTAAATTTTTAATAGCTACCCATTTTGAAAACGATAAAGCCTTATTAGAAAACGCACTTAATAATATTGAAATGAAAATTCATATAATTCAAGTACCTAAAAGACATAAACGTGGGTTAATAAACGGATTTGGCTCGATAATAAAAAGTATTACTGGGAATTTAGACCAAGAAGATAAAGATAATTATGATAAAATACTCGGAATAATAAAAAGTAATCAAGAAACCATGACTAATAATTTAAATGAGCAGATAATAATAAATCAAAACTTCACCAAACAGTTTAACACACAAATTCAGTTAATGAATAAAAACAATAAATTATTGGAACAAGGATTAAAAACCCTTGAAAAAGCTATTGGCAAAGTATTTGACGATTTAGATATTATTGTTATACATCAAGTATTTCAAAATTTATTAGCTTTCAGTAACCAAATATATCTATCATTATTACAAATTGAAGAAATTCTGTCGTTCTGTAGTTTAAATACGTTATACTTTGGATTGATTTCTAGAGGAGAAATGACTCAATATATTAATGAAAATATTAAAGAACCAATAAAATCACTGCTGAAAGATAATTATTCGAATAATAAAATCATTAAAACTGTTTGCTATTTAAATACACATTTAGAAATATTGATCGAAATTCCTATGTTTGAACAAAAAATTAATATCCTCCAAGTAACAAGAATACCCACTATAGGTAATGAAAGTTTAGTAACTTTAAATATTCCTACTGGCTTTTACTCAATTGTTAATAAAGAAATTTATAAATTAGAACAGTGTAACTATATAAGAGAAAAATTGTTTATCTGTAAGGAAATTAATAATATTAATGAAAATTGTCTATCTGAAATTTATTTTAATAAAATAAACCGTCATTGCAAGCAAGTCGTATTAGAAAAATATAATTATGTAATTAAGATAGATTTTACTAATATTAAATATATAATATCACCCTATAATAGTGATTATAAAATAGAATGTGAGACTGAGATAATTAATAAAAATTTAAAAGGTATATTCTTAATAAATAACTGTAAAATTAATGATGAAAATGAAAAATACAACTTGAATTTTGGAAATATGATAACCTTAAAAATGGATGTTAATAAACACGATTTATTACCAACGTTAGAACCCTTAAATAAATTAGAGAAATTAGAGAAGAATACTTTGAAACCAGTTGTATTGAAAAATATGAATAATGAAAACTCACACTCTATTTTTAATAGTGTATTTATAATTGTATTAATAGTTATAATATTGATTTTTAGTATTAATAAAATATGTAAGAGATTTTGTAAAAAGAAAACTGATAACATAGAAACAGCACCTAACATTATTGAAACATAATCTTTACAATAACGTTTTTCTTAAGGATGGAGGAGTTAGATAACAGTTCCTCTTGTAACACACCATTTCATTTCATAGAATCAGCAGTATGTCTGCGAAGCCACGTTATCAGTTCTCTTGAACCATAGATGTAGTTAGATTGTACTTAGCACTAGAACAGAGTAGTTGTATCTTGTTTTGACTTTGAAATAAATTTTTAAAAAAGCTTTTATTGATTGATTAAATATAATTTGCACGTAACCAATATAAACAAATAACGATTTGACAGAGACTTAGTATAAAAAAAATTAAACTAATATAAAAATGAAGGATAACACTTATCTCAGTAAAACGATATTCAAAAAGCCTGTGACAAACAGTATATTTTAAACTAACTCAAAAAACCCAGTCAAAAAACCGAGATAAATTTCTGACTTGACGGGTGAGTGCTGTTTATTCTGTTGTCAAAGATATATAGTTACAAAAAGAACTACGAAGAATTAATATACAAACTCTCTGCATTTAACTGGAGGAATAAATTTCTTATAATAATCTATATAAAAACATTGAAACATTGAAACATTTTATAATATTTTGGTTAATGTAATAAAATATTATGTAGCTATAAAGATAAACAAAAGAAATAAATACCAAAATAATTCTTAAGGTCACTATAGAAATTAGTAAACATAAATATCATAAAAATTAAAAAAAAAAACATTTATAATTAAAAATGTTGTCATGGAATACAATTAACAACACAGATTTAACATTTCTGATCTAGATGCACAGTAATATCAACTGTTACTAACCTAACATATTTGTTATGGAATAGAATTAGATTTTCTCTAAATTAACAAGGTACAATCAACAGAAAATTGTTGTAACTAAATAGTTAAATTGTAACAAGTCAAAGTCAGCACATTCTTAGTGAATACGATTGAGTAAATTAGGTTATGTTGTAATGAGATCAGGTATTCAAAATAATATTGTTTGACGTAAGTAGCTAACTATTTGCTGCCTTAGTACTTTTGTAATTAGATATATAGTAACGTTAGGTCAGTAGTACAGTAGACATCAGATAGTAGACGGTAGAGTTCAGCATAAACTCAACAACATGAACCACGTAGTACGAGACGCTAAATAAATCATTTGTTGTTTGTTGTCATCAAACTATAAATACATATTCATTTCAGCAAACCCTAGTACTTGACCTTTCTCCGGTCTGACAAGAACCCATTAAAATTATTTGTTAATTCTCCTTTGAATAAGTGAGGGTTACAAAATAATTATAATAGTGTTGTCTACACTCGAAACGTTCGTTAATAAAACAATTCATGAAGCTTTTTTACCTTTATTCTATATTAATATTCTTACTTCTGTTATTACTGAATTAAAAATAAGAAATATTAGTAGACAATATATTTTTTAAAACTGTAAAATTTGTTCTAAAACTTTCTAGGCGAATAATAACAAGACTGATAACACAGAAGAATCTAAATAACACCAAAACATCCTGATTTAAAAGAAAAGAAAACTATACGCTGATACAAAAATCTATTCCCATATATCATTACAACACACTTTTCAAAGAAAAAAAGAGGATTCCATAAGACAATAAATAAATAAAAATCGTTACTAATATTTTTTCTGTCATTTACATTTCCTTTTCAATATTTTTCTGGAGAACAGCAATATATTTCGAGTTTTCTTATGTTGTCTGATCAAATTACTATTTGATGACATAAAAAAGTGTTTACAAGGTACAATTTAGTTAATCAATGATGCCTCATTTATTTCGATTTCTGTTTGGATCAACTAAGCTGAACAAGTTAAGTTCAAATTTAACTTGAAACTTGAATTCGACAACTGACCAGTCTACTTTTTATAGATTATCTAATAAACATTTGAGTAGTCATTAGATTTAATTGTAATGAAAATGAATCTCGTGAACCCCGGTTTGATTATGATTAATAATCCAATATCAGTAGGTTTGTACATTTTATTCATTCACTGTTCTACAGAATAACTAATTTTTCGTTTATTAAAATTCAATACCTTTATTGTGGTCATCAAAAATCATAACACATTGACTACTTAGAATAAAAGCAGTTCTGGAGAAAATTTTAATGCGCTTTAAAGACTAAATGTTCTCATAGAAATAGAAAATAATATTCAAATAAGGATAACAGGCCATTAAGAGTTAAATGAAAAATATTAATAGATATATGTCTTATTATTAAACTTTTATAATTAGTACCTATATCTTCTAGTTTTCTAGATTCATTTCTTGTAGGAAAGCTTAATATGATAGTTTATTTTTCAACGAGAATTTATTTTATGTTGTTAACTTAACTAAGCCGATATGTACATATTTAGTTTTATTAAAAGTGGAGTGTTCAAGATTGTTTTTAACTTTATTTCAAAACTTCTTAATTGTTCTGGAAACCTGGTAATTTAATTTAATATTTTAATACTTCTGATGTGTAGATTTATTTCAGCGTGCAATGTTATTGAACTGAATTTCCTTTTAATTTAAAAAAAAAAATGTACGACGTTACAGCAAATTAATTTGCTATACATATATACTTTTACTTTTACGGCATTGCCAAAGTATTATTTTAGGAAATCTGTACCAGTTACCAGGAATATTCACTTGTACCCGTCACAATATCTTACTTCGGTCCCGTGTCGGCGAAATTTAAGCGCGAGTTACCAAAATGCAAATAACGCCGGCTCGTACTCACAAGACAAGTCCACCGCGGACCTCATGAATTCTAACTCACCAAACCGTCCTATCCTTTCACATTGTACGATTCACCGACAACATCCCGGAACAGGATTCTTAACAAAATCAGTATAAAAGCCCGGCCATCAGCTAACATCAACACAGTCAGTCGTTAAACCCATCCGTTCTGTGTTACCTTCCTTTACTGGTACTTGTGCGCACCAAATATTACTTCCGCAACGCTCGAGCCAGCAATCTAAGGCAACTACAGTCTTAACGTTTGTGTTTTTTTTCGAGTTATCGACATTCGTCTCGTGACACCGTCGTTTTTCGGTACTCGTGCGAGATCACCAGATCTCACTCCGACGACGTCAGCGAAAGCGATCCAAGACGTCCACTGCAGTGACCCTTGCGTATTACCCCGAGTTACCTATGTCCAGCGTCATTCGTCTCGTGACACCATCATTTTTTGGTACTTGTGCGAGATTACCAGATTTCACTCCGACGGCGTCAGTGAGAGCGATCCAAGACGTCCGCCGCGGTGACCGTTGCGAATTCCCCCAAATCGCCTCCGTCCGGTGCATGTTATCGTCTTTTTGGGTACTCCCGGATTTCAATACCATCATCTACACACTGTCTGTTTTTTTCCAAAAAAGTTGGAAAACCACTATCAGCGATCGGACATTACTAACCAGTCGCTATTTCGTGGATCCAACCGTCGCGACGATTTTTCGGAAAACCACGGTTTCGCGTTCTACATGCTCGCGAAAACCATATTAGCGTCGCAACGCTCAGCGCCGATCACAAAAAAAACGAACGAAATTGCATTTTGCGGATCGCCGACCTTCGCCATATATACACTGGTGAGAAAAAAAAAACGGAACACTTAAAATTCGTGAAATTTTCCCAATTTTTAAACCATCATAATTTGGCTAATTTTTAACTAATTTGGACGAATTTTCAAGCACGTAAAGTTTTAAGTGTCTACTTTCAGGAAATACATCTTAGGGTTAATCATTTCCGTTCCCCTCTTTAACCCCCTAGAAGGAAAAAATGTTTTTAATGAAAAAAAGTCCAACTTTGACGATCTGTACGGAGCTAAGAATTTTTTTGGCTCGATTCACTAGCAGGGCGATAAAGTCTATTCAATTCCCTGCAAATTTCGTAACAAACGAAGTTCTTAGGATGATTTGTCAGAGAGTTATGCGTGTTTAAATTTGAATATGCATTTGGGAGTTTTTGTATCATAACTCAGCGACTTTTCAACAAAAAGCGGCTGTACGCGAAATTAAGATTATCTCCTGCCATCTCTCCTCAACCGCTAAGAAGAAAACATGTTTTTAGTGAAAAAAATGTCTATCTTTGACGATCTGTACTGAACTAAGAAAATTTTTTGGACTCGATTCACCATCAGGGCGTTAAAGTTTACTCAATTCCCTGAAAACGACGCAAAGAACGAAGTTTTAGCTTATAACTCAGCGACTTTTCGACGTAATTGGACAATTCCTTCAGGAAAAAAACCTGTTTGTCTCTACTTTATGGGTCTGTGTGCGTAATTAGGATTATCTTCTTTTGCACCCTTCAACCACCCTTTCTAACAAATAACACATTTTTTTAACCAACGTTTATGTGTGTATTTGGGTATATATATATATATATATATATATATATATATATATATATATATATATATATATATATATATATATATATATATATATATATATTTATAATAATAATAATATAATAATAATAACATTTATTTGCTAAGAATAAAAATTCATACAAATAGATTGACAGACATGTTTTAGCATACGTATTAATTCTAACTATATATTTAATGCAAACCCTCTAATTTTTAGACTGTTTTTATTATAATTACATATGTCGAAAATCTTCTCCTTTGAAAAATCTGCGAGCAAGTCTGTGTTGGCCTTTTCTGGTTGTTTGTAAGTGGTGTGTTTCATTAATAATTTGTCTCTGATAGGAGTATATATAGGGCAGGTAAAAAGAAAGTGGTTCAAGTTGTTGTCTTCTTGGGTATTGCATATACTACAAGTCTCTTCAGCTTGGAATCTGTGGCAAAAACCGTCTTGATAAATGTAGAAGTTTTCAGTATTAGCAGTTCTAAGTTGTCCAAATATTTTTTGGGGTTTAAGAGGAATATCTAAAGAGAGATAGGATTGGCTTGTAATATAGGTACGATAATTGGGATTGTAGGTGGAGTTACGGATTCTTTTGTTATCTTCTTCATAAAGAATTTCATTGTGTGACATAAGGATGTTTTCTAATACTGTTTTAAGAAGTATACAGCTTTGTTTTTCCCATACAGTAGTGAAATTAGATTTAATAAGAGTTGTTTGAAGGTGCCTCACCCAAATGAATTTGTTTTGTTTTTCGGAGGGAATGTCAGTCTTGTTTAATTCTAGCAATTTGTTGTATCAAATTTTCACGTATCTATCTACGGTCATGAGAAGGATTTTATGCCAAAAACGAAGAGTTTTTTCAAGTATTATAATTACGATATTTTTAGATCCAGTCTCTCTTCTAATAATGTAGTTTGGCGTGGTTTTCTGCCAGTTGAGAAGAGACTTAAAGTACTGTGCTGGTCCTTTCCCAATGCTTCTTTGCTGAAAAAAACCCCAAACTTCTGCGCCGTATAATAACGATGGTATAAGAACTAAGTTGTAGAGTTTCAGATTTGTTGCCCAACTGTGTGTCTGTGCTTTTAATAAAGTGTTTTTATAGCACCTGTGGTTCTTCTGCTGATAGTTAGTTTTTCGATTGTGTTTTCATTATACCATCCAGAAGCTGAGAAAGTAGTTCCCAGATACGTATATTTGTTTACGAAACTAATTTCTTTCTCTTGACATGTATGTTTTATTCGCCGCTTGGGAGTTCTTCCTACATGAAAATGTATTATTTTAGTTTTATCTGAATTTATGTTTAGTTCGTTCAAATTACAATATTTAGATAGTGCGTTTAATTTTCTTTGTATATCAGGTTGGCTATGTGAAAATATTACTAGGTCGTCTGCATATTGCAGGGTGAGAATGACTGTTTCATTATTAATAAAGTAGCCTTGAAGATTTTCTTTTCTTATGAAGTTCTCGAGGTCTAATATGTTAATTGCGAATAGTAATGGGCTGGTACACTCTCCCTGCAGGACCCCCTTAGTTATTTCAATTTCTTCCGATAGTGCGTTATTCACATTGACTTTTAGTACTGCTCCTGCGTATATATTCTTTAATAATCTGGTTACTTTTCCGCTTATTCCAGCCTGATATACTTTGTCCCAGAGTTTATTATGTGGTATGGAGTCGAATGCCTTCTGGAAATCGACGAAAATAGCGTATGTGCCGTACTTACTGGTTAAAAACGAGGAGTGTATAATCGAATTCAAAACGAATATATTGTCAACGCATGACCTTCTCTTTCGAAACCCGGATTGTGCTTCTGGTAAAACGTTCGTGCTCTCCATCCATTTTTTAATTTTTTCATTTATAATGAATGTGAACAATTTTGTTACAGAATTTATGAGGGCAATTCCTCTATAATTATTTAAGTTCATTCTATGACCCTTTTTGTGCAAGAGAATTAATTTTATTGTCTTGAGTTCTCGAGGCAGATCCTCTTCTACAAGAAAGGTGTTTAATAATGTTGTAAGATATACTGTCCATTCTGGTGGTAAGTTCTGGAATTGTTCGTAAATAATTTTATCGGAGCCAGGCCATTTGTTTATCTTAAGTCTTTTGAGTGCAAAGTTAATTTCTGGGAGTGTTATTTCTCCATCTAGGAACGGATGGTAAGTATCGAAATAGGATTGACTGTTGATGGTTGCTTTGCAGCTGTACCATTCCTTCATAAAATTGACCCAATCATCCAGTTTTATGGGATTCGTAGCGTATTTTGATGATTCTAATGAAGTTAGAGTTTGCCAAAATTCTTTTTGATCTTTCACGTTTTCTAGTTTCTGTTTGATATCAAGTTTGTGCTTTTTCTTTTTCTGATTTATGTGTATTTTGTATGCTTTTTTGATTCAACGTATAATTGTAGGCTTTCGCTTATGAAATTGTGTTTCTGGCACTCTCTCAAATTCTTCTGAACTATTTTTTTTCAGTGACTTGCATTGTACATTGAACCAAGGTTTTTGTTTTGGCCTATTTATGTTGAAGTTAAATATATGTTTCTTTATAATTCCAATTTCATTCGAAACTTCTTTAATATTTTTCTTAATGAGTTGATAAAGTTCTGTAGAGTTTAAATCAGTTATGCCAAGTTGCCTATTTTGTAAGATACTTTTATACTGAATTTCTTTTCCTGGATCCCATCTGATTCTCGTAGTTTCTGTTTTCGGTTGTTTGTATGTTGCCTCAAGACTGGAATTTATGTTAATAGTTTGCACAGAGCATATGCGATGATCAGATAAAACTATGTCTTCGATAATTATGAAATCGGTTATAAATTTTAATGCGCTAAAATCGGTCCAGATTAGGTCTATTGTGCTCTTTCCAGTTGCTCCAAGGTAGGTAAATTATGCAGGAGTATCACTGCATGACCTGCCGTTGAGTACAATAAAATTCTCCTGTTCGAAAACTTCTAATAAACCTTTACCTTTTTTATTAATTATAGTGTCTTGTACACATCTAGTGCCATTCCAGTTACTATTTAGTGGGAATCCTTCAACTATTTGATTTTTTTTCTCCTATACGGGCATTGTAGTCGCCGCCAATTATAAATGAATAATTAGGATAATGTCGAATTAGATTCGTTAAACTTTCTGAAAATAGTTCTAATAGTGTAGTATACTCGAGAAAGTGAGAGAAATATATCGTACCAAGAATAAAGTTGTTTATATTATTTTGGAATTTAATAAATATCCAATGAAGTTCCTTTTCAATGACTGTGACGTATTCAGTTGGAAATGAAGAAAACATCATAATTCCTCCGATTGCTCTGCCGGTGTTGGCATTCTTTGTGGCCAATTGTTCATATTTGTAATGCAGTTTAACGAATTGAGGAATTTCTTTTAGCTCGAAATTTAACCAAGTTTCCGTTAGACAAATAATTTGATGCTGTGAGAGGAAATTTTCTTCTTGTGTATTTAGATTATATAAGTTATTAAAGCCTTGCACGTTCCAAAATAAAATATTATTTAATCTCTCTTCTTTTGAAACTACTTCGTTGAGGAGTTTTTTGGAGTACTCTGTGTTCTGAGTCTAGTTTGCATCTGAAAATATTTGTCGAGAGGCCCAGTCTTCGTCTCCTCTTGCCGCGGCTCTTTTTTATTCTTCTGTTGTTTGATTGAGGAGTTTGAATATGGAATAACTTTTTGCTTGTTTATATCAGTTGCAGATTGTCGACTGGTCTCTTGATTTTCTTCTTCCTTCTCGAACTCAGTACCTTCCAAATTGTTGATTGCAGATAAAGATACAGATTTTCTTCGTATGTTTGAGAGCAACTCGTTTTCAATGACTTTTACTTCTTTTTCTGCTTTTAAGTCAGATATAGTAAATTTTTCGTTATTAATGAAAAGCAAATTTTGTTTTAAAACTGCGTTGTATCCGTCAAATTTGGCTTTACGCAAGTGCATCTTTAGTATTTTTCTATCCTCGAGCACTTTACGCGAATAATCTAGATCAACGTAGATATGATTTTTTTAGTACTTTTGCTTGCTTGAGTATTTCTTATTTAATTTTTTTCGAGTTAAATTCAGTAAGTATTGGTCTAACTTTATTGGTGTCTTATTTTCCGATCCTTTTTGTAAATTCTATATTATTTTTATTTATGTGCCCAGGTTCATATTTACGTTCACAATATTTAATATTGTTTCTTCTAAGTTTTCATTATGATTTTCTTTTATGCCAAAAAATATTAAATTCTTTTCTCTCAGCTTTGATTCTAAAAGGGCAATTTTCGTGTCTTGTAGTCGAATTCTTTGTTCAAGTTCTTCAATTTTGTTTTTATGTTCTTCTGATATGTTGGACAGTGTGTTGTTTATTAAAAAAAAGGAATGTTTGAACTTTTTCTATGTGTGAGTTCATAGGTTGTAGTAATTTCTCTATTTCTGCCAACGTGGCCATTTCTAATTGTTGCTACAGTTGGGGACACTGACTGAGACCAGCTGATTTCACGCATGTACTCGCCACACTACAAGTAAAGTTATTTAGTAATGTTATTAGCGGGTGACCTTCAGCACTGTTGATCACTTTTAACTTTGGTTTTATAAGTAATTTATTGTGTGAATTATTATTGTTTTATAAAAAAATGCAAATTGAAAGCGATGAGCAGAAAATTTTATTTTAAATTAGCGAATTGACACTGTTATCACTCAAAGTTTAAGCACTTAAAAATGTCGCGACTGATTCGAGCAAGAGCAATGTTGCCAATCGGGTATATATATATATATATATATATATATATATATATATATATATATATATATATATATATATATATATATATATATATATATATATATATATATATATATATATATATATATATATATATATATATATATATATATATATATATATATATATACATACATATATATATATATATATATATATATATATATATATATATATATATACATACATATATATATATATATATATATATATATATATATATATATATTTATATATATATATATATATATATATATATATATATATATATATATACATACATATATATATATATATATATATATATATATATATATATATATATATATATATATATATATAAATAAATAAATAAATATATCATCACGCCTTCCACCCATTACTGGGTGTGGCACTCTACCGAAGCAGATCTCGGTAAGTGATATATTTTGCGCGTGAAGTGCGGTTACCAGTCGTCAAATCACGGCCCCCAAAGATGTTAGTGGTGGAGGAGCCACAGGGGTAGCTTCTGAAATTATTTATATATATATATATATATATATATATATATATATATATATATATATATATATATATATATATATATATATATATATATATATATATATATATATATATATATATATATATACAGGGTGGTGAATGCAACTCTCGAACATAGAGATTTAACATGTAATATCACAATTTTGTACGTTTCTGCTTCCCTAATTATTTTAAGCAAAAAATCTTCGAATAAAAGTTTTAGCCAATGAACAAAATTAACTTTGCTTGCTTCGTAACGGCACAAATTAGATTTGAAAATAATGAAAATAGCCTGAAAACTATTGATAGCCATGGGACTAAAACAAAATTAAACAAATATTTGTGGTTTAGTCTGTCAAAATAAATGACATTATAAATAAAGAAATTATTTTGACAGATTATACGTCAAACATTTGTTTAATTTTCTTTCAATTCCATGGCTATCGATAGTTTTGAGGCTATTTTTGCCATTTTCAGATCATTACATTATTCTTGTAGTAAAGTATAAGAACTAATGTTGTCTTCAAGCGATTTAAATCACAAGTTAATCGCAAGTCGCTGTATCACGTTTTTACTTGATAAACCGCTAAGACAGGTATATGTTTGAATTGACCATGATGCATTGAATTTTGTTAGTTGTTGAAAAATGTTTGCACTGCATAGTAAAGATGCCACATAGATGAATTCGATATGGATCGGTTTCGAAATATCAACGAAGTGCTAGATCCTGAAGTGCGCCCTTTTTAAAATCATTAACCTGAGGCCATATTTCAACAAGATAATACCCGACCTCATATTGTTCGTGTACTTACGGACTTATTGTAACTACCACAATATTTCATTGCTCCCATGGCCGTTACGTTCCCCAGATTTGCCGCCTACTGAACATCTATGGTATATGTTTGGTAGACAGATACAATGAAGTCCCCAAAATATTACAACTGAAGATGAGATGTGGAATACTGTAGAGAGCATGAATGAACATACCACAACATGTGATCCAAACTTTATTTGAGTCAATGCCTCGTAGAATAGCGGCTGTTATAAATGCCGGCGGCGGTCACTTAACAAAATGAATTAATTTTCGATAAAAATGTCTCATTTTTGAATACTTTATTAAGAATATCATAATAAACAAGTACGCAAAAAATCACATTCAAATTTTGATTCATTATAGGTATTGCTACAAAAAAAAATTCAATGGAAAAAGTCGAAAAAAAAATATCTAGGTTTCAAATATGAGTGGCGACATTGATAATTATCATAATTTTGGGTGTTTTGTTCATTTATTTGACCAAAGATTTTGATTTTAAATTTAAAAATTAAAAAATGCTTGGGTTTAGTTTTTTAAATTTTTACGGCGGCATCTTGTTCCTTGTCGAAAAGCTGAATTATTTTCTCTTGTAATTTTTTTTAAAATGTTACCCTTCTTCAGCAAAACTGGTTCGAAAAATAATTAATATTTGAAATTGATAAGGTTTAAATATTAATTATTTTTGCGTTTTTGGAATTTTATTTTACGTAAAATTAAGTACAATATGTTTTGGATTTTAAAAATAACTCAACTATTTTGAGTAGTGCTTATTCGTCGGATTAATACCGGATTTAGTTTCAACTAAGAATCAAAGATATAATACAACTTTAAAGCCGCCTGAGGAATGCTAAGTATTTATACCCTTTTGTTTGCTTAAGTCAGTCAGTCAGTTTTTACCCCGTTTTAAATGCAGTGGCATCTCATCTCTGTTTACGGTCCTCATTACGATTTTATTTCAGGCTTTTTATTTCCGTTTTTGTTTTATTCTGGTTCATTTCTACATTTGTGCGTCTACGTTTTGTCGCTGCTTGGCACCTATTTCGTCAATAGTTTTAACCGGCAATAAATGTAAACTCATGTTCCGTGAAACAAATTCGTATGACGTCACGGTATCGATCCATCAGTCGAAGCTGCGTGGCCGCCATCTTGAAGCGTGGTTACTAGGGTTGTTGATTTTACGAATATTCGAAAATTCGAATGTTCGGATTTTTTGAACATTCGAATTTAAATTCGAATTTTCGAATATTTCAAATTATTCGAAGTTTTGAATTTTTTTAACATTCGAATTTTCGAATTTTTCGAATTTTTCGAATTTTTCGAATTTTTTGAATTTTGCGAATTATTTGAAATGTTTTAGATCCTAACGTGGTATGAATTATTTTCAGAATAAACTCATTTGCAGAGTTCTGTATTAATTCATAAGTAATTATTATTAATAAAATTTCGTTACACTGTCAAAAACGTTATATTTAAAACGTTTTTGTATCCTTTTTATTCTCATTTTAAAACGTTTTACTAAAAATCCATAGCATTTAGATGGGCGGTTAAGAGAGTAGATGGCTTAATTAAGACGCCTAACCTTGCAGAGTTTTTGCAGAATACTTCGCCGAATTTATTATTTAATTCGTGTCCGACTTTTCACGAATTATGCGTGAGCGTACTTGGAGATGACAGATGGCGTTAATTAATTGGCAAAAAATTAGAAAATTCGAAGCTTCGGAAAATTCGAAAATTCTAAAAGTTCAAAAAATTCGTAAATTCTAAAATTCGAAAAGTTCAAAAAATTCAAAAATTCGAAGATTCGAATTTTTTTTGACGAAGTTCAAAAAATTCGTATGTTCGAATGTTCAGAAATTCGAAATTCGGTGGAAATCAACAACCCTAGTGGTTACGAGTCGACCAACTTCGGAGCCGCTTGTGCACCTCAGCTTACCTTGCCGAATCAGTTCCGGTGTCTTGTTGGCGACTGCGGAGGAAGTAACAGGTAAGACTTTATTTTATTATTTTGATTGGCGAGTTATTTGGTTTATTCTGTACAGGTACGTAATTTGTGAAATTCTGCCAAGCAGTTTTTTTTTATTTTACGTTTAATTTTTTTTTTTTTTGCTTATTGAACTTCACAGTAGTGATGTATGGTTTGTGCGTAAGATGACTTGTAGGGTCTGCGCTTATGCAGTAACCTCATGTTCGCTGTCGCGATCGTTGGTACCATCGACTTGCGTGCGACGTTTTACGCAATTGCTTTAACATGATTTTATCCTACCTTGCAGTCCTGAAGTCTACTTTAAATACAGCGACCCTCGACTTTTTGGCTTATTTCAGTTTTCTTATAGTTCATTTACACTCTTGATTGGTTTTCGATATTTTATTTTTTTTTGTAACATCCTTTTTACGTTACTTAATATAACCCGTCAATTATCCCTCAACCATCTAGTTATTTGTGTACGTCTTACCTACAATCTGATCCTTGTGTCCGCGCCATCGTTTATATTCGCGTGTTGCCATTTTGCTTTATCACCCTTCACAATTAGGTTTGGGTGAGCCTCCTGTTCTAATTATGTGGCGCCCGTCTCTTTTTCCGAATTATAATCCACACTTCTTCACTGAGAAGCCGGCACCTCATCCATACGGTAGAGGAAAACCGTAATACAGTATTTTCATATTTAAATAAAATGCTATCTTGTATTGACTCTCCTATGTGGGGATACATATATTTGCCTTCTAAAGCTGCATATATGGGAGTAGATATCTTCTTATACATCAGCTCTTTTATTCCATGTTCTTCTAGTAATTGTTAGCAAACGTTCTATCCAATCACTCCTATTCACTTATAATTCATCTTCTTTCTTCGACGTACATAACATATGCATAAAACATCTCAAATTACCCACGCTTACTCCTAACAACGAATCTAATAACGAATCTAACAACGAATCTACAAAGATTAGAAAAGATGAAAGCGATAGCCTTCACTTGTATATGAAAGAAATGTCCACACAATGCAGTAACTGAAAATGAAACAAAAAGATAAGAAAGGAAGAGAGTGTCGTCCTGCCCTTGTTTTTGGAAGTGAATTCCACACAATTGCAGTTAAACACTCTACGTAAGAACTGAAAACAAATTAAAAGATAAGAAAGGAAGGAAGTGTCGCTCTACGCTTGTTTTTGAAAGTGAATTCCACACAACTGCAGTTAAACACCCAATGTAAGATCAGAGAACGAATAAAAAAAGATAAGAAACGAAGGGAGTATCGTCCCTGCGCTTGTGTTTGAAAGAGAATTTCACACAATTGCAGGTAAACACTCTAATGAAATTACTAAACAACAAAACTAAAATAAAAAATCCTGCACTTCTTAAATCATCAGATTCGTTCCGCACTTAATCTTCGCCAAACGTTCCTATCTTGACACACCACTTTAGCTTCATCCACATGCATAATTCCTTTCATTCAAGCACGTTTGTTTCTCGTACTCGGGAACTTTCGTTCACGCAACAATTCTTCTATCATAATCATCCATTTGTTCATAGGTCGCCCACGCAATCGTTCACCCTCAATTTCACCAACATATACCTGTTTTACCAATCTCTCTTTCGACATACGTTCTACATACCCAAACCATCTCAACTGACTTATACCTACTTTTCTAAATACATTCTTCTCAATTTCACACTCATCATACACCAATGTATTTCGGACACGATCTCTTCTAGTATAACCACATACACCCCGCAAATACCTCATTTCCACAGCAGTCATACGACGTTCATGTTTCTTCATCCACACCCAAAATTCACTACCATATATCAATGTAGGCACTAAAACACCATTATACACACTCAATAGAGCATCTCTGGATACATTCACATTTCGAGCAAAGATTCCCAGAGCACCCAATACCATGCAACCCGCAGATACTCTTATTTCAATCTCAAAATCAATACGTTCATCCCTCGAAAACATACTACCCAAATATAAATATTCATTCACTTAACCCAATTTCACACCATTCACCGAAACATTGCAGTCGGTCACCAAATCGCTCCTTTCAAACACTAACACTTTACAGTTATCAACATTTAATAACAGATTTAAATCTTTTCCTACTTCATTTATACTTAGAATCATTCTTCTCAATTGCTCCCCAGATTCACCCATAACAACATCATCCGCATACGCTAACGCAGGCACTATACTACCACCAATATGCTATGTACATCATCTACCCCATTCAGCGCCGTTGGTAACAACACATCCTTATACAAATTAAACAGCCACGGAGACATCCCACAACCGTGTTTCACACCAACATCTATATAAATCCAATCACTCGATCTACCATCAACTCTCACCGCAGCTTCGCTACCTTCATACAACGCACGAATTGCCCCCAACAAATTACCATTTATACCGTAATGTAGAAGTACATCCCACAAAGTCTCGTGATGAACACTATCATATGCTTTTTTAAGATCAAGAAAGCCACAGAAAAACTTTTTGTTCTTAGAAAGTGATTTCTCAACAATCATACGAAGAGAAAATAATTGATCCACACACCCTCTCTCAGGCAAAAAAACACCTTGCATATCCCTTATCTTGGAAATTGCTAAGGTTCGTACCTTATGAATAAGAATCTTCCCGTACAACTTCCCTACCACACTCAGCAAACTTATCGCACGGAAATTAGTACATTCACTCGAACTACCTTTACATTTAAATAAAGGATAAATGACAGCACGTTTCCAATCATCAGGAGCCACACACCGTTTTAAACAAAATCTAAACAAATAAACTAACCAGTCAAATAACCTCTCACCTCCATAGTTCAACATCTCATTCGATATACCATCCAAACCAGAAGCCTTACCATTTTCCAGACGCATCAATGCAAGACTAACATCACTATCATCTATATCCCAATCATCGCTACTAACATTTTCTCTAACATTTTCACTACAACCATTTCATCCATTTATGCTATATATATATATATATATATATATATATATATATATATATATATATATATATATATATATATATATATATATATATATATATATATTGGTTAGCAACAGAATAAACAACACTCGTCCGTCAAATTTGTGTTTCATTTCGTCTTTTGACTGGTTATTTGGAGTTGGATTTATATAGACTGTTTTCCACCGGATTGCTAGCATATCATTTTACTAAGATAAGTGTTATCTTTTCTTTTTATAATAATTTAGATTGTTGTAGTATATTTTCTTTTCATTTCGTTATTTGTTTATATTAGTTACGTACTTAGAAACGCTAAGTTATGTTTTGTTCTTGTATGATTGACGGCTGACAGGTGTCAATGTAATTTATTTATTTCTTTTTATTTTTATTTTCCTTTATAGTTAAGGATAAGTTTGGTAAGCTACCTTAACTTCTACCCTATTACCGAGAGAACCCTTCTTTTACTATCTTTTGTTTAAATGAGGAATAAATGGGAAAAATTTGATGAATGTAAGTTTGGTACGTGGAATGTTCGTGGTATAACTGGGAAAGAAATTGAATTGATGAATGCAATGCGTGTGTATAATGTAGATGTTTTGTGTGTAAGTGAGACTAAGAGGAAAGGCTGTAGTGAGGAAGAGGTGGATGGAATGTTTTGCTTGTGGTCGGGTGTATCTGAGAATGAACGTGCAAAGCATGGAGTAGGTGTGCTTGTTAGTGAAAGAATGAAACCGTTTGTAAGGGATGATGACTGTATTTCATCTAGAATTCTTTGGCTGAGATTAAAGGTAGGCTTTCATAGAATCTTCGTTGTGTCAGTTTATGGCCCAACTGAATCTGAAAATGATCTCGAAAAAGATCGGTTTTGGAATTTGTTAGATAGTGTGATTGATTTGTGTGATCCAGGTGAGAAAGTTATCGTATGTGGTGATTTAAATGGTTGGGTGGGAGTAAAGAGAAGCATGTCTGGAAATGTTTTGGGTAAGTTTGGTGATGTGAGAGAGAATGAAAATGGTAGGAAAATAGTATCTTTCTGTTTGGAGCGTAATCTCTTTGTTTCCAACTCTGTTTTTAAACATAAATTAGCTCATTTGTATACATGGGAGAATATGCGTGAGAATAGACGAAGTGTAATTGATTTTATTTTGTACGATGAACGATTGAGAAGTTTAGTTATAGATACGCGTGTGAAGCGTGGTGCTGAATTGGGTACGAATGACCATTATTTGGTGGTATCGCGTATACGTTTGGATAAATGTTGGCGGATGAGGGTGAAAGGTATCGAAAAAATGTTTCGTGTGAAATCCAGTGTACTGCAGAATGAGGATGTTAGAGATAGGTTTGTTGAGAAAATTAATGAATCTTTGCCTGTATGTGAGCTTAATTTTGAATGCAGCATAAATGATGTGTGGTTGAAATTTAAGGATACAGTTCTTAATTGTGCAAAAGAAGTTAGTGGTGAATGTAGATTAGGCTCTTGTCCAAAGAATGCATGGTGGAATGATGAAGTAAAAGAGGCGATTGAGGAGAAAAAGAGAGCATATTTGCGTTTTCTAAATGTAAAAGATGTACCTGGAAGTTTACGAGATGAATGCTTACTAGAATACAAGAGGTTAAATAAATGTGTTAAGAGAATTGTGAGAGAAAGTAAGGCACGTTTTGATGACTTGATGAGTGAAAGATTGACAAATGATTTTAGTATGAATAAAAGAATGTTTTGGTTGAGTGTGAAGAGATTGAGAGGTGGTAATTTAAGGGCAGTGAAAGCGATTAAAAGTGCTGATGGTGAGTTATTGTGGAATGAGTCAGATGTTAGGAATAGATGGTGTCAGTATTTTAGGGCTTTATATGGTAGCATAAATGGAGGGAATGGTAGTAGTGAAAATGTTAGAGAAAATGTTAGTGGTGATGATTGGGATATAGATGAGAGTGATGTTAGTTTTGCATTGATGCGTCTGAAGAATGGTAAGGCTCCTGGTTTGGATGGTATATCGAATGAGATGTTGAAATATGGAGGTGAGAGGTTATTTGACTTGTTAGTTTATTTGTTTAGATTTTGATTAAAACGGTGTGTGGCTCCTGATGATTGGAAACGTGCTGTCATTTGTCCTTTATTTAAAGGCATCTCATTCGATATACCATCCAAACCAGGAGCCTTACCATTCTTCAGACGCATCAATGCAAAACTAACATCACTCTCATCTATATCCCAATCATCACCACTAACATTTTCTCTAACATTTTCACTACTACCATTCCCTCCATTTATGCTACCATATAAAGCCCTAAAATACTCACACCATCTATTCCTAACATCTGACTCATTCCACAATAACTCACCATCAGCACTTTTAATCGCTTTCACTGCCCTTAAATTACCACCTCTCAAGAGCCTAATCTACATTCACCACAAACTTCTTTTGCACAATTAAGAACTGTATCCTTAAATTTCAACCACACATCATTTATGCTGCATTCAAAATTAAGTTCAAATACAGGCAAAGATTCATTAATTTTCTCAACAAACCTATCTCTAACATCCTCATTCTGCAGTACACTGGATTTCACACGAAACATTTTTTCGATACCTTTCACCCTCATCCGCCAACATTTATCCAAACGTATACGCGATACCACCAAATAATGGTCATTCGTACCCAATTCAGCACCACGCTTCACACGCGTATCTATAACTAAACTTCTCAATCGTTCATCGTACAAAATAAAATCAATTACACTTCGTTTATTCTCACGCATATTCTCCCATGTATACAAATGAGCTAATTTATGTTTAAAAACAGAGTTGGAAACAAAGAGATTACGCTCCAAACAGAAAGATACTATTTTCCTACCATTTTCATTCTCTCTCACATCACCAAACTTACCCAAAACATTTCCAGACATGCTTCTCTTCACTCCCACCCAACCATTTAAATCACCACATACGATAACTTTCTCACCTGGATCACACAAATCAATCACACTATCTAACAAATTCCAAAACCGATCTTTTTCGAGATCATTTTCAGATTCAGTTGGGCCATAAACTGACACAACGAAGATTCTATGAAAGCCTACCTTTAATCTCAGCCAAAGAATTCTAGATGAAATACAGTCATCATCCCTTACAAACGGTTTCATTCTTTCACTAACAAGCACACCTACTCCATGCTTTGCACGTTCATTCTCAGATACACCCGACCACAAGCAAAACATTCCATCCACCTCTTCCTCACTACAGCCTTTCCTCTTAGTCTCACTTACACACAAAACATCTACATTATACACACGCATTGCATTCATCAATTCAATTTCTTTCCCAGTTATACCACGAACATTCCACGTACCAAACTTACATTCATCAAATTTTTCCCATTTATTCCTCATTTAAACAAAAGATAGTAAAAGAAGGGTTCTCTCGGTAATAGGGTAGAAGTTAAGGTAGCTTACCAAACTTATCCTTAACTATAAAGGAAAATATAAATAAAAAGAAATAAATTAATTACATTGACACCTGTCAACCGTCAATCATACAAGAACAAAACATAACTTAGCGTTTCTAAGTACGTAACTAATATAAACAAATAACGAAATGAAAAGAAAATATACTACAAAAATCTAAATTATTATAAAAAGAAAAGATAACACTTATCTTAGTAAAATGATATGCTAGCAATCCGGTGGAAAACAGTCTATATAAATCCAACTCCAAATAACCAGTCAAAAGACGAAATGAAACACAAATTTGACGGACGAGTGTTGTTTATTCTGTTGCTAACCAATATATATATATATATATATATATGTATATATATATAGCATAAATGGATGAAATGGTTGTAGTGAAAATGTTAGAGAAAATGTTAGTAGCGATGATTGGGATATATATGATAGTGATGTTAGTCTTGCATTGATGCGTCTGGAAAATGGTAAGGCTTCTGGTTTGGATGGTATATCGAATGAGATGTTGAACTATGGAGGTGAGAGGTTATTTGACTGGTTAGTTTATTTGTTTAGATTTTGTTTAAAACGGTGTGTGGCTCCTGATGATTGGAAACGTGCTGTCATTTATCCTTTATTTAAATGTAAAGGTAGTTCGAGTGAATGTACTAATTTCCGTGCGATAAGTTTGCTGAGTGTGGTAGGGAAGTTGTACGGGAAGATTCTTATTCATAAGGTACGAACCTTAGCGATTTCCAAGCTAAGGGATATGCAAGGTGTTTTTTTGCCTGAGAGAGGGTGTGTGGATCAATTATTTTCTCTTCGTATGATTGTTGAGAAATCACTTTCTAAGAACAAAAAGTTTTTCTGTGGCTTTCTTGATCTTAAAAAAGCATATGATAGTGTTCATCACGAGACTTTGTGGGATGTACTTCTACATTACGGTATAAATGGTTATTTGTTGGGGGCAATTCGTGCGTTGTATGAAGGTAGCGAGGCTGCGGTGAGAGTTGATGGTAGATTGAGTGATTGGTTTTGTATAGATGTTGGTGTGAAACAAGGTTGTGGGATGTCTCCGTGGCTGTTTAATTTGTATATGGATGAGTTGTTACGAACGGCGCTGAATAGGGTAGATGATGTACATAGCATATTGGTGGTAGTATAGTGCCTGCGTTAGCGTATGCGGATGATGTTGTTATGGGTGAATCTGGGGAGCAATTGAGACGAATGATTCTAAGTATAAATGAAGTAGGAAAAGGTTTAAATCTGTTATTAAATGTTGATAAATGTAAAGTGTTAGTGTTTGAGAAGAGTGATTTGGTGACCAACTGCAATGTTTCGGTGAATGGTGTGAAATTGGGTTAAGTGAATGAATATTTATATTTGGGTAGTGTGTTTTCAAGGGATGGACGTATTGATTGTGAGATTGAAAGAAGAGTATCTGTGGGTTGCAAGGTATTGGGTGCTCTGGGAACCTTTGCTAGAAATGTGAATGTATCCAGAGATGCTCGATTAAGTGTGTACAATGGTGTTTTAGTGCCTTCATTGATGTATGGTAGTGAATGTTGGGTATGGATGAAGAAACATGAACGTCGTATAACTGCTGTGGAAATGAGGTATTTGCGGGGTGTGTGTAGTTATACTAGAAGAGATCGTGTCCGGAATACATTGGTGTATGATGAATGTGAAATTGAGAAGAATGTAGTTAGAAAAGTAGGTATAAGTCAGTTGAGATGGTTTGGGCATGTTGAACGTATGTCGAATGAGAGATTAGTGAATCAGGTATATGTTGGTGAAATTGAGGGTGAACGATTGCGTGGGCGACTTATGAATAAATGGATGAATATGATAGAAAAATTGTTGCGTGAACGAAAGTTTCCGAGTACGAGGAACAAACGTGCTTGTATGAAAGGAATTATGAATGTGGATGAAGCAAAAGTGGTGTGTCAGGATAGGAACGTTTGGCGAAGATTAATTGCGGAATGAATCTGATGATTTCAGATAAGCGCAGGGTTTTAGATTTTAGTTTCGTTGTTTAGTAATTTCATTAGAGTGTTTACCTGTAATTGTGTGAAATTCACTTTCAAAAACAAGCTCAGGGACGACACTCCCTTCGTTTCTTATCTTTTTTATTCGTTCTCTGATCTTACATTGAGTGTTTAACTGCAATTGTGTGGAATTCACTTCCAAAAACAAGCGTAGAGCGACACTCCCTTCCTTTCTTATCTTTTAATTCGTTTTCAGTTATTACGTAGAGTGTTTAACTGCAAGTGTGTGAAATTCACTTTCAAAAACATGCGCAGGACGACGCTCCCTCCCTTTCTTATCTTTTTGTCTCATTTTCTGTGACTGCATTGTGTGGTCTTTTCTTTCATATACAAGTGTAGACTATCGCTTTCATCTTTTCTAATCTTGTAGATTCGTTGTTAGTTTCGTTATTAGATTCGTTGTTATGAGTAAATGGGAGTAATTTGAGATTTTTTTATGCATATGTTATGTACGTTGAGGAAGGAAAATGAATGGTAAGAGAATAGGAATGATGTGATTGAAGGTTTGTTGTGTGATAATGTTTTCGAGTGTAATAAATGAATGAGTTTATATGGAGTGATCTATAAATGTGATTGAAGTGTGGGTGATGTGTTTGGATGAAAATGTTTGGTGATGGCTGGTTGTTTGATGGGTGTGATGAGTGAATGTTTTATGAGTGATTTTAGGGTTCGTGCTACCCCATTTGTTGGGATATAGCGTGAAGATATGTATGTATGTATGTATAAAGCCCTAAAGTACTAACACCATCTATTCCTAACATCTCACTCATTCCACAATAACTCACCATCAGCACTTTTAATCGCTTTCACTGCCCTTAAATTACCACTTCTCAATCTCTTCACACTCAACCAAAACATTCTTTTATTCATACTAAAATCATTTGTCAATCTTTCACTCATCAAGTCATCAAAATGCACCTTACTTTCTCACACAACTCGCTTAACACATTTATTTAACCTCTTGTATTCTAGTAACCATTCATCTCGTAAACTTCCAGGTACATCTTTCACATTTAAAAAACGCAAATACCCTCTCTTTTTCTCCTCAATCGCTTCTTTTACTTCATCATTCCACCATGCATTCTTTGGACAAGAGCCTAATCTACATTCACCACAAACTTCTTTTGCATAATTAAGAACTGTATCCTTAAATTTCAACCAAACATTATTAATGCTGCATTCAAAATTAAGCTCACATACAGGCAATGATTCATTAATTTTCTCAACAAACCTATCTCTAACATCCTCATTCTGCAGTACACTGAACTTCACACGAAACATTTTTTCGGTATTTTTCACCCTCATTCGCCAACATTTATCCAGACGTATACGCGATACCACCAAATAATGGTCATTCGTACGCAATTCAGCACCACGTTTCACACGCGTATCTACAACAAAACTTCTCAATCGTTCATCATATAAAATAAAATCAATAACACTTCATCTATTCTCACTTATATTCTCCCAGGTATGCAAATAAGCTAATTTATGTTTAACGCTACTGTCACTTGCAGATGGTCTCAAGGCACTCCATGTAATTTTTTTTCCTATTACCTAAATACTGTTTACTTTGTAAATGTTGTTAATTCTATTGGAACTTAATATTTCAGTATCGTGAAAATTAATTTCATTTTTTGCTGTATACAGCACTATTCTAATATTATCTTTTTTCAAAACCTTACATAGTTGTGATAAGTGTAGAATGTATGGTATTTTAAAATAAGGCACTAATTCATTGTTATTAGTGACAACTATGTCACTATTTCGTGTATTACCTACTAAAAATGATTTTATGTACTAAACCTTTATGGTAATCATTCAATTACTAAATCTTAATTTAATTGATGAAAATTTACAGAATTTGAATTTTAATGCTACAATTTAATTAAGAAATTTCTGAAAAACAGCCTACTAATTATAGAATGTAAGCAACATATTTTTTGTCATAAAACTTAGTAATTAATAGGCTTGTGGGATAAGAATTATATTATCATGTTCAATCTGATAAGTGGTACCTACCATATGTTTGAAGAACACTTATTTGGAAAGTTTTGGATCGGATCCCATCCGAATCTGTTTCGAAAGTGTTCTGATTCGATTCGATTCGAAATCTGACTTCGAATCGGATTGAATCGGATCGGATTCAGATATTGGCTATTTTTGTCGACCTCTAAATAGATAATAAGCATTTATACCATTTAGATAATAACCTCTTCGCAAAAATGCTATAGCGAGAACAAAAAAATCAGAAAAAAATCGAGTCTCAAGCTTGATTGTTTTGTTTAGCAAAATATGTAACTATCTATCAGCAATCGCGCTCTGTAATTCTAATTTTTTTCAGCAATTTGATATTTTAGGAACACTGAAACATGATTTTGGCTACAATTAGATATTTTCGATACAAGCTCGTAACATTAGAATACTCAGTAAATTCCAGATTACAATATATGATAGAAATCGATATACCAATGAATAGGCGAGATATTTTATATATTTTGCACTTTTGACTCAGTTTGTATAAAATATATAAGAGATTTATTTGAATATTATACATGTTAGCATATTAATCACTGTTTGCGGTAATAAACTTCTAAGAACAATTTTTTTTATTTAAATGCAAATTTCTTTAATGCCCTTTTTTCAATTAATTCGGGGAGCAATTGCGATGGAAATAATAAATTTTGTTTTAATAGCTTTATTATATCGAGTAACCAGTACATACCAAAGAAGTGTATAATATATATATTGATACATATAAAATAAATATATTTTATTTAATATTTTTATATATTTAAGAGATATACAGAATAAGAATTTTGTACTGTATCTACAACAAAAAAGCAGGAAAATGTTTGGTTCATTGCAAAACATAGTATACTTATACACCGTACTTGATTTCGCTTAATAAATTGATTAGCTATTAAATCTAGCCCGTCACTAATACCTCGGTACAGTTGAGGCTCGGGAAAAATACAAGTGAATCTTTTTTTTTTCATATTATATTTTATTATTCAAATGTATTTAATCTGTTAGACCAACTCGTGTCTGTAATTTTTATCATAAAAAAAACACAAGAAAACAGAAAAGAGCATTTTTCCTATTGAAGCCGCAAGTTCAATTCTTTCTTGAGTACACTTCATTATAAAACTGTCTAACATAACTTTTCCCGGGACAAAAACATTTTATTTATAATAATATCAGGCATACGAAGAATTTTTTTAAGTTAATAAATTGTATATTACATCCATAGTTTCAAACAACACTGCTCACCGCAAACCGTTAACTAAATAAATCGCACCAGATCGTAACCAATATCCCAAATTGAACTTCACATTATGCTGCTCCGATCCCCATATGTGCACGGACTATTGTAAAGTGAGGATAAGGAGGTGGGTGAGAATTAGCGCAGGTAGATGAAGTGGTTCTGTGCACTACCCAGCAGTCATTTAAAGAGTGAATAACAATCGAGCGAGAACATTTTCAATACCCAGTAGATTGGAGCGAATTCAAGGTCGGCTGTAGTATGAAAATATAGATTTACTTAAATAAAATTAACGGTTTCGTAGCACTTATTTACGACCCGCCACTTGCACGGTGTATATATAGAGTATAATATGAGCCCATTTTGGTCTAAAGTTGGCACTTTAATCTAACTTGATCTTTTGTAAACAAAATATTAGAATTATTATAAATAAATAATATTTTGTATTTTACATATTCTTAAAGTTAAAGATTAAAAGTATTATAATAAAATGGAAAACATTAAATTTATTTGCAAATAATAGTGGAGAAGATAAAAAATTTGTTTCAAATAGTAGAAATATTGAGTATATTTTTATATAAAGCAATCTATATAAATTGCCTAGTTCAAATAAAAGAAAGACTTAATAAAATATCAATTACTATATATTCAAGCATAATGAATTTTTCAGAAAGTAAATTATAATTTAGAACGAATGCGTTATTATTATTTTTTAAAGTTTTCAATTTTATTACTTTCAACGTTTAACTTAAAAAATATGCTTCGTTACAACAACAAAAAGATGTTCAGTTGTCAATGTCAATGTAGTAAAGCTAAAATAGTTAAACTATTATCGAATTTTATGTTCTTAAAATATATAAAATGGTTTTCAAAATGTTGTTGAGTAAAATAACATACATTTTTATGAGTTTTACTTGCACCCTCCCACGTTTTGGCGCCTACGGAATGTATAGGTATACAATAAAAACAGACAATACATACTGTATTACAAAGACTTTTGAAGAATTTATCATTTTTGGTATATTTCACTATAAAATTTAACTTTATGGGATGGCTAGCTCAGTGGTATGAAGTCGGCCTGTGGATCCTGAGGTCCCTGGTTCGATTCCCACAGGCGACAAATTTTCATAATTTGAAAAAGCTATCCCTGTGGCTCCTCCACCACTAACATGTTTGGGGGCCGTGATTTGACGACTGGTAACCACACTTCACGCGCAAAATATATCACTTACCGAGATCTGCTTCAGCAGAGTGCCACACCCAGTAATGGGTAGAAGGCGTGATGATATATTTATTTATTTTTTTTGTTTCCTGTTGCAATAAGTTTTCTTTGTTATTTGTTTTTATTTCCTGAGGAGAATTGCTGTCAGAAATATAAGTTAGACAATTATCAAAGTATCAATATAATATTCATATATCTATACCAATTTTAAATAATAGTCTCCACCTTTAGCTTTATTAATTTTTTTCATTAAACAAAGCAATAAACTTAATTGTACATAATAATTACTTTTAAATATATTTAACTTTTATTTCCTTTATTCAAAGAACATTATTTATACAGATGTTTTATCGATTAATATCATAATGTGTTTCTTTGTTCGAAAGTTGATCAATAGAAGCAGTTTTGCTTTTTCTAATAATAGAAAATATTTAATAGTAAACGTAGAGTTTGTTCATGATAAAATTTTATGAATTACATATTAGCGTCATTTCTTGTATGCTAAATTATTAAATTATTTCTTAATATAAAAATATAAATGAAGATTTTAAATAGATTATCGTGAGTAGAACCAAAATTTATTTAAAAAAGTGTAGATGTGTCTTCCATAAACAACTTTATAATATTTAAATATTAAAAAGATTTGATATTGTTGTGCTCTGTATTTACATATTTAATACATACATACATACATACATATCTTCACGCTATATCCCATCAAATGGGGTAGCACGAACCATAAAATCACTGATAAAATATTCACATTAATTAAATAATCAGCCCCCGTCAAATATTATCATCCAAACACACCACCCTCACTTCAACCACATTCATAGATCCCTCGATATAAACTCATTTATTTATCACACTCGAAATCATTCTTACATGACAAACCCTCAATCACATCCATCCAATCACTCCTATTCAATTATCATTCATCTTCTTTCTTCAACGTACATGACACATGCATAAAACATCTCAAATTACCCGCTCTTACTTCTAACAACGAATTTAATAACGAATCTAACAACGAATCTACAAAGATTAGAAAAGATGAAAGTGATAGCCTGCAATTGTATATGAAAGAAAAGTCCACACAATGCAGGAACTGAAAATGAAACAGAAATATAAGAAAGGAAGGGAGTATCACTCTGTGCTTGTTTTTGGACGTGAATTCCACACAATTGCAGTTAAACACTCTACGTAAGAACTGAAAACGAATTAAAAGATAATAAAGGAAGAGAGTGTCGCTCTACGTTTGTTTAATACACAACTATAAAATCTGTACCCATAAGCAACATTACAATAATGTTGAAATCGGATTAAATTTGATACCTATGTACTTGATATTTTTTCTTTTTTCTCAAAATTTTCTTTTGAATCATTTAATAACAATATTTTATCTGATGACTGTTTCAATTTTCTTTATTTTATAAATTTTGTCGTTGCATTTCGTATTTATTGTACCTTTATTTTAATTAGAAGTAAGTTAAATACCTTCTTTTTTAATAAATGTACCTACTTCTATATATTATTCTTCCTTTTGTCTGAATTTCGGTTTATATATTTACTTATTTAGTAAATTTAGCTAATTTTATAGTCAAAGAATAATGCTAATGGAATATTAAATAAATGTTATTAATTATAAAGTTATCAATTTTTGAAAATTATAATTTCATATTAACATGCAGATTATTTAAGTTTCTATTTGATTTATCAATATAGCAAAAACCAAAACATGTGGAAGTATCCTATACCATTTAGAAGAAAATTTAGTCTATAAACACATATTTTGATATTTGTACATAATCTACAAGCAAATATTTCTAGCCTAAAAGGGAGTATTATTTTTAAAGAATATATATATACACAAAAAAAAATTGTTGGAAGTCATATTACTAATTTACAAGCCATTCTTTACCCTACAAGAAGATAATTACTTATTTAGAAAGCAGTAAAGCTTGTATGTACAGTTTTGAGAAATAGCCTAGCGGATCCAAGAAGCCCGAGATAATTAAATGAGTATTTTATTAAGTTACATTGGCATCATATTCTCCTGGCATAGTCTAGGAATCCGCCATTGGCTATTACTTATTAGTCCTAGCAAAATAATTGTCAGGTCTTCTTACTGAAAATACGTCAATATATGGACGTACCTAATCATGCAAATTTTTGTATATTGCAAACTTAGCGTAGTTTAAACATCTGTTGCAAAGTGATTATTGAAAAAAATCATTGAAGTCTGTATTTCTTTAATCATACAGAAAATAAATGAAGGTGCATATAAAATGATAAGTGTGATTTGATATCAGCAACAGCAAGTCAAAACGGTTTTGTGATACGAGCAGCAGTTTACTGTGAATATTTTCTGAAGAGGATACAGAATGTTCACGGAAAAACGACAATGGTGAATATAATAAATTTGTTTATTCGCAATCGTTGCTCTTTTATCATAAAAAACTAATTTATATGTCTTCAGTTGACAGGTAAACCATTGTTTTTGTATACTCAACTGTAAGTTACATAACTGCAAGTCTCTTTATTAAAAAATGACTTTATGACATAAGGACTGAAAATACGAAAAATTAAAGTTTATATCAACTTACTTTACATACTGGAAACAGGCTTTGCATGACTATAAGCAAGACTTTAAGACATTTATACAGTGACTATAAAAGTGATCACCTTTCATTCTCAAACAAACTATTGACAGTTTAAAAGACGATCGTATTTAGTTTAATTTTCAGGCCTACACACTATCAAACAATATTATTTTGAATCAATTTTAAACCCATTTTTTATGAGAAAATCTAAATTTGCCGTCTGATGTAGATACAAAAGATAATTCCTTATAGCTTATGAAAAATAGTTTGAATATGATATGTGATAAATAGTATATATATAAAAAAAGTATATTATGAGGATAAAATTGTGTGGGCCGAGGAGTAAATAGAGGAATATGATTCTTTGAATCTAAATTCTCAGCGGCAGAACTAGAACTTGTATGTAAGAAATTACTAATATGGATTATTGTATGCTAAGATAAAGCTGGAGATAAATTGAAGGTTGGATCGAATAAATTCATATTAAGTGAATTACTGTAGAGCATAATGGAATAGGTGTAAATATTAAGACCAAGAGGAACCCCAGTCAAAATGAAGGTTAAAAGAATTGGGGAGTAAAAGACATTATAATTGTTCTTTTCTAACCTGACATTATAACCACTCGGCGTTGTCTTGAATAAATTTCAAGTAACTATGGCAAAATAGCTTTATGCACAACCGGGCTGAAATTCATTTGTTTTAACTACGAAAAGTGGACGTAAATACTTGTTTTCAACCCTAAGATTCTTAATGAAATATGTCCTATGGATACATATATAAAATGACTTATTGTGATTATTTTATTTTTGCAAAATGTCATTTTGACATATAAATGTACTTATTTTAATCTTTTTAACATAAAATTAAATGTTTTTTTGTTGTGCATAAATTGTCGTATGAACCACGGCTGAAATTATCGTTTCTGGCCCTACGAATATTATTAGCCCTCGGCGCTTCGTACCTCGTGCTAATAATCATGCCACGGGACAAAAACGCCTGGCAAAATATTGACATTGGTTATTCTTGTTTCTAGGTACAGATTTATTAATTGAAGGATTAATTTGGATAAAGTGTGGATCAAGTAAAATGATATACTAGGAAAAAATATTCGGTGGAGATTGAAGTAGTTATTTGATCCAACAATTCCAAGAAAATGTGAATTTAATGAAATGATATACCAGGATAGACATATGTGACGTTAACTGATTTGACGACAAAATAAATAATTGAAGAATTTATAATATGAACATACAAATGGAGGTTTTAGCTGAAGTCCTGGAATCGAGGAAGCAACGGTTGCGAATAAACTGATTTAGCTATGTATCGTTTGTTCGTGGACAAGCCTGTATATGGGGCAATAGGGCACAGGCACAGGTACAGGGCATTTTGTACCTGTTTGAAATTAGTCATGGCTCCATTGATACGAAGCGAAGATGCAGCAATGTCTGCAATAGCGATCCCCCCGGCCCCATCTATATGCTCCCTGAACTGAAGCTGCCTGAGCGAAGCGGACACCGTGCCGCCCAGACCCCGGGCGGGCGCATGCGCATAGCCACTGTACGTGGCTGATTCGGGCTGAGACCTCTGCCGTATCATGCGGGCCGCTATACCCACGTTGCCAGTGCCAGACATGCCATGGCTATGACTGCCATGTGTTACCATCATTGGTGCGGGCGCCGAGATGCACGACACCTGTCCCACACACAACCAAACATTGTCAAACCAAAGTCATTAATCATCAACATTCCAAGCTTTCTTCTGCTTTACTGCACCAATTCTCTATATGAAGACATAAACACATAATAGATATAAAAAATCATCAATGTATTTACAACTTGGGGTTTCGACTTGGAATAGTCACATTAGTCATTAAAACCGGTAAAGAACTTTTGCCCTGACAAAAATTACCGATGTATTCAGTGATGATATTCGACTTATTTAACAACTGGTAAGTTCTCTCTCCAGAAAAGAAACCAAGGCATACAGAGTGTCAAAATTATTGCAAATGATTAAATATTATTATGTGATGTGCCGATGCTATAATTCAATATTTCTTAGAACTAATATATTTTTTCTGGCATTGAACATAGTAGGTTACAATAATGAATACAACTTATTATAAACATTAATATTAATTTAAATTAATGGCCGGTATGTAATTAAATTTCATTGAAACGTACCTACTAAGGCTTATTTAACAAAATAACACACAATCTAGTGGCATAAACATGTTAAATCTAAGGGATGTAATTATATTTGCAAATTTCGAAAAAATATTTCTAATTATCATCAATATATTAAATAATAAATAATAATAATTACACGCCTTTGGTAGTCTATAGACCCCCAAATATTCCTAGAAGAAATTTGGCGGACCGGGCGCACCGAATCGCAGATTTTACTCTGCCGTACTGCCGGTTTCCGTAGTCAGTTGTTTAAGGTGAACCATGCGTTTTGAAACTAGTATCAGAAGGATGATTTGCCTTGATCTCTTTGAAACGAAATATTATTCTTATTATGAATGAAAGTTATTAAGTATTGTATACAATTTTGAAGGCAAAACTTCAAAGTATGGTAATAAACTAGATACCATTAATGTTATGTACAAATATTGAAAGAAATTACACTCAAAATTTGAATTTATTTCTCAAAAATGCTAGGAACGATTTTATTTTAAAAATTCTGTATTGTTAAGAATGTGGTCCTCTATAACTCAGAAAATTTTTATTCAATTTGAATGTACAGTTCTGGAGAAAAAAAATAAAATATGCGAAAAATGGCTCAGAACAGGACTTTTTTGTGTATTTTTTGTTTTTTCTCCAAAACTGTAAATTCAAATAGGATTAAAAATTTCTGAGCAATAGAGGACCATTTTTTTAAATATACAGAATTTTTTAAACAAAATCGTTCCTAGCATTTTTGAGAAAATTAGATCTAAAATTTTGATATCATGCTCCCCTACACTTCAATTTCAATTTATTTGTATTATAAAGATTAAATATTCTTGTTCATACACATTACAGAAAGCTGAATGCTTAGATATTATGTAGTACTACTTGTTTGTTCATTTGGATGAGATTAAATATATGAAATATTTTTTTGAAATTTGAATTTGTTCTAGCTACTTTGCGATATTCTCATTTTAATCTATTGAAAAAGGCTTTGGTGTACACTCAGCGCAAAAATGATCTGGCGCTTTGACAGCTGTCATGTTTCATGATATATTTTAAAATGTTACACTATGTACATGAAATGAATATTTCAGAATTTGTGGTTTGAAATATGTTTAGTTTTGTTTTTCGTGTTATATTATAATATTCAAAGTCATGGGTACTTTTTTATGATAAAATATTTTCTCAGTTTTAGGAGAGCATACTAGTGGAACAGGATTATGTGGAATAATGAACTGTATTATTTATCTTTCAATAAACGATATTTTCAACATAAAAGTATCTAATTATACGGTTATAGAAAGTAATTCATTTCTAACCTAAAAAATTTCATCAAAATAAAATTCATAACTGGACGAAAGGAATGAGATTTTATTATTTGGACACCTCAGTTTATAGAAGTACAGACAATAAAAATTGATGAGGAGTTTGTTCAATGGGTGTATCCAATAGTAAAGAAATATTATGTAAAAGAACTTGCTCCAGAAATAGCTGATTCACGAAAAGAAAGAAGCATGTCGATCAGGAATATGCCACAGAAACACGAATAGTAAGAAATTTTAAAAGAGTTCAAATAACCAGATTAATTCAGTGGGACAGAAAATTCGGTTCTCTGGTGCATTTATAGACATTGGGAAATATTTTTATGCATATAAATCATTCATTAAATGACACTTCTAATTCGTCATGACTCTAGAATATATTGATATATAAGTGGCATAAACTGGCATAATGGTGAAAGCGAAAAATTGTATATAAAAAGCTATACTATATCAGAATCTATAGAAACAGTTAAAGTTTGATTTTTCTGTCAAATACTCTTCCTGACGCTCGTTAAAATCAAGGAATTTCTTTAGTTTACCTGCGGCAGAAAATGTTTTCCTGCCGCTCACGAATGGCAGAGAAATTATATGACATAATGGGTAAATATTCCGGCGTTTGAAGAAAAAAATAGCATATTTTATGTGGAGTGAAAATGACGCTTTGTGTCTCATTTGTAGTTGATGGACGAGTGCACAAAAAGTATCACTTTAACTCCTTATAAAATAATATACTTTATATATGATTATGTATAATTGAAATAAAATTGTAAGTAAATTTTTAATTATTTTTATTATAATATCAAATAAAATTTTATTTAATTTTAGTTTTTGTGTTGTCGTCATATAGAAATATTTCTTGCGATTTAAAATGATTTTCTTGAAAATCTTCACGTTTGTATAGTTTTTAAACACGCGCCAATACCTTTTCCACTATTCTGTACCGATCCACATTCTTGTTAGGACCACAAGAAACCCTACTTACGCTATAACAAATTGTTGGTTAACGAACTTCAGCCCGCATGTTTCACCTTAAGGCGAATATGTGACCAGCATAGAGCGCCCGAGTGTGGCAAATACAGGAAACTGTATTTTTTATTTTAACGACAAGCCACACGTTGTCGGCCGGTGGATTCGAACTGACGAACCTTGGCTCGGGTGACGTCACAGCGTGCTACGAGATGTAGCATTAGCACGCTCGGCCACATTTTATTTTTTGTTTAAACAATTTAGAAAGGCCCAGTATATTTATTAACATGCGATGTATATGTTACCGTTAAACGCACGCAGAAACTTGCAAAATTTTCACGATTTAATACAGAATTTCCCACTTACACTTTGACGCACATATATATCTGTCTTAAAAGTGTACATAGGAGATTACCATAGGATAAGAAAGATTGTAGTATCACTCGAAAGATATTATTTACGATGTAAATACATTAAAATTTAGTAGTAATTTGACCCCGTAAATTATTTTAAAATTTTGAAAATTCTCCGATTTATTCAATATTTATCGAAAAAAATCTCGTTACATATGACTGTTTTGTTTGGATTTGTTTCAGGCAATTTATTTGATATTTTTGACGTTTTGATTTCTTTAATTTGTAAAATATTGTTATTTACACTAATGAAAAGCGTGTTTTTATAATTAAAATGTTTTATGGAGGAAATAGTTATCTCAGAGTGCGAGATCTATTTTCTGTTAAGTTTATGGATCGACCGATTCCAAGTGCAACCAGAATAGCAAAATTAGTGGCAAAATTTGAAAAGACAGTAGATGTATTTATGAAAAATTCACATGAATCCCGTAATCGCAATTTGGAGTAAAAAAATGTGCATTGTTGGACGAAAGGATTCTAGGAATGATAATTTTAAATCCTGCGTATAGCACTAGATTTATTGGATATTATTTGGAACTACACCATAGCATCGTTTTTAGTTTTTTGAAAAAAAAAATTCTTATTATTCCTATAAAATGCAATGTCATCAAGTACTTTTAGTATTTAGTATACTAAGAGTATTTTGCGAAGAAATGCAAAACGAGTTTAATGATAACGAACACTTTTTGTCATCGATTTGTTTTTCTGACGAATCTACCTTCACTTTAATTAATAAATCTAATGTTCAAGCCACACGTTGTTGGTCTACCAAAAATCCAAGAATTAATATTTCAACCAGGACACAATATCCTCAAAAATTAATATGTGGGCCGGAATTTTGGGTCATCACAGAATTGGTCTGATAGAAATACGTGGCAATCTAAATACCGATAACTATTTGGAAATGTTTCAAAATAAGATTGTCCCTGCAATAAAGGACGTCGCGCGTCCGGTTCAAGAGACCTCGTTCCAATAAGATGGATGCCCTTCATACTCTAGTAGGATCGTCCGAGAATATTTGGATCTGACATTTCCTGGACGGTGGATTTGGCGAGAAGGTGCTATTTACTGGCCTGCTAGATTTCCAGATATTGCTGCATGTGACTTTTTTTATGGGGTCACTTAAATATTTATTATAACTCTTACTTATAATGCAAATTATAATTGTGTTATTAATTTTCTGATTAGAAAACATTTGTTGTTTTAGTACGTAAATTTTATGCAATATTAAAAAAAAACTGTTAATAAATCAGCATTATTTAAACAAAACCGGTTTTTAAACTTTGATTTATTTAATACAACTTGTATACACTGTCACTAACGACCTTCATTTTCGATAAATATTGAGTATAACTGTAATATGTCTAAACTATACTATAAACTAATAGGTAATTAATTAACACGAATCTTCTACCATTGCGGTGTATTAAAAAAAAAAACTTAAAAAAATATTCTCGTCATTAGTGTAAATAGCCATATTTTACAAATTGCCCTATAGAAGTCAAAATGTCAGAAATGCCAAAAGTTCTTGATTTGGCAAAAGTGCAGTATCACTAACCAATTTTTAAAACTGTAATTTTAAGTTTGTAAAATTTTGTGAATTTGAAAAATCCCTAAAAATTATTAAATAAACCAGTGCTTCGAAACTGTTACTGAAAAATATTTTCTAACTTCAAACCTCAAACATGATGTAATCTACTATTATCAGGAAATAAAAAAATAATTCTTTCTGACCTAATCAAACCTTATGTCAGTCTTTGTCATTTTGATACATTTATGACATTTATACTCCTTTGCGATGAGCTTCAAATTTCTGAAAAAGGTTTAGGATCACTGATAAATAAATGTCGTTATAGTGGCGGAGGAGATTTTAAAAATTGGTTAGTGATACTACACTTTAGCCCTGTGTTTTGTAGGAATAATAAGATACATCTGCCGTCGTTTCAAATTTTGCCACTAGTTTAGTAATGTGGGATTCAAGTGGTAGAGCTTTTTAATATATATTTATTAAAATAAATTCTTGACCGTACATCATATTTAATACAATATAAAATCATACCATAAATTATATCTTTATTGCTGAAATATGAAAGTTAAAGTTGAATAATTTAAAACGTTCGCACTGCCATATTGCAATGACGTAGTTGCATTAAGCCAATCACAGAGCTTTGTCTGAAACGTTTGTCGGTGCTCAAGAAGACGAAGAAGAAATAAGCATTCAGCATTCTACGATTCTACCAATGACGTATAATACTAGACGAATTATGCCGTATTCAAATCAATGCAGTGTTGTGAAGCAGAAAGAGATTGAATAACTTTTGGGTCTGCCGGGTGCGCGGCAAGCAGCGAGTACACTTTGATGTTATGCAAGTTGCTCCTTGCCGCGCACCCGCCTCACCAACCAGTTATTCTATCCCTTTCTGACTCACAACAAACGCCGATGTTAGCCGTCTAGTTATGTTTTGTCTGAGGATTCTACTGACAACGACAAGTTACGTGTTATTTATCTCTGTCTTATATGTCTCTCTTTAAGCTAAGATGCAACTACGTCATATTCATTTGTTTCGAAAGTTTAAATATTTTTATCATGCTTAATACAAGTTTAAAAAAAAAATATTTTGGGTATAATAATTTTATTAAGTAGATTAATATATAAAAAATTCAAAAAAGTCTTGAAAGGCCCATTGTGAATGTATCCAGAGATGCTCAATTGAGTGTGTATAATGGTGTTTTAGTGCCTATATTGATGTATGGTAGTGAATGTTTTCTGTGGATGAAAAAACATGAACGTAGTATAACTGCTGTAGAAATGAGGTATTTGCCGGGTGTGTGTGGTTATACTAGAAGAGATCGTGTCCGGAATACATTGGTGTATGATGAGTGTGATATTGAGAAGAATGTAGTTAGAAAAGTAGGTATAAGTCAGTTGAGATGGTTTGGGCATGTAGAACGTATGTCGAATGAGAGATTGGTGAAACAGGTATATGTTGGTATAATACTAGACGAATTATGCCGTATTCAAGTCAATGCTGTGTTGTGAAGCAGAGAGGAATGGAATAACTTTTGGGTCCGCCGGGTGCGCGGCAAGGAGCGAGTACACTTTGATGTTATTCAAGTTGCTCCTTGCCGCGCACCCGCCTCACCAACCAGTTATTCTATCCCTTTCTGACTCACAACAAACGCCGATGTTATCCGTCTAGTTATTTTTTGTCTGAGGGAACTGACAACGACAAGTTACATGTTATTTATCTGTCTTATCTGTCTCTCTTTAAGGGCGTTCCATACTAAAAAAATATTTCGCATTTGCGCCTTACTGTTGTACATGTCACAATATCATGGAAACATACCGGGTTGCAAAAAACGAAAATAATTTTAGACAGCTAAAAACTATATATCAAACAAAAGGGTCTATTTATGACTGCTATAAACATGAAAGTTCTATTGAAATGGCAAATCCTTGTTCGTTTGAGATACACGGTCTTACTGTGAAATCTCTTCCAAAAAATAATTTAAACAGAAACTAAGTTGATAAAAATTGTTCAGTATTTTATTCTCAACAAATTATACATAATTTTAGAAACTAAATAAATATTTCACGCCTTTTACCCATTACTGGCTGTGGCACTCTGGCGAAGCAGATCTTGGTAAGTATATATTTATGCGCGTGAAGCGCGGTTACCAGCCGTCAAATCACGTGACTTACTAAAAATAAAACGATCGTTGATATCATGGTAACTTATATGTATCCTGAGATCATAAAAATATATAAAAACTACTATATTCCAACATATTACTACGGAGCTATTATCCCACTATATAAGTAATAATTATGATACCTATCAGATTTATTTATAAAAAATATTATTTTCAGTAATAGAAAAATGAGAAATAATCCAGCAGAACTATACAATTATGTAAATTCGTAGAAAGAAAAATACTACATTTTTCTTTAAGAAATTCGTATGAAAGTAAATGTGATGACAGTGGTTTCCATGAACTCAAAAAAAAAAATTATTTTTGAAAAATGAAGTTTCGCAAACTTTCCGGGAATTAGATTCCTGAAGGTATATATATATATATATATATATATATATATATATATATATATATATATATATATATACATTAGGAACATTTTTCAATTCCTTCTCAGTTTTGTTTTGCAGTGTCAACTCAAACAAGTCATATTTGTATAACGTGTAATAGTTTTTCACCAATATTTTAAATATTGTGTTTGTGTGTTCGGGATTTGAGTGAAATATGAAGCGACAAACTGTACATATGTCCAGATATCAACTATTGAAACACCGACGTGAAGTGTTAGCACGGTAAGTAATTTTTTTACAATATTTTGGCTCATTTTATCTATACAATGATGTATATGTACACTCATTGAAAACTAATTGTTGATTTAGTTTTCTAAGGGCCAGTTTGTCAATCACCGATTAATGTTAATCATGTTTAAATAATAATGGAAACTATAAATAAAATAAATAAATATATCATCACGCCTTCTACCCATTACTGTGTAACAGACAGGATGTGTAAGAAAAACCGTTTGCAAAATTATTGATTAGATTGCGTCTTTAAGACACATGTCATGTTATTCACCTTTTGGAACACACGCAAGTATTTGAGGCATTTGTCACATTCAGCGAAATTATTGCGATCTAGCATTTATTTAGTATAAATGCCGTAGTTTAAGATAGTTCGTAGATGATAGTGGATGATAGTAGAGGATAGTAGATGATAGTATAGATAGTATACAATGTAGAAGTATGTAGCACACAGTTCGAAAGTAGTAGATGTTGTTAGTACGTAGATAGTAGTTATGATTCGTGAGTAGAAGAATATTCGAGGGTGTCTATCCCGAGAATATGATGTTATTAATTTGTTATTTGTTGTTTAATTAATTTGTAGTCTTTGTTTTATGTTGATTCTTATTATGTTGTTTAAATAAAATATTTACCACTCGCACATGCAGCTTTCATTACTTATTATACAACTTCAGCACGTCGACAATCAGTGGTCAAGATAAATTCTCATTTTTGACCACCATGATTTGTTACAATTGGCGCTGCGGACAGGATTTGGTAATGCTAAATAATTGCTAGTAGTTTTTTTAATTATAAAAAGATTTACTATGCGATTGAGTTACCAAAAACGAACAATCGGCTTAAAGTTGTTTAATAAGTATATATTTCAGTCATGTAGAATGTTAACGTTTCGTAATTTAAAAAAAAAAAAACAAATTATTTCATCATATGCGGTAGACACCCTAGTAGTGACAGTAGTGCGCGAAAAATGTATTCGCGAGAAGTGCCGTATGTCGCGCCACATCCGCTCGTAACGATGTTTCCACTTTGTGGTTACGAGTACGATAATTCCGGTGCTGACATACTTCGACTCCAGAGGACGAAGTACGCCCTGGGTTGCGCACCCTGTCGGTTCAAGACGAAGGACTACCAGTCTTCAACATTAGTTTCACTTCAGCAGCAGAAGGGAGGTAGTGCGAATGGTAACTATGTAGTACCTTGTAATAGGTACGCATTCGACCTCCACTACGGGATCCATTCGGAACAATGTGCGGCTGCTGACAGTCATCGTGAAAGAAGATCCGATGCGGCAAGAGGGCATACGAAAGAACCAGCACTAATAACATCAAGTGCGTGGTGAGAGGAACCAGAAGTTACGGGATCGAGAGACTATTTCATCAAACGGTACATGATCGAGAAATGGACGCGAGGGCAAGACAAAGCTACGACTTCAACATTCATTCCGAAGCTGACAGTAGCAAAAATTAGCGCTGCTGATTTTGAAGCGTTGCTACTGGCAGAGCAGCGTACGGACATCGTTCGTGCAGTGAGGCACGGCGTTGTCAATGTAGAAGTAGTCGAGGAAGTTGAAGTCAACGAAGTAGCAGTAGAGGTCGCCCACGCTCGTGCTGTTTTCGAGAATGTAAGAACAAAATTCGATGAAGTAATAGTCACAGATGATGTAACAAAAAGTAGCCAGTTACAAAAATCTGAATCCGTCTCTGTTCCTAAGTTGTCAGCAAATACGCCACGAATACAAGACCTACGACAACGCTGTGCTAAAAATGCAGAGTTGGCAAAATTCAATGTCGTACAGAATACTCGCACAAATATCGTGTGCGGAGTTCGGGAAACGTCAACACCGAGAGGTCAGCTACATCATCCAAGCTGCAGCCTCTCACAACAAAGGACCTTTGGCTGCCCACGACGGCAGCGTTCCAGCGACAAGTCCCAGTCATGGAGAAGTCGCGCTGCATGGTCAGCGACAAGTCAACTCCAGCCGCGGATCAGCTGGCGAACCCAGATGTTCACCGTCAAAAGCCGTCTCCCACAACTCTGTGAGGAGCCCCCACCGTTTAACCCCCAAAAACAATTTGTGACCCCAATTTTGGTGACGTTCAGTGAAATGTGATCGTGATGAGTGTAGTGTATAAATGCGGTAGTTAAGTGCGGTAGTGTAGATATGGTGATCGTAATAACTTGGTTGAAAATTAAAATATATTCTTCAAATATATTTTAATTTTATTATTAAGGGGTGGCAGATGTAACAGACAGGATGTGCAAGAAAAACCGTTTGCAAAATTATTGATTAGATTGCGTCTTTAAGACACATGTCATGTTATTCACCTTTTGGAACACGCGCACGTATTTGAGGCATTTGTCACATTCAGCGAAATTATTGCGATCTAGCATTTATTTAGTATAAATGCCGTAGTTTAAGATAGTTCGTAGATGATAGTGGATGATAGTAGAGGATAGTAGATGATAGTATAGATAGTATACAATGTAGAAGTATGTAGCACACAGTTCGAAAGTAGTAGATGTTGTTAGTACGTAGATAGTAGTTATGATTCGTGAGTAGAAGAATATTCGAGGGTGTCTATCCCGAGAATATGATGTTATTAATTTGTTATTTGTTGTTTAATTAATTTGTAGTCTTTGTTTTATGTTGATTCTTATTATGTTGTTTAAATAAAATATTTACCACTCGCACATGCAGCTTTCATTACTTATTATACAACTTCAGTACGTCGACAATCAGTGGTCAAGATAAATTCTCATTTTTGACCACCATGATTTGTTACAACTGGGTGATGCACCCTGCCGAAGCAGATCTCAGTAAGTGATATATTTTGCGCGTGAAGTGCGGTTATCAGTCGTTAAATCACGGCCCCCAAAGATGATAGTGGTGAGGGAGCCATAGGGGTAATTTTAAATTTGTGAAAAGATTTTGTTTGCTGTGGGCATCGAACCAGGATTCTTAGGATCCACAGGTCGACTCGATACCATAGGAAACTGTGGTTACCATTATTATTTAATCGTGGTTAACATTAATTGAGAGAAAACCGGCGATTGAAAAACTGGCCCTAAAGATATCAAGAAAAATGTATAGCTACTACTAATTTTAAAACAATGAGGGTGGTTTTCACCAACGACAGTTACATTTTAACCTTGTTTAAATAAATAAAACGAAATGAAAATTACAAATGGAATAATTGGGATTGCTGTCATATATTCAACATGCTTTTATTTATTTAAACCAAGTTATAATTTACCTGTAGTTGGTGACCACTATCTTAAAAGACATATTTTCACAATAATTCAAATGATAGTGCAACATAGACACAAATTATGTCCATAATATTGTCAGAAACTTATCGTTTTTTGTTGTTTTTTTAAGAAATAGGGCGACTTCTGCGCTTCCGTCAAGTTCAGAAATTTCTATTTTGGAGGATACGAGTTTCACATACGGGAAGGATACCGAAGCAAATTCACGTAAGTTATATAACCTATTTTATTTTATACATATAATTATCTACTAGAAAAAATAAGTCTACTTTCGTGTCTGTTTTCTAATAACGAAATAATTTTTAAAAATTCATGCGAATTTGCCGGGTTCGAACCCAGAACCTCAAGATTTCGCGTGTAGTTCTTGTGTTGGGTTCGAAGCCCAGCGAATAACCGTAGAGGTCCAACTTCCGGTGATTACATAAAAAACACATTTTGTTTTGAATTTATTGAATAACATTTAGTGATTTATTTTACAGATGAATCTTTCTTCAGCTTAGCAGAGGAATTCGTTATGGAAGTCAAATGCAACAAATGACGAAGAAAATTAAATTTGCGGTAGAAGAATCGTGGATATTCAGTATTTTTTTAAAAAACTAAAAGCTATCAAACACAGTGGTTTCGAATGTTCTTTTTTTTAACGTTAATTTCAAATCGGAAAAACGGATGGGTTTGAAAAGTATTTTTACATTCAAGTGTAATGTCTGCGGTATCGAAAATGTTGTCTATTCAGAAGATTCAGAATCAGTGACGAATGTGAATAAATTAGCTGTATCTGCTATGATATCGACTGGCGGCGGATACAGCCAGTTAGAAGAAATATGCTCTATTTAGATATACCATCTATGACAGATAAAACATACATACGATACCATGAAGCAGTATCACAACTGTGAAGGATCTAGCTTTTGAAGAAATGAAAAAAGCTGGTGAGGAAGAGTATCAGCTGGGCAGTTTACAGATCAACTATGGAAAGAGGAAAGAAGGAAACGACTTACTGCCTCAAATTTCGGAAAGATTTGCAAAAAACGGAAAGGTACATCAACTGCAAATATAGTGAAAAATTTGCTTTATAGTTCATTCACTGGCAGTAAAGCTACAGAATATGGAATCAGAAATGAAAGCAAGGCTGTAGCGATGCTAGAAGAAAAAATTAATAAAAGTGGATTTTATATTCATGAAGAGATACCATTTCTGGGTGCGTCACCAGATGGAATAATAGGAGATGACGAAATATGCGAAATAAAATGTCCATTCAGTGCCCAAAATATGACTATAAAAGATGCAATAGAAAAAAAGTTATAAAATTTTTAGAACCAAAAGATGGTAAAATTTGTTTAAAAGAAAATGATAATTACATGTATCAGGTACAAGAACAATTAAATATTTGTAATAAAAATGCATGCAATTTTATGATGTACACGAACATTGATATTTTCATTCAAAAAATTTATAGATCCAATTTATTTTGGCAAGATAAAATTATACCAAAAGTAACAAATTTTTATCTCAACTCACTTTCACCAGAAGTTATTAATTCGAGGTATAGTCGCGGCTTACATATTAGATAATTTTTTTAATAAATTACTTATTTATACCACGGTTATGTTTTTCTGTGTTACTATTAATTATATTGATATATGTTAAATGGTCTTTAAATGAAAGCATTTATTTTGATTTTATGTGTTTTTATGTCTTGACGACTAGTTTGTGTATTATAAAACCTGAATAAATATTATTATTATTACCTATATAATTACAATTTATTGCGTCTATCTGCCCTTATTTTAAAATAACATTAAAATCTTAATCAAATACTTACATAACAATATTTAATTTACTTTTTTTTTATATATAAATACTTATACTAAATACTAAATTAAATATTAAATTTCTCGTAAGTATCTATAACATTTTCATGTCGAAATATCAGAACAGTAGTTCCGTGCACGATATGTCATCAGTTCATCACTATCGTCAGTTTACAGAGAAGCCTGTGCCTGTGGGCACAAAAGTTTGCGATGTTTATTGTGAAACCGTAATAAAAAGTACCTGCTCTGAAATCCTTCAGATACCGCATCGTTCAGAGCAGACATTGTCAATTGGGTTGCATCGTTTTGTACATAAGGCGTTAAATATGTGATATTGTGGCACGAAATATTGAAAACAAATATATACTTTACTCAGAAATGCGGAACTTTAATGAAAATATTCGTATACAGAAAGTTTTATTTTTGCAAAATCTTTGATTTCATATCTAATTTATATACCCAAGTACTTTCTAAACTGTTAAAATCGTGTATATGTCTTTACATATATATGCACTTAACTAACTTATTATTAAGTTTTACGAAATTATAAAGAGACAAAACTTAATATTTTATTATTATCTTCATTCTAACAAAATTTGAACAAATTTATTTATCTAGAACTGGAAATAAAAGCATACAAATTTCAAGTGGTTTTACACTGAGTACGGAGCGGCCTTAAGCTAAGATGCAACTACGTCATATTAATTTGTTTCGAAAGTTTAAATATTTTTATCATGCTTAATACAAGTTTTTTTTAAAAATAAAAAATTTGGGTATAATTATTTTATTACGTAGATTAATATATAAAAAATTCAAAAAAGTCTTGAAAGGCCCATTGTGGGTGCACTTGAAATCGATCAATCCATAAACTTAATAGAAAATATATCCCGCACACAAAGATAACTATTTTCCCCATAAAACATTTTAATTATAATAAATAAGAAAAATAGACAAAAAAAATCCAACACTTGTCAAAATTCCACAAAAATTACAACACATTTGAATCAACTTATTAGGTCATCATCAAAAGGCTGGGCAGTTCAGCTTTAACCATAAACGCGTTTCGCTCTTTGGGAGCTCGTCAGTATGGTGCGGACAACTATCCAGCTAGACCAACTAGGCCCTAGTTACTAGGGGCTAGTGAACTGTGATATTGTTTAAGCTGAACGGACGGATGTTAAGAATATCTAAAACGATATCATGACATGAGAGCTACGGAACCCCATGCAGTGCCAAATACCGACAAAAATCGCAAACTGCTTGACAGTAATGGTGCTCTGTAGCTCTCATGTCATGATATCGTTTTAGATATACTTAACAGTGATATCGAGTCGAACTGTGGATTTGAAAACCTGGGTTCGATTTCTATAGCCGACAAACAATTTTTACCACATTCAAATTAACCCAGTAACTACCCCGCCACTAACACCTTTAGGGGCCGTGATATTTTTAAATCAATGATTTTGCATCTAACTTGAATTCGCAAAAAATCATTACAAACTATCGAATAAGATAAAAAAAATACAAAAGTACATACTTAAATACTTAAGGATATACGCGTTCATCATAATGTATGTACCTAAAAAAATAACCGATTTCCAAAATAATGATTATTCACATTAATGAAATTCTTAGAAATTAATTACAAAGTACCGTTCTTTTGAAATTTTGGGATGTCAAGTTGTGCAATATTTTTTTCGGTTGACAAAAACATCGAACAATTTAATAATAAAAAATAGTTTTACGAACGACGCGCGATCGAAAAATCAGTTACTAGCATGTTAAACGCAACGATGAATTGAATTATGATAAAATTAAATAACGCCATCAACAACCGATGCGGAAAACTTTTAAAATTTTTAAAAACGACTGGACTGTACCAATCCGTGCCGGCTGAATATCACCACTGGATATATTTATGACATGAAATTTACATGTAGATGTAAGTCGAATAAGCTGGCATTATGGTTTGGTGTCATTTGCCCAAGGAGAATCTTTTTGACGGTATTAATCATTTGTTTGAGACATGTATTTATTGTCAAACATTATATTGGGTTATTTATGTACAGGGCTATCGATAGTGTAAATGATATAATAATATAATTTTAAAGCGACAATCGGATATTATAACGGGTGTAGTAAACTTAATAATACACTTGTCATTAAAAACAACCCAAGTTACATCAAAATTGTAATAGCTGCAAAAATACTTGTTGCTATATATAAGGCATTTAATTTTAGGTTCTACATATACAGCGTGTCTTAAAAATTTGCTAGTTTTCATTTAAAAAAAAAGAGATAAATAATGTAAATCGACTAAACTGTCCCCCATACATTTACTACCTAAAAATAATTATTATTAATTCACTTATTACATGTGCAAAAGTTTCGAATTCAACTGAATTTTAAGTCTTCAGATAAAAAATAGAATTCATACACGGCAAATTTGGAAGTAAAACTATTGTTTATATTTAAATCTATGTATACCAGCAATGTTAGTAAGATAACAAACATAGTGTAAATTTAATAAATGTATTTTTATACAGTATTTCAAATTTTGCACATAACATTGATCAATATTATTCTCAGTATTATTTATTTACCCTATTGAAAAAAATCTATTCAGTCAAAAATGATTAGATACTAGCACGGTAAACAATTTCTGATATTGTACTAACAATTACATTAACAAGTTTTAGAAATATATTAGGATTCTCAGATAATTATATAATTGTAATAAAAATATATAATTTATATTTATATATCGCCACGTATATTTCTTTTTAGTATTTAAATCAGTTTAGTATAAATAATATTCAATAAAATAAAATTGTGTTTAATATTATTTCATTGGTTTGTTCTATCAAGAAAATGCTTTTGTTCACATATATTTCATATCGTTTTATATGAATTTAAATTTTCATTTCGATAAGTTAAACAACTACACTTATTATTATATTTTGAATCGGAGCGGACATGTAGTCAAGGTCGGAATCGTACATTAAAAATTTCTGGAATATATTTTAACCAACTCCACAACTATGAGTTTACTTCACTTTGCGCTGAGGACCCCTTTTATACAGCTGACCAACATAAGAGTAGCTAGTCCGCCACTGTATATAGTTACTGGGTTACATTTATTTAACATTCGACTGATAAACCAAGCATTATTATAACTTTAAAAATTATAAAATATACAGAGTTCCGTGAAAAGTGGGCCATAACAGTTTAGCATGGCGAATGAGATTTTACACAGCCATTGCTTTCCAAATTATTTTAGAAACAAATGCTTGAAATAAAAGTTGTAGAATTTTAAATATGAATAAATTAATATTTTTCAAATTATATTTTATTTGTTACTGCAAAAAATGTATAAAATATTTCTTCAGTAACTGGTTTTAGAAGAGGAACAAAGATATATGCAACATTTTATTAGTTAAATAGATATATCTATCTCAAAGTGCTCATTAAAATTTAAATTTGTAAATACAATAGTTTTTTTTTGTCCTCACTGAAATATGTAAACCAGATTTAATTTTTAAATTTCATTGACTTTAGAATTATCTTAAATGAAATATTTATTTAACAGACATAACGCCAAATATTTGCTTGAAATCTAATTCTATTTCCATGGATACCTACCTACCCATCATAAAAACTAAATTTTTACTATCTATGAAACTAATTTTTAGCAGTTATTAAATAAATAATGAAAATTGTTAATTGATTTAGATACAGAATTTAAATCTCGACAACTTTTATTTGGGACATTTTTTTCTAAAATTAATTGGAAGTTAATGGCTCGGTAAAATTTTATTACCCATGATAAACACCCGTGGCCCGCTTTTCATGTAATATCTTGTAAATTAAATTCAGTGAGTGTAATTATTAACTGATGACATTTCGACAATAAGTTCTGCATGTGTTTGCAAAACATATTTATTACAATTTAGTATAGCGGCTCGTACTGAAACGGGACGGAATTATATTTACATTTTATTTTTGTAAATAAATTAATTCTATTTCAAATACATAATTGTAAAGAAGGAAATGCAAGAATATTGTGAGATTTCACGGAAATATCGTTCCGAAACTAGAGTCAGAAGTTACGCGGAGCAGGTACTCGGATGTGAGACAATACGTCAGCCACCGGCTATCTTTAGAAATTTTAGGGTCATTTTTGTAGAAGAAACACTTGAGTCGGGCACCGATTGTGGAAAAATTGTCAAGTGAGATATTTATCGTTACCATCTGTTGGAAGACATTTGAAACCGTTGTAAGTAAATTCGCAGTCTAGAAGGTTGTAAATTATGAAATCTTTGTATAAAACGTCACTAGAGAATGCAAACAGATCAGAGCAATGCGGGAAACAGAGAAACCGAACACATGTTTCTAGGAAAAGAATATGAAATGAGCTGCATTGTTCTTCTAAATTCTTCATGTCCAAGTAGTGTAACAATTTGTGTGTTTAATCGATCAATAAATCGATACAACTTCTAATTACTTAGATCCCGATTAATTGTAGTATGATTAAAGTAAAATCATTGAAAATTGATTCCTGTACTAAAAATAATTACGCGGTGATGAAAAGACAACAAATGAACGAACGATGTTTCACAAAAGTCTACTGAGTGAAATTCCTCAAATACGCATACGGTTATAAAGTGATAATAAATTCATGTTAGAGTAAATACATAATTAATACAAGAAAGAATCGAATTCAAAAAGGTAGCAAAGTATTGAGGGTTGGTTGGCTATCTCCGTCTAACTAAGGGTAGGAAGGCTCGCGCGCTCTCACTCTAACTGAGGCTGACCTGGGATTGGGACACTCGGGGTCCGGCTTAAGTAAACGGACAAATCTGCGCTAAGCATATTCAGGAAAGAACGATGTGGGTGGCTATGACGTAACAACGTCACACTTTTGGTTTAGTTACAGATACGCGATTGGTTGGTTTCGTTAGGGGTGTTGGTTTGAGTAGAGGTGGTAGTTTTAATTTGGAGAGGGTAGGAACATCGGTGGGGTAATTAGGTTAAATATGCATGCTTGAGAGCAAATCGAGGAACTTGATTCCGATCTCGTTCCGTTTGGCTATCTTTGCTCTGTCGAAAAGTGTGTGATCGCGATCGGCTACGCCGACCCCGTTGAAGCCTACTTTTAGTATTATTACAAATTTTAGCAGAGCTTTGATTCCAAACATTTCGTCCTGGGGTATGTGTTCGCGACCAGTTTATTCTGGCACCGTTGAGCCTACTCAGATATTTTGTATTAGGTTCTGACTTTGAGTCTGAACACCTGCCGAGTGTTGGTCTCTGACTATTTTTATTGTGTGTGATCGCGATCGGCCACGCCGACCCCGTTGAAGCCTGCATTAGAAAGAAATCAGAGTAACTGGCATTCGCGCTGTATTATTAAACACATCAGCTGTCTTCTGCCTTGTGCTGAAGTTGGTTATATGAGCTGTTGTGGGAAGGTAATTGGTTACATAATTTTGTTGTATCGTCTGATCGCGACCGGCGAGGCGCCCGCCGACCCCGTTAGAGCCTGTACAACAAGTGCCAATTATTGTTATATTAAAATCCAACGAATTCATTATTTCGATTTCATTGGTGACACGAAAGCTATTTCTGACTGACATCAGAATTGTATTATCTAGCTAAAGTGTTGTAATTGAGAACTTCGGTTCTCCGCAATATAAAATCCAACGAATTCATTATTTCGATTTCATTGGTGACACGAAAGCTATTTCTGACTGACATCAGAATTGTATTATCTAGCTAAAGTGTTGTAATTGAGAACTTCGGTTCTCCGCAATATAAAATCCAACGAATTCATTATTTCGATTTCATTGGTGACACAGAAGCTATTTCTGACTAACGTCGGAATCGTATTATCTAGCCCAAGTGTTGTAATAGAGAACTTCGGTTTTCGGTAATATTAAATCCAACTAATTCATTATTACGAATTTGTTGGTAATACACATAAACTATTTCTGGCTTACGCTGGAAACTGTATTATAATAGTTAATGTGTGTGTGTCGTGTGATTCTTCCCGAGAATTCCCGACCGTGAAAACCATCATTGACTTGCGCCAAGGAGAACATCAAAATCCGTGGTATTGTATCGTTCGTAATTTATTTATAACAAACAGTTTTTTAAGACGGCCGTTGGTAGCCGCACTGTGTGGTTTCAGTTTGCTGTGACCGACCGCGCCGAGTTTGGGTCCAGTACCTGAACCAGCCCGCCGCTGACCGCCAGGCTGTACGAGGACCCCCCGTGAAGCCTTCCAATTGTTCATTCCTCTTTTGTACAGAGACCGCATAATATTGTAATGTCTTTTAATTTCATTATTATTTGTTTACTTTTTGTTTAATACTGGTTTAATTCTTACGTCGAGTTGGTTGTTGGAGCGCGAGTGTTGTGTCCGCGGTTTGATTGCGGACCGTGTCAGTGTATTACGTTTGCTAAACTTCTGCAGTTCCTACACACTAGCTGATCATGTGGGGAAGTGAACGTAGCGCCATAGCCCAAACCTAACATTATTAATTTCAACTCGTTCGGCACCGAGGTCCGGAGTAGTTCAATAGTCCCGCTCGGCTGAGGATCCGGTGTAGTTAAATAGTCCCGCTCAGAGCCGATCGACGAGAGGGCGAGTTACGGCTATCTAATAGCTTCACCAACCACTGATCTAGCATACCTGTCATTAACCAAATAGCAGTGACGGCACTGGTATTACATTGATGCGTACCGCGAGCAAATGGTGGATGCGTACTGTGTTTCAGCGACCGACTGTTCGTCTGAGTTAAACCAGCTCGTTTCGAATATTTTTGACTGTTTAATAAATAAATAACACTCATTTGGTGATTTTATTTCATAACAACCTTAACACATCCTAAATGACGACTTCAAATTACGAATCCTGAGCAATGGTAGTTCTTTTAGTTCAATAAAACACAACATAGGGATTTAATTGACGGTCACAAAACTTATTATGTTATTAATAGATTAATATCAATTAGATTATTAAATAATTAAAGAACTGCCGCGTTACAGTACATAGATACTACGGTACTGCAGCATCCCCATCCACCGAAGGAAAAACAAAGAATTCAAATTTGTTCTTGTTGAAATATAATAACAATACTTTCAAGAGTTGCATAAATATAAAATTACATTTAAAAAATATAAATTTTGTTTGAACATCGTAATAAACAATAAAAAGTCCTAAATTACGAAATAAATTCATAGGGAACTGTTACTAAGGCAGCACCTTACAGCTTTTACAATGTTCGGTTTTCTTCTGCTAGATCCGCCGATATTCGTTTGCGGCTAGTATAGGAATTATTGGTACTGTCTGATGAACAGTGCTTAGTAGTAGCACATACAATGAATGCTTGTGTGTACGGACTCGTACCGAAGTTAATTGTTTATTTAAGACTAGTTAATTATTTCACTGAAATATGGAATTATTATAATTTTGACAAACCAAGAATAAAAGAATGGAATTTATTTTAAAATGAGATATTTTTATTAGCTTATTTTTGATAAGTAAATTTTCTTAAAGATATTTTGTATATTTCTACTTTTTTTTGTTAAGACAAATTTATTTCATACTTGTATATTATATGTATCTTAATAAATTGTTTATACTTTATACTCGTTTATTAAACGGTACCCTACTTAAAAATTTCACAGGCCGCCACTAATTTAGTACAACAAAAAAGAAAGTTCTTCTAGGTTAGTCCAGAACTTATTGTTGCAGTGACGGCAATTATTAAATTTATTTAAGCCAGGTTGCCGCATTAAATAAATTTAAATATTCTTTCTTTCTAGTGTTCACGTCTTCTGTCTTCATCTAACATACAGCTATTTTTAATGTTATGTTATGTCGTGAACTACAGAACTGATAAGTGAGTTTTAAATACATATCTAAAATATTAATTGTTTAATTCTTAATTTAGGTAGATTGATACAAAACTGTAAAAATAAAGACATGCTAAAAGTCAGTAAATCGTACTTGTGGTAATAAAATCTTTGACTACGAACTCTTACAGTTTATTTATTTTTCCTTCTATAATAACTGATATCTATGCATATGTTTAATTATTTGTCTCGAAAGCTTAGATTTAAACTACATTTTTATATTTTTCTAAATGATAAAATAAATTATTTATATGACTATAATTAGAACTTTTTAAACAAATTAAGCGGAGAACCACATCGTTCTTAAAACGCATCATTTCATAATTAAAATAACTGACTAATAAAGAATAATAAAATCGTAGCATAAACCTAGAAATTTGATTTTCTGTTGATCAGTTTTATAGTCAGATATTATAGTGAGGAACAGACGGCGTTTTTGAAAATAAGTTGTTAATTTTCTTATAAATTTATTAATTAGTGCTGATATATCATTATGCTATATTTCTAATTTCAAGAATATGAAACAACACTTCAAATAGAATAAAAAAAAAATACTGATGGTTACTATTGTACGAAAGAAAAGAAAAAAATGCAGCTATGAGAGATAATAGTTTAATAAAGAATTATACGAAAAAAATAAAATCACGAGGGCGCTTGAAATTTCAGAAATGTTTGCTTTGTTAAGAAAAATGCTGAACATTTTTAAATTCTCCCTTGGTAATAAAGCAATCCGGTTATATTTGAAATTTCAGTAAATTATAATTTATTCAGACTACATAGGGCTGACTTTTAAATTCGTTACATATAGTTACATAAGAATATAATTTTGTAACATTTATATGCAATTTCAGGAATAAGTAGACAAAATAAATATTTTAAAAATTCTATCATATATGAATACCATAGGTATCCGAAGTTCAATATTGTATGGCTAAACGGTTTAGAAGTTTCCTTAGGAATGCTTTAACCATTAAACCAGAATTTATAACTAAATGGGATCATAAGCATCAGATGTATGTATATATATATATATATATATATATATATATATATATATATATATATATATATATATATATATATATATATAGGTTAAATTAGTAGTTACCATTTAGCAAGACCATTCCAAACTTATTAATAAAAAAAATGTTGACCATATTTTAAATGAGAACATATATTTTTTGATTCTTTGTTCGGTAGGGAATTTTATTCTGAATTCAACTAATAGAAAGTACCCTCACAATTTTTTTAAATTCTTCATAAATTAATTTAAATCGAATAATAATACGAGTGGTATGAAAGAAACAAATGAAATAAAAATATATATTCTCATCTCATTTAAAATAAGAAAGATGCACCCCGTATTTTGAGAATAACTGATCGTAAAAAAAATGTTGTTAATAGTTTTGTAACAGATTTGCAAAATGGTATTTCTTTGCTAATTTATCCAACGTTGTAGCTCTTATAATTCTCGAAATAACAATGTTGGCACACTTTATATATATATATATATATATATATATATATATATATATATATATATAATATTCCCAGTACGTAAAATGCTTACTTAGTTTACTTTCAAAATTTTACTTGAAACCTGTTAGGGATAGAGTGCTTGTCATATTAAGAAAATGTACCCTGAATCAATAATAACGGTTGATACACATTATACGAATCGACACGACAAAGCACGGTACGATTAAAATATCTTAAATAATTATCAAATGTATATATTCACATTTACTGACAGACAGTACCGAAGACAAGTATAGATTTTATGTCTTACCTTGTCTTACCATACAGTATGTCTTGATCTTTATCTTCGAATAAAATATTATGCCTATTGTCTTTGAATGTTTTTTTTTTCAATATTACTATCTACTAACAAATTTACATAGACGTTAATTTGCTTTACTGTTTTGTAATTGAATAATACAGCAGTAGTATTTTGCAGGAGTCTGATGAAAGATAGAAAAATTATTAACTATAGCTTAATAAAAATTCAAATATTAAAAACTGGTTTTGAATAAACTATATTTATAAATTTAATACAGTAAAAAAAACAACTAAGAATTAAAACTGTACTAATAATATCACGATGAACACGTATTTTATAAATAATTCAGTATGCAATACTTCACATAAGAATAATATGTAGCATGTTTCCAAGTCACAAGCAAGCAATCAGATGCAAGATAAGTATTAGTATAAACGTCAAATCTATGCCGCTATACGCCTTAATTGAACTCAAATATACACATACATTTAATTCACAACAGCAAACTACATGAACATTCCTAAATACACTAAAACAGATATTTGTCATACTTGAAAATATATAAAATTGCGAGCACTGAAAATTTCAAAGTTAATTTCCTCTTCAGCAAGCTGATAGTATATCATTAAAGCAAGAAGTACGAGTAGTCATAAATTGAACACATGGATAAGTCTTGTTGGTACTAACTTTCATTCCATTCTAAGCTGTTAGGTTGATATCTTCATGTCGAATATAATTCCTGCTCCTGATATAAAAATTCTATTTACTCTGCTGAATCTGTGAAGTAGAAAACAAATTCGCCTTTTGTGTATCTGTAACAAAGAATATTCAGATGAAATGTAACAAAATTCAGTTACTTCTTATATTTACGACAATTAATAATGAAAATCCCTTACCAAGATTAGATCTCTCGCAGATTTATCTTTCAAGTGTGTTTCTTTGCAACATTGAAAATAAAATATTCACATTTATACGTATACATTTGATAATCAAATGAAGATCTTAAACGTATATTCTATATTATCTATAAATTAAGAAAAATATTGAATTAAGATTTTCAAATAAATCCTTTCAATATTTATAACTGCTTCTAAATTATTTCCGGCGTTGTGTAACCCTCCCTTATTTAAAGGAGAATTAACAAATAATTTAAATGGGTTCTTGTCAGACCGGAGAAAGGACAAGTACTAGGGTTGTTGTAAATAAGTTTGTACTTACAGTTTGGTTCAACAAATAACAAAGATTTATTCACACTTACTACATGGTTGATGTCGAGTTCCTACTGAACTCTAACGACTACTGTACTCTGAATGACTCTTCATCACTCTCTCGTATTGACTATCTGACTGTATGAATACTAACCTTACGCTACTATATATCTAATTACAAAAGTACTAAGTCAGCAAATAGTTAGCTACTTACGTCAAAGAATATTATTTAGAATACTTGACCTCATTACAACATAACCTACTTTACTTAATTATATTCACTAAGAATGTGCTGACTTTGACTTGTTACAGTTGTAATGGTAATTACAAAAATAAAAACTGATAAAAAAGATAGATATATATATATATATATATATATATATATATATATATATATATATATATATATATATATATATATATATATATATATATATATATATATATATATATAAATAATAGTTCGATCTACGCAAGTTGCTTTTTAAAAAGATATTTATTCGAACACTAGCAACGATGTTGCTTGGTACAAGCTTGATACTAGACTAACTTACAACTATGTTACATCTTACAAGGCATAAAGCAACTAATCAGCATAATATAATACCTTATGATAAATATTATACTACTAAGCATTATTATAGGGGAGCTACGGCAATATAAGATAAGATATATATATATATATATATATATATATATATATATATATATTTTGTTTCGAGAAAAAGAAAATACATCCCTGTACAAAAGAATGGTAACAAAGTGCTTACATTTCATTGATATTAACATATTATAACTATTTGCCTGTATTTAATTATATTTTATTTTTACATATTTATTATTAATGCGCGCAATCTAAGTGCTGCTTTAATATATTTGTATATATCGAACATCTTCTGCACGGTTGCTTCTCCTAGGAGGGTCTGTGTGATCAAAGTGGCGTCTAGAACATTTTGGCCGCCCTGCTTGGTATGCTTCAGAATGTAGATACTTCTGAGAGGGTCGTATATAGGACATTCAAATAGGAGGTGGTGCCAGGTTATTTGGTTTAAATGTAGTGCATATGTCACATATTTCTGCGCTGTTGAGTGTGTGATATGCCTCCTCTAGGATAAGGAATGTTAGTTCTGGATTTTCCAAACGGATTCGACTGAATAGGGTAAAAATATGATTCGGAACGGGCAGGGTAAAGTAATTTTGATGGATGCTGAAGTACTTAAAGTTAGGGTTGTACGTTGAGTCTTTTATAGATTGAATATCTCTTTTATATAAAATGTCATTGAAAGCTGATAATATGTTGCAGAGTTCTTCTTTTATGGTAGCACAGCTTTGTTTGGTCCATACCCATTTATGATACGCTTCTGTAAGTTTGGAGTCCAGATTAGTTGTCCAATTAAGTTTATTCTGAGTTTCTTCATTCATTGAACCGTTTAATTTCAGTTGGACTAATGTTTCATAACAAATCTTGGGATATCGGTCCTCTGGCATCATAAGAATTTTTTGCCACCAGTTCAGTACTCTTTGGAGGAGTTATAGTTTAGGTTGCCCAGCTTCAATTCTGACAGTATAATTCGGTGTTGTTTTTGGCCATCGCAGTATACATTTGAAAAATTGTACCTGTCCTTTTTCTATTCTCTCTTGTTGGTGGAAGCCCCAAACTTCGGCACCATAGAGTAATGCAGGGGTTAGGAGAGACTTATATAGTTTTGTATATGTTTTCCAAGAGTTAGTTCCCGATTTTATCATTATATTTTTTATATTTCCTGTAATTTTATTCGCTTTTGATAGGTTGTTGTTTGTATTTTCATTGTATACTCCTGAAGCCTGAAATATTACTCCTAGGTAAGTATATGTTTTTGTAAACTTGATTCCCTTTCCTTGACAATAGAGTTTCATATTATTTCTTTTCGGAGGTCTTCCGCGGTGAAAGTGGATTATTTGAGTTTTATCGGGGTTAATTTCTAACTGAAGTTGATTACAGAAATCACCAAGAGCTGTTAATTTATGCTGGATGTCTATAAGTGAATTTGAAAGTATGACTATATCGTCAGCATATTGCAGAGTGAGTATATCAGTTTTATGATTAATATAAAATCCTTCTAGATTTCTTGATTTGAAGAATGTCTCAAGATCGGTTACGTAGAGTGCGATAAGCAATGGGCTAGTGCACTCGCCTTGCATTACTCCTTTGGATATGTTTATTTCTTGTGATAGCTCATTATTTATATTGATTTTTAGACTAGACTCTTTGCAGATATTCTGCAGGACTCGTACTATCTTCCCGCTTATACCTAGGTGGAAAATTTTGTGCCAGAGCATGTCGTGGGGAACGGTGTCGAAAGCTTTCCTAAAGTCGACGAATATAGCATATGCGTTGGAATTTTTCTTCAGGAATGATGTTTTTACGATAGAGTCTAAAACGAATAGATTGTCCATGCATGACCTGTTCTTTCTGAAACCGGACTGAGCTTCCGGTAAAATGTTATGGCTTTCGGACCACTTTTCCTTTCTCAAGTTCAAGATGTAAGTAAATATTTTTGTAATCGTATTGAGCACCGCGAAGCCTCTGTAGTTTTCCTTGTCATTGATGTTGCCTTTCTTGTGTATTAGGGAGAGTTTCACCGTTTTCAGTTATTTTGGAATGTCCTCATTTACTAAGAATTTGTTTAATAAGTCTAATAGGCAGGTTTTACAGTTTTCTGGTAGATTTTTCTGCTGCTCATTCACAATTCCGTCTTTTCCAGGACTCTTTAGTGTTTTTAGGCGTTTTAGTGTATAATTGAGTTCCCATTTTGATATTTCGGAATCCATGTATGGATGGCGCACATCTAGAAAGGTGGAAGTACTAGGGATACTGTTTGCATACTAGTCCTGAAAGTATTGTGTCCACTGATCTATACTTAATTTATTTGCTGTTAAATTCGAAGGGTTTAAACTTTTAACTGTTTTCCAGAATTGGTAAATGTATGATAAGCCGATAGGATATAATTGTTAAATAATTGGATAACTGGCTTTATTTAAAGTCTTTTGTACTTCAACCTTACGGTTGCAAATTTTTATTTTAAAATGTCATTTAACTTCATTTAATTAAGACTTGATAATGGTTCTAATCAGAACCGAAACGTCGTCTTTTGAATAAAGACTTTAAATAAAGCCAGTTATCCAATTATTTAACAAGTTTTCCAGAATTGTTTTTGGTCCGTAATTGATTCTAATTTGATTTTAGTAGTATTTTTTAAGCTGATTTTTTGTTGTTTGATATATAGTTTATATTCTTTTTTAGAGTCTAAGTACCCCTTAATATACTCATTATCAAAGTTATTCGCCTTGCATTGCCTCAACAGTTTTCTAGTTTGTCTTTTTAGGGTAGCACAAATTTCATCCTACCATGCTGTATTATTTTTCTTAGTAGAAATCTTATTAGGGACAAATTTTGTATTTTGTTATTCCTATGTTGTTGGAAGTCAATTCTATTCTATTTTTAATATATTAATATTGCTTGCTAGTATTTTTGTGCTCTGTCGAGATATCGAATTGGTTAGCTAGTTCTTGTGTAAATATTTCTGATTTAGAATCGTCCCATATCGTTTTAGCTATGTTTTTGTATATGACATTACTTTTCTCGATATTTTGGTCGAATATGTTTACTATTTCTATACTACAGATCAAGTGATCCGAGATAAATATTTCTTCGTAAACAAGAAAATCCTTAATTAGACGCGTTGCAGATAGATCTGTCCATATTAGGTCGATTGTGCTCTTACCGGTATTACTTAAATATGTGTAACTTGCTGGAGTATCGCTGTGACTTCTTCCATTCAGAGTAAGTAGGTTTAGGCTTTCCATGGTTTCAACTAGGTTCTTACCCTTTTTGTTTAGTATTTTATCGCACGTTTCTCAAGTACCCAGTAAATTAGTACTTTCCAATAGTATTTCGTCGCAGTTATTTAAGGCACCAATTCTAGAATTAAAGTCACCTGCTATTAGGACGGCATGGTACGGGTATTTGTACAGTATACTTTCTAATGTTTCCGAGAATAAATCTAAAAGCGTTGTAAAATCGTAAGAATGTGAGAAGTATACGGCTCCTAAAATGATATTTCTATAGTTATTTTTTATGTTCCGGAATATCCAATGAGATTCTTGCTCTATAATTTGAATATCTGTTAGGAAGCATTTTGAAAAGATAATAAGACCTCCAATGGCTCTTCCAGTGCTGAAGTTTTTTGTTGCTAATTGTTGATATTTATTGTACTCTTTCAAAAAAGGTGGTTTATTTCATAATTAGTCCAAGTTTCACAGAGACATATTAAATTATGTTGTAGTAAGAACTGTTGTTCTGATTTATTTAGTTTAAAAATGTTTCCAAATCCTTGGATGTTCCAGAACATAATTCTTGAGTTTTCTTTTGAGTTGCCTAGGCTTTCCTTAAGTTTTTTGGAGTGTCGCTTTGTGATCTGGTAACAATATGTTTGTCCATGGGATCTATATTCTGTATTTGTGTTATGTTTTTTGTTTTTTTTTTCTTTTCTAGACTTTTTGCTTCTTTTAATTCTTTTGAGTTTAGTTGTTCATTATCCCTCTGTTCTTGAATTTGGCTATTTGCTTGGGAAATTTCTTCTGTTTCATAATTACTTTCTTCATCGTTTATGTTGCGAAGTTCCTGCATAGATATGGAGATTCTCCTGCGTGATCCTGTAGTACGTTTGATATTTTCGTTTAGTTCTTGTGTTTCGGCGTCTAGTTCGAAATCCTTACAAGTGTATGCCTTGTCGTTTAAGCAAAGCATGTTCTGATATAGGTGAACTTTATATCCTTCCATTTTTGCTTTTTTTAAATGAGATTTTAAGATCTTCCTTTCTTGTATTACTTTCGGACTGTAATCTTCCTCGATTTGAATATTAGTTCCTTTTAGATTTCTAACTTTCGAAAATATTTCCTTCTTTAATCGTTTCGAATTTAGTTCCAGCAGTACTGAGCTACGGCAATATAACTCCTCTCTTCTTAAAATTGAGTCCCTTCTGGTAGGCGAATATCTTCGTTTGGGGATGAGACATTGGTTCTGCGGTGGATCTTCTTCTGTCTAACATATTGGAGTACATAGTATGCTATTATAAATAAAAGTCCAGCATAAAGTATAATTGTGCAAATACTAGGCCCATGCCAATTGAGAGATTACTTTTCTTAATCTTTGAACAACAGTTCACAATTATTTTCTTTAATGAGATACACACCACTTAGAACGTTCACTTCTGCACCTTGTGGGTAGTCAAACTGAAATTTTTCTTCTTGAGGAAATACTGCGAGGTACTGGTTGATTTCTGGAACGATCTCGATGTGGTTTCTTTTGATATTCAGCTTTGTGTGCTGACATTGGCTAGTTGTCTTCTAGGAGAATTTGGCGTTCGCATACTGGGTTAAAGTGGGTTTGAAATTTATGGGATAGCTAGCTCAGTGGTATGAAGTCGGCCTGTTGATCCTGAGGTCCCTGGTTCGATTCCCACAGGCGACAAATTTTCATAATTTGAAAAAGCTATCCCTGTGGCTCCTCCACCACTAACATGTTTGGGGGCCGTGATTTGACGACTGGTAACCGCACTTCACGCGCAAAATATATCACTTACCGAGATCTGCTTCAGCAGAGTGCCACACCCAGTAATGGGTAGAAGGCGTGATGATATATTTTTTTATTTATTTTTTTTATATACTAATATGTTCCTTAAGTACAAATGTCGTCTAGAGGTTTAATTTCATTATTCTCAGATTTTAGCAAGTGTTTTATTTCTGGGATGATTGTTACAAATTCTGATTCCAGTTTTATATGTCCTATTGAATGCAAATAATAAAGTTCGAATTGCTTTTTGAAATTTATTAGTGATGATATAAAATAATTTATGTGTGATTATAATATTTTACAATTAATTGTTATTACTGATTCGTTATGTTATATATTTTAAATTATACTATTAAATTTTTATATTATTTTGGGGTTTACACTATATGCCATATTTAATTAATTTTGTAAATTTTGTTCATTATGAAAGAAGTAACAATGACTCATATCATTCCAATTATACTATAGAGACAGATAATCTATTAAAGTTAAAGAAAATTCGGATGCCGCCTGGATTCGAACCAGGGACAGTCTAATTGCTAGTCAGACGTGATAACCGCTACACCACGGCATCGCTGGCAAGTTGAAGGCGACAACCGAACTTTCTTTAACTTAGTGTGTGTCTATGCAACTTTTGTTCTCCTAGACTCCGACTAAGTCAGCATTGACAGAGAGAAACTGTTAAGTGCGGCGACACCTACGATTTTTGAAGAAATCTAACTGTAACAATGAAAGAAGTAACAATGACTCATATCATTCCAATTATACTATAGACTGATAATCTATTAAAGTTAAAGAAAATTCGGATGCCGCCTGGATTCGAACCAGGGACAGTCTAATTGCTAGTCAGACGTGATAACCGCTACACCACGGCATCGCTGGCAAGTTGAAGGCGACAACCGAACTTTCTTTAACTTAGTGTGTGTCTATGCAACTTTTGTTCTCCTAGACTCCGACTAAGTCAGCATTGACAGAGAGAAACTGTTAAGTGCGGCGACACTTACGATTTTTGAAGAAATCTAACTGTAACAATGAAAGAAGTAACAATGACTCATATCATTCCAATTATAGTATAGAGACTGATAATCTATTAAAGTTAAAGAAATTTTTTTATTATAGTTCCGCATTTATTTATTGTAAGACGCACCATTAAATTTGTTGCCAATTCCAAATTTGCAAAAGTATCTGATCTGATGCGAGAAAACGAATCCTTGTTAAAAACTTGTGGAATAATGAACTACCGTAGAATATAACGGCTTGAATGTGTGGAAGAATATGTTCTAATATAAAAATAACTAGTAAATAATACAATGTTTATGACATTATACAATCGGATAAAACATTCGATCCGAAATTTACATACACAGCTTTTAGGTATTCATTCCGAGTAAAAAACATTCATTCAAATTCCACTCTAAAGAAATGTAACGCTACGTAAAATCTCGGATCGGATCTTGGATCGGATCTCGGATCGGATCTCGGATCGGATCTCGGATCGGATCTCGGATCGGGTCTCGAATCGGATCATGGATCGGATCTCGGATCAAATCTCGGATCGGATCTCGGATCGGATCTCGGATCGGATCTCGGATCGGATCTTGGATCGGATCTCGGATCAAATCTCGGATCGGATCTCAGATCGGATCTCGGATCGGATCTCGGATCGGATCTCGGATCGGATCTCGGATCGGATCTCGGATCGGATCTCGGATCGGATCTCGGATCGGATCTCAGATCGGATCTCAGATCGGATCTCAGATCGGATCTCGGATCGGATCTCGGATCGAATCTCGGATCGGATCTCGGATCAGATCTCGGATCGGATCTCGGATCGGATCTCGGATCGGATCTCGGATCGGATCTCGGATTGGAACTCGGATCGGATCTCGGATCGGATCTTGGATCGTATCTCAGTTTGGATCTCGGATCGGATCTCAGTTTGGATCTCGGACCGGATCGAATCTCAGTTTGGATCTCGGATCTGATCTCGGACCGGATCTAAAATCGGAACGGATATACAAATTTTCAAAAATCTCGACGTATATACAAATAAATAAATATATCATCACGCCTTTTACCCAATACTGGGTGTGGCACTCTGCCGAACCTGATCTCGGTCAGTGACATATTTGTGCGCGTGAAGCGCGGTTACCAGTCGTCAAATCACGGCCTCCAAAGATGTTAGTGGGTTGGTGAAAATGTTTGTCGGCTGTGGGGACCGAACCAGGTTTCTCAGGATCCACAGGTCGATTCGATACCACTGCCATTTCAAGCTGTTTGAGTGGCATGAAAAATAAAAGTATGTTTTGTTGCTGTCGTTCTTGATTGATTGACGACTAAGCACTATATTACTACCGTTTCACCATATACATTGACTAAAATTATTAATTATTATTGAAAAATCTCACTATTTTGGAAAACATAAAACTTCGTTAAATTAGCCTACAAGGATTTCCAGGAATTCCCGACCGGTTGTTACTATACTACTACTTATCCTTTACTATATATCAGTTACATTTACACAACTGTCAAACGTCAATGACACCTAAAAACAAAACATAAGTCAGCGTTTCTGAGCACGTAACTAATATAAACAATTAACGATATGAAAGAAAATTTACTACAAAAAAAGACTAAACTAATATAAAAATGAAAGGTAACACTTAGTAAAAGTATATTCTAAAAGTCCGGTGACAAATAGTATATTTCAATCTAACTCAAAATTCCCTGTCAAAAACCAAAAGAAATTTCTTACTTGACGGGCAAGTGCTATATATTCTGTTGTCTAGAATATATAGTTACAAATATAACTACGAAGAATTAATATACAAACTATCTGCATTTAATTGGAGGAATTAATTGTCTCATAATAATCTAAATAAAAACATTGAAACATTGAAACATTTTATAATATTTTGATTAATGTAATAAAAGATTATGTACCTATAATGATAAACAAAAGAAATAAATACCAATATAGTTCTAGGTCACTACAGAAATTAGTAAACATAAATATTATGAAAAATGGAGCTTTACTAAAACTTTAAGGAAGAATAACAATGGAATTCCAAACATTATTCGCTATAACAATTCGCTATAACAATAGTCAAGATATTAGTAATTGTTTGGTTGATTACTTCAAATCTGTTTTCGTACCTAATAATAGTGTCACAGTCCACATAATACCTACATTAACGCAGTTAAATTAAATAATATACAGTTATGCTATGATTCTATCTTCTAATTTCTTACAACAATAAACGAAAATAAAAGACCTGGACTAGATCAGATCCCTGCTAAATTAATATGCAATTGTGCTCATTACTTAACAGAGACACTCTATATTTTATACAACCAATCATTGGAGACTGATATTTTCCCGGATGCGTGAAAATGTCACTTATAACACCATTTTTCAAATCTGGTGATATCAATGACGTCACGGAATATAAACCAATTTAAATTATTTCCACTTTTAGTAAAATTTTCGAAGCTCTTGTAACTTGAGTAATAGAACACGATCTACATAATATAATTATTCCTGTACAAAATGGGATTCGTACTAGAAAATCCATTACCACCAATCTACTGCCAGAATATATAAGCTCAAATATGGACAAAAAAAAAGCAAGTTGCTGTTATTTACACTGATTTTAGTAAGGCATTTGATCGGGTTCACCATCAGAAATTAATAAATAAACTAGAAATATTAGGAACTAATGGTTCGTTGTTGCGGTGAATTGAATCATATGTCACAAACCGTTCCCAATTAGTTCTTTGTATTGGATTTAAATCATGTGTTATTGCTGTTACGTCTAGGACTACAAGGATCCCATTTAGGCCCTATACTTTTTTAATTTATTCATCAATGATATAAATATTGCTTCAAAATTTCTAAAATACTATCATATGCTGACGATCTTAACTTTTTTAAACTATTGAGAGTAATACTGACAATGCCCAATTACAAAATATTTAAATGTTTAAATACCATCTTTTCAATTTTCATGACCAATTTGACGTATTATTAGAATTTGACCATCTTAAAATAATAGAAGCAAACATCGATCTAATAAATGATAATATACCAACACCGGCATGCGAGATAAAAATTCACTATCATCAACTAAAACCGCGTCCACACTATGTTAGGTAGAACCACAATCCGAACAAGTAATTTTATTGATAACGGAAAAGTATTTATTCCTGAATACCAAATATCAAATGTCATTATACTAAAAGGTATCGCAACAATTAATAATCATTTCTTTTATTATCCAATAATAAATCCAAATGAATCAGAATTCATTATAACTTCCGTTGACAAAATTTAGGAAAACCATTAGAGCATTTAAAAATTTAAATTTTAACCATCAAAATTCAAAATCTCAGTTTGGTGTGCCACAAATTAGTACATGACATATGAATTTGGAAAAGAAATCGACCACTACGAAATTAATTAAAAAACACGCTGATATATTTTATACTGAAAACAATTCTTTATCTTTTAGTAATAATATCAAACATTCACATACAAACCAAGGACGAATTACCCGTCTACATTAAGCTATACAGATATCCGAAAATACACACACAGGAAGTATAAGAGCAAATAGACCAAATGCTAACACAGAATATTATCAGACCCTCGCATTTACCGTGGTCCCCTCAGGTGTGGATTGTTCCCAAAAAATTGATGCGTCCGGTAAGACAAAATGGCGGATGGTAATTTGTAAATTCAATGAAAAGACCATTGATGACAAGTATCCCATTCCAAATATAACCACACTCTTAGACAAATTTGGTAAATATCAATATGTCACGACTTTAGATCGGGTTTTCCGATTGCAACAGATTGAAATGAATAGCGATGACATACAAAAAGTTGCCTTTTTCACTGAAAACAGACATTATGAATTCTTAAGAATGTCGTTTTGGTTAAAAAAAAACGCGCCCTTCACCTTTCAACGCGAGGTGGACAACGTGCTACGAAATTTATTAAATAATATCTGCCTTGTTTATGTCGATGACGTAATTATATTTAGTATGAGCTTGCAAGAACATCTTGTCAGTTTGCGTGCGGTCTTCGACAGACTTCGGAAAGCAAATTTGAAGATTCAGGTTGATAAATCAGAATTCCTGTTTAAAGAAGTAGCTTACTTAGGTAACATAGTCACCCCTGAATGCATCAAGCCTAATCTAGATAAAATGTTGGCAATAAAGAACTATCAAATTTCCAAAACCATAAAACATATCAACGGTTTCCTCGGTTTATTAGGCAACTACAGAAATTTAATCCAAAATTTTGCAAAAATCACTAAACCCCATCAACAAATGTCTTAAAAAAAAGGAAATAAAAAGGCCCTGAATATATTGCATGTTTCGACACATGCAAAAATATACAAGTTTACGAACCAACTATAAAGTATTCCGACTTTGATGTGCACAAGGACCGATCGGCTCAGATTTACCAATATCATATAACATACCAGCAGAAAAGATCAGCTTCACAAGCTGTATTTTGCATAATTCAATACATTCTGTAATTATAAAAATTTGTTTTTATTCCAGTTAAAATTAAAAGTTCCTCATGGACCAATGCAGAGATTACAGGTTTTCACAGAATATTGCCACATCATTTGATTGCAAACACGTTACCTGGTGAAATGGATTGTAAAAAATGTTTGAAAGAAGAAAGTGCCTAAAAACACATATTAAATATATAATTAACAAAAGTGGCCTGGAAGACCGCGGGCCTGAAACGTCGTAACCCTATATATATATATATATATATATATATATATATATATATATGTATATATATATATATATATATATATATATATATATATATATATATATATATATATAATATATATATATATATATATACGACGTTTCAGGCCCGCGATCTTCCAGGCCACTTTTGTTAATAATATGTTCTGGAGTATAATATTAGAAAAACTAAATGAGGAACAATGATTCAAAGCGTTTATACGTATAATAGTTTTTCTATTTCATTACATATATTGTAAATATCAAATTCTTTCCAAAATCATGTTCGCTACCTTTTGAGCCAGAATTGTCGGTAATATAGAACCTCTGAAGTGATTAGTTTAGATATATGCACGATTCACTACACACGCACACACATGTATATTTTTAGTAAATGCATGTTTGATGGTCATAAGAACCGAAGTTACTTCCAAGCATTTACAATCGGTCAAATGGACATATTTCAAGCAAGAAGTCTGACAACATGGAGATTTGTAAATTAAACTAGTACCCATTTAAATCCAAATAACAAAATAATTGTTCACTAATATGGTAATATGAAATTTTAAAAAACAGCAAATAAATAAATAATTTACATATTTATATTGCTATTTTCAGTCATTAAATAGAATAATTGTGTACCTACCAGTAAGAAAGTTGGTTTAATGTACAAATATCCTATTGGCATGTGAAAACAGAAAAAGTGTTGTGTACTTTAACCTAACATTACATTCTACTATCCTATATACTATTTTGATAAGCGGTATATATATTTATATGGATTCATCACGCCCATTTGTAAATCGCTACAGCCTAGACGGTTTATCCGATTTATTTGCAACTTTTTTTATTTGATAGAGCTCAATCATGGGGAGTGCCTTTTGATAGTCTCAGATTTTTCGTGCACATGATGTGCGAGAAAAATTGAAAAAACATGCGTTTTGGGGGCAAAATCAACTAAGAGTGTGGAGGCTTTGAAATGTTTAAGAAGAACATCTACTGTCACTTTGACGTTTGTCAGTGGACATGTCGCATTTTTAATTATAAATTACTTCAAAATGAAACTTTTGTGACTAGTTTTGAAATACTTTACGCATATTGTGGAAATGAGGGAACGTTTTTATTATAATTATACATTTCAAATATGTGTATTTAAAAAGTAAATTTTTGACACTTCACTATGAAGTTGGTTTTAAAGCAAAACGTCAAATTGACAAGTTTTATAAAGTATAAAGAATATGGAGGCTTTGAAATTTTTAAGAACATCTACCGTCATTTTGACATTTTTCAGTGGACATGTTGTATTTTTAATTATAAATTACTTAAATATTCAATTTTTGTGAGTAGTTTTGAAATACTTTACGCATATTGTGGAAATGAGGGGACGTTTTTATTATAATTAAACATTTCAAATACGTGTATTTAAAAAGTAAATTTTTGACGGTCCACAATAAATTTGGTTTCGAAACAAACGTCAAATTGACAAGTTTTATAATTTATACAGGTGAACTCAACCAAATTTGATCTCGATAATAATATACAGTAAAACCAAGCAAATTTTGTCTACGGCAAAGTTCAATTTAGAAAAACCAGATAACACGAATTAGTATCATTTGGGCACTCCTAAATTTACTATCGGTAATTGTTTAATTGAAAGTGCTTCAAAACCAGTTGTATTTGGTATATTATGAAAGTTCTTTTAAAGGGTACGTGTGCAAAACTAAAATATTTTCGATCGGCAATAGTTTTAGTGAAAGTACTTTAAGGCCTATTGTGAAAGGTTATTTAAAGGGCTCGAGTACAAAATTTATTTTTTTTCCATCGGTAACTGTTTTAGTGAGAGTGCATCAAAACCCATCGTGTTTGGTATCATATAAAAGGTTTTTTGAAGGGCTCACATGCAGAATTGGAATCTTTTCGTTCGGCAATTGTTTTAGTGAAAATGCTTCAAAATCTATCGTATTAGGTATCAAATGAAAGGTCTTTGAAAGGGCTCGCGTATAAAATTTATCACTTTTAGATCGTCAATTGTTTTAGTGAAAGTGCTTCTAAACTTATCGTATTTGGTATCAAATGAAAGGTCTTTTGAAGGGCTTGCGTACAAAATTTAATAATTTTCGATCGTCAATTGTTTTACTGAAAGAGCTTAAAAAATATCGTGTTTGGTATTAAATGAAAGGGTTTTTGAAGGGCTCGCGTGAAAAGTTGGTTCTTTTCGATCATCAGTTGTTTTTTTGAAATTTTTTTAAAACATATTGTGTTTGGTATCAAATGAAAGATCTTCTGAAGGGCTCGCGTGAAAAATTGTTTTTTTTTCGATAGGTAATTGTTTTAGTGAAAATGCATCAAAACTAATTCTGTTTGGTACGTATGGAATTTTCTGATAGAATTATTTCAATTTCTAGACAAGTTAGAGAAATTTCGAAAATTAAATGATTGAGAATACATGTTTTAAACTGTTTTCAACTGATTTCATGCTCATACAAAAATTTGAAGACAAAATGTCAGTTAATTTTTAACAGTATATAGTGAAACAAAACAATATTTGTCCGCAGTAATAATATACAGTAAAAAATTTTTTTTTTTAAAAATACCGCAGAATTCTACATTGCAAACAAAACCGATGTCAGAAATAATATTCCAGCGATTTCCAACAGTTTTCCAAAAAAGAAAATTTTCAATTGATTTCATGTATATATAAAATATAAATGTGGAATGTCATCAGAAATGACGTCCGAAGTATAGCAAAATGTATTCGGAAATAAAACATGGTAGGTGTCATTTGAAAGGGCTTTAGAATAAGTTTCAGATGAAATTAAAAAAGTTGAAATTTTACGAAAGGCAATTGTTTCATATTTAATGTATTCCAAATCATAATTTGTTTGGTGTCATTTGTAAGATCTTTAGAAGAACTTTCAGATGAAATAAAAAATATATATTTTACGACCGTCAATTATTTTAAACATAAAGTATTCCGAATTATACCGTGTTTAGTGCTATATGAATGGGATTTAGAAGAACTTTCAGATAAAATAAAAAAAGTTGAAATTTCACGATCCTCAATTGTTTCAAACATAAATTATTCCGAATCATACCGTCTTTGGTGTCATATTAAAGGGCGTTTAAAGAACTTTCAGATGAAATAACAAAAGTTAAAATTTTACGATTCTCAATTGTTTCAAACATAAATTGAAAGGGCTTTAGAACAACTTTCAGATGAAATAAAAAAAAGTTAGTTTAGCAAAATGTTTTCGGAAATAAAACACATATTTTATTGAAATTTTACGACAGTCAATTGTTTTAAACTTAAAGTGTTCCGAATCGTATCGTGTTTGATATCATATGAAAGGGCTTTAAAAGAACTTTCAGGCAAAATAAAAAAAATTAAACATTGCGACCGTCAATTGTTTTAAATTTGAAGTATTCAGAATAATGCCGAGTTTAATGTCATATGAGAGAGTTTTTAAAGAACTTACGATGTCAATTGTTTCAAATTTAAGGTTTCGCGAATCATACCGCGTTTGGTATCAAATAGAAGGTCTTTTAAAGGGCTCGCATGCACAATTGACTTTTTCGATCAGCAATTGTTAGTGAAAGTGCTTCAAAACATATTGTGTTTGGTATGAAATGAAAGGTCTCTTAACGGGCTTGCATGAAAAATTTAAATATTTTCGTTTGTCAATTGTTTTAGTGAAAGTGCATCAAAACCTATCGTGTTTGATATCAAATGGAAGGTCTTTTGAAGGACTGGCGTGCAGCAATAAATTTTATTCGATCGACAATTGTTTTAATGAAAGTGCTTCAAAACCTATCGTGTTTGCTATCAAATGAAAGATCTTTTGAAAGGCTTGCGTACAAAACTTAATACATTTCAATCGTCAATTGTTTTACTAAAAGTGTTATATTTTATAGGGCACGCGTATTTAATGAATTATTATTTTTTGATCGTCTATTGTTTTAATAATGGTGTTCAAAAGCTATCATATTTGATATTAAATGACATGCCTTTTGAAGGGTTCAAATATAAAATTGGTATTTTTTTCGACCGAGAATTGTTTTAGTGAAAATGCTACAAAACTAAATACTTTTAGATCGTACAGAATTGAAAAGTTTTAGATTGGAATTAATTCAGTTTATATTTTGTCAATTGTCATACAGAAGTGAACATTACTTCAGTGTCCGTGGAGCCTAGCGTGAGGCCTGGCAAAGCCAGGCCGACCGCTAGTCCATATACTAAAAGGGTAAGAGGTATATTTGTATATTTGTATAGATTCAACACGGTCAATTGCTCACCTCTACAGCCTAGACGGTTTGTCCGATTAATTTGAAACTTTTTTTATTTGATAGAGGTCAATCATGGGGGGTGCCTTTTGTTAGTTTCAGATTTTTCGTGCACATGATGTGCGAGAAAACTTGAAAAAACCTGCGTTTTTGGGGCAAATCAACTAAGAGTGTGGTGGCTTTGGATTTTTTAAGAAGAACGTCTACGATCGATTTGACATTTGTCAGTGGACATGTCGCATTTTTAATTATAAATTACTTAAATATGAAATTTCTGTGAGTAGTTTTGAAATATTTTACACATATTGGGGAAATGAGGGGACGTTTTTATTATAACTACACATTTCAAATATGTGTATTTAAAAAGTTAATTTTTGACAGTTCACTATGAAGTTGGTTTAAACGTCAAATTGACAAGTTTTATTAAGTATACAGGTAAACCAAACCAAAATTGTCCTCGGTAAAAATATGTAGTAAAACTAAGCAAATATTGTTCACGGCAATGAATATTAAATACAATTTTATTATTATTTATTTAAATTTATTATCAAAATTCAAAATTTATCGTATATGGTATAATACCCAAGTTTTGAAGGTCACGCATGTAGAAATGAGATTTTTTCAATCAGTAATTGTTTTAGTGAAAGTGCTTCAAAACCTATCGTGTTTGGTATCAAATGAAAGGTCTTTTGAAGGGCTCGCATACAGAATTCGATTTTTTTCGATCGGCAATTATTTTAGTTAAAGTGCTTCAAAACATATCGTGTTTGGTATCAAATGAAAGGTCTTTGGAAGGGCTCGCGTGCAAAATTAAATATTATTCTATCGCCAAATGTTTTAGTAAGAGTGCATCAAAACCTATCGTGTTTGGTATCAAATGAAAGGTATGTTGAAGTGCCCACGTACAAAATTGAATATTATTCGATCGGAAATTGTTTTAGTAAAAGCACATTAAAACCTAACGTGTTTGGTATCAAATGAAAGGTCTTTTGAAGAGCTCGCGTACAAAATTAAATATTATCCGATCGGCAATTGTTTTAATAAGAGTGCATCAAAACCTATCGTGTTTGGTATCAAATGAAAGTTCTTTTAAAGGGCACGCGTTCAAAATTAAATATTATTCGATCGGCAATTGTTTTAGTAACAATATATCAAAACCTATCGTGTTTGGTATCAAATGAAAGGTCTATTGAAGGGCTCGCGTAGAAAATTAAATATTATTCGATCGGCAATTGTTTTAGTAAAAATACATCAAAACTTATCGTGTTTGGTATCAAATGAAAGGTCTATTGAAGGGCTTGCGTAGAAAATTAAATATTATTCGCTCGGCAATTGTTTTAGTAAAAATACATCAAAACCTATCGTGTTTGGTATCAAATGAAAGGTCTATTGAAGGGCTGGCGTAGAAAATTAAATATTATTCGATTGGCAATTGTTTTAGTAAAAGTGCATAAAAACCTATCGTGTTTGGTATCACATGAAAGGTCTTTTGAAGGGCACGCGTACAAAATTGAATATTATGCGACCGGCTATTGTTTTAGTAAAAATGCATCAAAACCTATCGTGTTTGGTATCTAATGAAAGGTCTATTGATGGGCTGGCGTGCAGAAGTCGAATTTTTTCGATCGACAATTGTTTTAGTGAAACTACTTCAAAACATATCGTGTTTGGTATCAAATGAAAGGTCGTTTAAAGAGTTCGTGTGCTGAATTGGATTTTTTTATTGTCAATTTTGTAGTGGCAGAGCTTCGTAACCTATTGTGCTTGGTATCAATTAAATGTTTTTTAAAAGACAGACGTGCTAAATTGAAAACTTTTACTTCGGAAATAATTTGATTTATATAGTGTCAATTATCTTACAGAAGTGAATCCTATTTCAGTGTCCGCGGAGCATAGCGTGAACGCCTGGCGTAGCCAGGCCAACCAATAGTCCTATATACTATTTTGATAAGTGAGGTATATTTCTTTGGATTCATCACGCCCATTTGTAAATCACTACAGCCTAGACGGTTTATCCGATTTATTTCAAACTTTTTTTATTTGATAGAGGTCAGTCACGCGGAGTGCCTTTTGATAGTCTCAGATTTTTCGTACACATGATGTGCGAGAAAACTTGAAAAAATATGCGTTTTGGGGCAAAATCAACTAAGAGTGTGGAGGCTTTGAAATTTTTAAGAAGAAGATCTACTGTCACTTTGACATTTGTCAGTGGAAATGTCGCATTTTTAATTATAAATTATTTAAATATGAATTTTTTTAGAGTACATTTGAAATATATTTCATATATTGGGGGAATGAGTGCACGTTTTTATTATAATTACGCATTTTAAATATGTGTATTTAAAAAGAAAATTTTTGACACTTCACTATGAAGTTAGTTTTAAAGCAAAACGTCAAATTGACAAGTTTTATAAAGTATAAAGAATATGGAGGCTTTGAATATTTTAAGAAGAACATCTAACGTCATTTTAACATTTATCAGGGGACATGTCGCATTTTTAATTATAAATCACTTAAAAATTAAATTTTTGTGAGTATTTTTGAAATACTTTACACATATTGTGGAAATGAGGAGACGTTTTTATTATAATTACACATTTCAAATACGTGTATTTGAAAAGTAAATTTTTGACAGTCCACAATGCAGTTGGTTTCGAAACGAAACGTCAAATTGACAAGTTTTATAATTTATACAGGTGAACTCATTTAATCTCGATAATAATATACAGTAAAACCAAGCAAATTTTGTCTACGGCAAAGTTCAATTTAAAAAAACCAGATAACTCGAATTAGAATCATTTGGGCACTCCTAAATTTTCTATCGATAATTGTTTAATTGAAAGTGCTTCAAAACCAGTCGTATTTGGTACATTATGAAACTTCTTTGAAAGGGTACGTGTGCAAAACTAAAATATTTTCGATCGGCAATAGCTTTAGTGAAAGTGCTTCAAAACATATTGTGTTTGGTATGACATGAAAGGTCTCTTAACGGGCTTGCATGAAAAATTGAAATAATTTCGTTTGTCAATTGTTTTAGTGAAAGTGCATCAAAACCTATCGTGTTTGCTATCAAATGAAAGGTCTTTTGAAGGACTCGCGTGCAGTATAAAATTTTATTCGATCGACAATTGTTTTAATGAAAGTGCTTCAAAACCTATCGTGTTTTTTCTATCAAATGAAAGGTCTTTTGAAGGGCTCGCGTACAAAACTTAATACATTTCAATCGTCAATTGCTTTACTAAGAGTGTTTCAAATCCCATCAAGTTTGATTTCAAATGAAATGTATTTTATAGGGCACGCGTGTTAAATGAATTATTATTTTTTGATCGTCTATTGTTTTAGTAATGGTTTTCAAAAGCTATCATATTTGATATTAAATGACATGCCTTTTGAAGGGTTTCAGTGAAAGTACTTTAAAACCAATCATATTTGATATAAAATGAAAGGTCTTTTGAAGAGCTCGCGTACAAAATTAAATACTTTTAGATCGGCAATTGTTTTAGTGAAAGTACTTCAAAACCTATTGTGTTTGGTATCAAATGAAAGATCTTTTGGGGGACTCACTCACAAAATGTAATACTTTTCGATAGTTAATTGTTTTAATGAAAGTGTTTCAAAACCTATCGTGTTTGTTTTCAAATGAAAAGTCTTTTAAAGAGCACGCATGTTAAATTAATTTTTTTTAATATGTGTTTTTAGGCACTTTCTTCTTTCAAACATTTTTTACAATCCATTTCACCAGGTAAAGTGTTTGCAATCAAATGATGTGGCAATATTATGTGAAAACCTGTAATCTCTGCATTGGTCCATGAGGAACTTTTAATTTTAACTGGAATAAAAACAAATTTTTATAATTACAGAATGTATTGAATTATGCAAAATACAGCTTGTGAAGCTGATCTTTTCTGCTGGTATGTAATATGATATTGGTAAATCTGAGCCGATCGGTCCTTGTGCACATCAAAGTCGGAATACTGTATAGTTGGTTCGTAAACTTGTATATTTTTGCATGTGTCGAAACATACAATATATTCAGGGTCTTTTTTTTTTTTGCTCCTTTTTTAAGACATTTGGTGATGGGGTTTAGTGATTTTTGCAAAAATTTTGATAAATTTTCTGTAGTTGCCTAATAAACCGAGGAAACCGTTGATATGTTTTATGGTTTTGGGAATTTGATAGTTCTTTATTGCCAAAATTTTATTTAGATTAGGCTTGATGCATTCAGGGGTGACTATGTTACCTAAGTAAGCTACTTCTTTAAACAGGAATTCTGATTTATCCACCTGAATCTTCAAATTTGCTTTCCGAAGTCTGTCGAAGACCACACGAAAACTGACAAAATGTTCTTGCAAGCTCATACTAAATATAATTACGTCATCGACATAAACAAGGCAGATATTATTTAATAAATTTCGTAGCACGTTGTCCACCTCGCGTTGAAAGGTGAAGGGCGCGTTTTTTTAACCAAAACGACATTCTTAAGAATTCATAATGTCTGTTTTCAGTGAAAAAGGCAACTTTTTGTATGTCATCGCTATTCATTTCAATCTGTTGCAATCGGAAAACCCGATCTAAAGTCGTGACATATTGATATTTACCAAATTTGTCTAAGAGTGTGGTTATATTTGGAACTTGTCATCAATGGTCTTTTCATTGAGTTTACAAATTACCATCCGGCATTTTGTCTTCCCAGACGCATCTATTTTATATATATATAAGGCTGTTAAAACATGGTTGAAGAAATATGTAGACGCACAGATTTTTGTAGGTAAATATATATATATATATATATATATATATATATATATATATATATATATATATATATATATATATATATATAATACTGTTAAAACATGGTTGAAGAAAGATGTAGACGCACAAATTTTTGTCTTGTAAAGTTGTCCGTCTCGTTTAGCAACTGCAAATTCCTTCTTCCCATCGCTCGTCCTGTATATCGAACTTTTGGAGTCTGCTGTCTAAACATAACCTTTGTCAACCATTTGTGTTACCGAGAATAAATGTTAATTTAGGAACATATAGATCATCCTTCAGTACAATCATCTGTTATTCTGTTCCATCATAGGCATCCAAATTGATCTCACTGTCCCAATTCCTGACAACTTAGTAGAATCTCCAATTATTACAGTAACTTCTTCATTTAGCCTCTTGAAATTGAGTAACCAATTTTCTCTAAAAGTCATATGATCAATTGCTCCGCAATCTTGAAACCAATTGATGATCATTCTTCATGTTGATGTGACGATAGTGCAGTGGTTAGGAATGCACTGCGTCTTCCGATCTTATTACTGCTGCACTGATCTGCATTTTGGTCTGAATTTATTCGTGGGAAGTCTTTTACGGAGTGTCCTTTCTGGTGTTGTATGTGTAATTTGTTTTTAAATAGCTCAAATATTTCGCACACGGTTTGTGTTTGCAGTATTTCTTCACATGTCCTCTGTTATCGCATTTAAAACATTGGACTTGATAATTTGCTGCTCTGTTCTAGTTAAGCTTGGCTGACTTGCCGGGACATTAGTGCGTTGCGTGATGTGACCTCAGTCAATAACTTACTCTCGTTCAATCTGTCTTCCTCTAGCCTTAGACGTTCAATAAGTAGATCTAGTCCCCGTTCTTATTGACTTCAATTATTCCAGGCACTTCGAAATAATGCAGTCTGACTGGTAGTGCCCTCAGAATTCTCGTGGTGACCCAACTTTCATCAATCTGCTGTCCCACTTCTTCCAAATCATCTGCGAGTTGCTGAATTTGAAGACAATTTTCGACTAGGTACTGACATAATGCTGTCATACTTGAAAACAAAAAAATGTTCATTGCAGATTCTCTACTGACATTGCTGAATTTTTACCGTACAAGACATTCAATTTATCTAGCATTCCTTTTGCAGTTCTACAACTTTTTCCGTACCAGCTAGCTTCACAGTTGCGCCGGTTGCGACTTTGTACAGACCCTTCGACGTTAAGGTTAAATCACTTTTAAATCTTCAGGATAAATTATTCACCTTGCGGTGCGCATCGTCCGATAGGATTTCTAACTGATTTCATCGAATCCATTTCGTGGAAATTTATACTTAACTTTCAAAAAATTATCGCCAAACAAATCTTGATTGCGTTGGATTGACTTGCACTGACTTCCAGTGATTCGTGTTGACTGTCGTTGAAACTTGAGTTGACACGGATGACGTGACAATCGGTATCACAGACAAACTGACTTTGACTTGAAATGACTCGACAACTTGGCCAAACTCTTGACTTGACTCTTTACTCTTGTCTCGACTTCGATGATTGCCAGTCGGAATCACTGACTTGGACTGGAATTGACTAGACGTGACCTTGGACAGTTATGAACCTTGGTATTCTGGGCTTTACTTTTTTTTGCTTTTAGTCTGGGCTTTTACTTTTTACTTTTATAGTCTGGGTTTCTACTTCTTGTTCTCAATCTGGCTTTTCGGTTGCAATCTGGGCCCTTACTTCCTTATTTCCAATCTAGGTTTTTACTTCTTGCTTTTAGCCTGGGCTTTCACCTTCACGGTCCAGAGTCAATAAATAGACACAGTGTTCTCTTTTTGTATTAAATAATTTATTTGTTCCACCCGTTAACAGTCAATATAATGAAAAAGTATGAAAGAAAAGGCGAAAATAAAATATGAAAGAAAGGCGCCTAAAAACAAACAGAAAATAAATAAAAAGTTCGTACATATGCGCCCGCGACGTTACCTCTAACAGATCTCGTGCACATAAATGTGGTTCAGTACACGAAAATATACATAAACCTTTTTAACAGTAACAGGACAGTATTGAATAGCTACGCTTTTCAATGTCCATGATTTAAAATATATTTTCTGATGGATAGTTTGACACATTCATACAGATAAAACTATGTGACTGCCAACCTCGCGAAAATAAGCCCCGAGAAAAGTTGTTATCCTCAACAATATGCTATCAATTAAGACAGTTAAATGAAGTACTTCCTCAAGACCATCTTTTGTGCTCTTATTATGCGAAAGCAGAATCCCTGATACACCACGGAATTCGTTTGTGGAGAAACTCTTCTACAGTGCAGAAGGCGTTCACTTCTAAAAAAATAATTTTACGCTGCATAACCACAGTTCCTAGCTAATTTTCTTGCAGGTTACTATTTAAAAAAAAAAATTCTCATGATACTCGCTTGAACATATACGTTATTTGCAAATTCGTTTTTGTGAACAGACAAAATTTTAATCTTAGATCGGATATACATGATTTCAATACACGTGCAAAAGAAGACTTTCGACTTCTTAAATCTTGTAATAGTGTAAAGATTACCAAGCTTCCGAAAAAATTAAATCAGCGGTAAATTTGAAATAAGTTTTAGCCAACCGTAAGTTGTTCCTAAATACAAAAACTTCTATTCACTGCAAGAGTTTTTTGAGAAGGCATTGTACATATGATCTGGCGTGTTCTTTTTCTGGGTTTGTGATTCTTTCCTCTTTCTTTTAATTACAGCATACCTCCGTTGGTATTCATAGCTGCATATTTTAATGTGTATGTAATACTTCGATGTTTAAGGGTTTGAGTATATATGTTCTGTTGACGATTTCTATACAATATCGGCACAGAAATGTGTAACATAGGAATTTAACACAGAATTTTTAAAATGTACAGGAGAGCCAGTTTCCGCACATTTTTATTACTCTATGTTAAATTCCTATATTCCATATTTCTGTGCACACACTATATATGCATTAACATATTACCCCTGTGACTCTCCCACCACTAACATCTTTGGGGGCCGTCATTTGACGGCTGGTAACCGCACTTTACGCGCATAAATACAGAAATCTGATTTGGCAGAGTGCCACACCCAGTAATGGGTAAAAGGCGTGATGATATATTTATTTATTTCATTTTTATATTAATGAAATAAAAATTATAATAATTATTATAACCGCATTTCACGCGCAAAATATATCACTTACAGAGATCTGCTTCGGCAGAGTGCCACAACCAGTAATGGGTAGAAGGCGTGATGATATATTTTTTTTAATTTTTTTTTTATAATTATTATTACATATATTACATTAGAGTGACTATTTCGATTGGTTCCGTTTGATGAAAAAATAATTCGTGTAAAACTTCAGTTTGATCTGATAAGAGCAAAGGACATCCCCAGGCTCACATGCACAAAAAACAGATTTTATTTTATTATCTTACGAAATATTGGTTTTATCAAACTAAAGATGTAGATATATTAGTTTATGTGCATATTTTAGCTTTCAGTACGACAAACAGAATACAAATTTTATTTAAAAAAAAATTGAATAAAATCACTTACACTAGTCAGTACGAGAGTTACAACTCTTCACGCGGTGCTAAAATTTCATTTTTATAGCTACAATATTGGCAGTGGTAATTGTTGACAATTTGAAGAATATATAATTTTTGTTCTTAATTTTTTGTAAACTGTATTATAGCCAACCATTAACATAATTCCAGTTTCTGCCGTATCATTTACAACTTAGGATTTCTAGCGCTTTGATGAAACTGTCATCTTTATGTCATGTTGATATACTATGAAATAATAAGATCAAATGTATTTTTCGTGCTTGTAAATGATTCACTGGTAAACAAAAATTCAACTTTTTGTTGTGACATGGGTAAAAATGGCATATGTTATGTTAAATTTGACCAGAGAGCAGAAAAGGACCTTAGATTTTCTCCTTCACCCACACTTTCTTTGCTATAAATTGTGCGTTATACGGAAATATATCAATATTGGTATGTTCTTACTGTTCCCCTTCTTTCAAAATATTGTTGTCGACATTTTATTTCTGGGGCATCCCGGATTAATGCAGTAATCAGCAAGCAAACTAGAACTCCATTTATTTTTCGCTTTTCCATGGTTGCAACATCTTGGTGAAACCGCTCTCCTTATTCGTCACTTACGGCACCCAAACTTTCCGGAAAGAAATCGAAACGTTCATTCTAAAAGTGAATTTTTAAAGACGTGTTACATACCATATCTCTATAGGCAGTAAGTAATTCAATCACACGATCTTCGTAATTTTCGGCTTTGACATTTCCAATAAAATTGCTTTACTTGTATTTGTTGTCTCACAAATATGCAGTTTTCCATTCTAGAACTGTAACGAAATTTTGTATTAAGCCCAATTTAATATGTAGTGGTGGTAGAATTACTTTTTTAGGATCAGCCAGTGGTTCTTTGGTAACATTTTTTAGACTTAGAGTTAGTGATTGATGTAATAGCAATTCCTTCTGTATATAGTGACGATTTCGTGCACGGCTATCCCATTCACACAGGAAACAACAGTATTTTGTATATCCTAGCTGCAGTTCAAGAAAAAGCGCTATCACTTTTAGGTCTCCACTGATTGATCACTCATAGTCATTAAACCGGATGTATTCTAGGAGAAATCGCGTATTTTCGTATGATTCCTTCATATGAATGGCATGAGCTATATGTACAGATGGGTATTTATTGAAGGTGTGAAGTAAAACTACTTTTAAGCTAAGTTTATAAAATCAATTGCTTGGTTTATATTTCAGTCCTAATGCGTCAAATAAGTTGTCAACGTCCGTGTAATATACCAAAGTTTCTTTTTGAGCGAAACAATGTGTAAGTTCTTTTTCACGATTGCAGAAGTATGTACGTCACCTTCGAGGAGATTCTATCCTGTTAATCTGAATGCTATAAGGTCTGACTGTGATTTAGATAGCTTTAAATCTCTAATTAAATCATTCAGTTCAGTCTGTGAAATCATATATGGTTCTGTTGAACATGCTGGTGCTTGAAATCATTGTCAATTTCCTGTGTGAATATTATATCATCAGTTGAAACACCAGTGCATTCAGGCTCTCCTTCGTCGAAACTACAAGATGCTGGTGATACTGCACAGAATGCTTGGACATTGGTCCAATGTATGTTAGTGAGACAAAAGTAAGAATCTGTGACAAACTCTTTCGATTCTCTCGACACCATTGACACTACAAAGCGCATTTTATGTTTTATACCTTTCAACCAACCTGTTAATAACGTTACATAAGTCTTACTTATTTGTGAGGAGCCCATCACGTATCTCCTACTTTAACTCCAAAATAAAGTTCGGTAACTCTTCGGCACGAAATAGGAATTGCAGTAATTTCACGCGCCGGTAAATGCCTACTCTACTAACAGGGTATATTTGTTACTACTGATATATTACACAAAGTGGTGCAATATGCAAATGTTGCATAAACATACATATTTGATATTAAAAGTCTGTTTTTAAATTCATTGTTCGGATGCCGAAATACATCAGTTAGAGGACAGCTTCCCACAGATACTGCTGATATCAGCAAGATTCACAAACGTTACTTCAGTATTCCCCTCAACACCTACATATTAAATTACATTTTTTGTATGATGAACTTAAAATAGTTTTGTAGTTAGTTACAAGTTAGACACAGAATTGTAAAGACCTATCATAATCCGTATTGTTCAATTAAAAATAATTTTTTTTAAGTAAACGTTAGTCCGTTAACTTAATTGGCGCAGTCGGTAGGATTCTCAGGCGAATTTACTAAAAACAAATTCGTTTTCGTCTCAACGATTTACTGAGAAATAGAACAAAAATCGTCGCAGAGACTTTACAAAGGCCCGAATGTATATCGCACAGCACCGTACAAGATCTCCAGCCCTGCTGCATACAGAGCTGCTAGTCGACATCCCAGGACTCCTGTCTCGCTGTATACGAATCAGAAGCCCATGGACAAGCTGATAATAATTCTGTAAGTACTTATGCCCTTTAGAAATATCAGTCCAGTCAGTTGTTTCTTGTAATTCACCAACTCATAGTTTATCGAAAATTAACTTAGTAATAGAAAATTGAATTCAAGATATCAATAACTTAAATATAGCAGGCATGGCAATTCCCACGCTTAAAAAATAGTATTTAGATATGATCCCCGAATTTAACGGAGATACAAAACTACTTTCCAGATTTATTAAAGTTTACGAGAAGTTAGTAAATAAACTTTATAATATAGCAGACCCTAGCGATTTTCGAAACGAGTATTTGATGGCAAGTATATTGTCAAAAATTAAGGGTGAAGCTGCTTCAAATATAGCAACTTGCACCGTCGCTAAGTGGGAAAATCTAAAAAAAGCGTTATTAGACACATACTCTGATAAAAGAGACTGCTATACACTTAATATCGAAATGACAGAATTAAAACAAAATATCGAATCGGCGTTTGAATTTTATAACCGAGTTAAAGAAATATTAAATTTACAAATCGCGTATATATCAACACAAATAAATAGAGAAGAACAGGGAGTTACAATAGGATACTTCCAAAACTATGCAGTAATAATCCTTTTAAGAGGGCTTCAAGAGCCCTTAGGCAATTTAATGCGCACTAAAAATCCCTCAGATATGAACTCCACGCTCAATATGCTAACTAACGATTTCCAGTTAGAAAGTTTTTCTCGCATAAATAAAAAATTCAACATGACACCTAAACCAAAACAATTCATAAACAACACACAGAACAGACACGCATTCAGACAAAATCCTCAATTAACGTACCGACCATTCCCAAATAACAAGAATAATCATACTTTCCAACAAATTCAGAATACAAAACCAAACGTATTCAAATCAAACCCCAATCAAAAATTCCCAAAACCTACACCCATGAGTGTCAGCACAAGACAGACATTTGTACCTATACCTGGACCGTCAGGTTACAATCAAGCATGACCTCAACAAATCGCGTACCGTCAATACCCCCAAACGCAACAGAGACAAAACTATACATCCGAAGAGCTGCATAACACTAAAACGAACGAAATAAACGATGAACTCGCTACTGACGATACTAACGCTGTTACTTACCAGCCAGAAGTAGACAGTGAAAATTATGAAACAGAACAAAATCTTGATCCAAATTATTTTTTAGAAATAGATGCCTCGGAAATGTAATTGAATCACTAAATTTTCTCCATAATCAAAGCGAACTAGCTTTTATTATATGGACCGTTTAATTTGAAAGTGGTGTAAGTCCATTTTCTCTTGTTTCGAGAAAATTAGAAGTTAGCATATTTGTCAATAAAATATAGGTTAATTATATCTAGTCTGGCAATGTTTCTACTGATTTATCAATATGTAATTTAATTACATAAATATGTTTCAGGCGAATTTAACTAAAATAATGTATATTAACGGGGTGCAAATGGACTTACACCACTTTCAAAATTAGTCAATTGTAAAAATCGTTTAACTTATTATTCATTATTTTACTTTTGTACGAAACTTTTTTGTACTATTCGAGTTTATTATTATTAAAGCTGAAGATGGTATTTACCAATACCGAAATATAAACCAAAATTTCAACTCAACAATGATTTAATCCATTTTTCTCCCATCCTACACTCATGACTTTATATACATTAAAATTCATAAAATAAAATAATATTGTTATAAAATAATCTTAAAATATATTTAATTAAGTAACAACAGTATCTTTGAAACATGATTTTATTTTTACTGTTATTACTTAATTTTGAAAATGTAACGAATAATTATTTAAATTGATTGGTAATGGTCAAAATTTTGCGCCGAAACGTGGTCATAAAATTGAATTAAAAATTGTTTCCATTTTTGGAATTTTATTAACCACGTTAAGTCTGTAATCCATTTAATATTCAAATTTTATAAAATAATATTGATTTACCATTTCATCTTAGCTATATCGCTATCTGATGTTAATATGATATTATCCATTTTAGGAGGAAAATAAAATAAGTAACCCAAAATAGTAACTCTCGTCATGTGAAATAAAACAAATATAAAACAGCAAGCCACTGACCCTGCAATCTGTCTATGGAAATTGGACTTGCACCACTTTCAAAATTAATGGTTAATTAATTTCTTTCACTGGCCAATTTTAAATTAAACAAAGCATGGGCATTTGTTTTTAAATTAAACAAAGCATGGGCATTTTTTTAAAAATTAAATACTAATTAGTTATAAATAAAAAATTTACACTAAATTAAGCATAAATTACGTGATATCTCATTTTTTTCAAAAAATGGACTTACACCACTTTCAAAATATACGGTCCATATTTCCAGAACATAATTTAAAAGTTTTACTCGATACAGGTAGCACACGCTCGTTCATTGATGCTTATAAAATAACTACAGCACACGGAACCTCAACTGAAAAATTTAGTTTATTATTACCATGTTCAAAATACAATACTACCCTCAAATATCACTTATTTCACTTTCATAACCAGTTCGACATTTTACTAGGACTATATAACTTAAAAACATTAGAACCGAACATTGACTTGACACACGATAAGATAATAACACCAGCAGCTGAGATAAAAATCCATTATCACTCAGTAACACCGCGTTCACACTATGTCACGATTCCACCTAAGTCTGAGATAATTACAAAGTTCTATGTTCAAAATATTGAAAATGGCGAAGCGTTCATTCCGGAAACACATATTAATAATATTATCATTCCAGAAGGAATTGCAATGATTACAAATAATATTACGTATTATCCAACAATAAACCCTAATGATGTAGAATTTGCTATAGATACTGTAAATAATATTTGCACTGAACCGTTAAAAAAATTTGAAATAAATAATATTAATTTTAATTCTCAAAATTCAAATAAAACTTTCGATTTCTCAAAAATTCGTACTGGACATATGAACCCTGAAGAAAAATTAGCTATCAAAAAGTTAGTGAAAGAGAACGCTGATATTTTTCATTCGGAAGATAAGTCTTTAACTTTTACTAATGAAATAAAACACCACATACGGACAAATGACGAAATACCCATCTATTCAAAGACGTACAGATACACGGAAATACATCGTAACGAAGTTAAAGATCAAATAAACAATATGTTAAATCAAAAAATTATTAGACCGTCACATTCCCCCTGGTCATCGCCCGTGTGGCTCGTACCGAAAAAATTTGATGCATCGGGAAAGAAAAAATGGGGTATGGTTATCGATTATCGAAAATTAAACGATAAGACGATAGATGACAAGTATCCAATTCCAAACATAAATTCACTTTTAGATAAACTTGGCAGATGTCAATATTTTACTACCTTAGATTTAGCTTCCGGTTTTCATCAAATCGAAATGCACAAAGATGACATTCAAAAAACAGCTTTCAATACGGAAAATGGTCATTATGAATTTCTTAGAATGCCATTCGGTCTCAAAAATGCACCCGCCACCTTCCAGCGCGTTATGGATAATGTTTTAAGAGGTTTGACAAATGAAATTTGTATTGTGTATCTCGATGATGTTTTAATATTCAGCACAAGTCTACAAGAACATATGGAAAATTTAAGAACGATATTTAAAAGATTATATAAAGCTAATTTAAAAATTCAAACCGAAAAATCTGAATTTCTTCAAAAAGAAGTTGCATACCTAGGCTATATTGTTACTCCAGAAGGCGTTCGACCTAACCCGGACAAAATTAAAGCAATTAAAAATTACCCACTGCCAAAAACAACCACGCAAATAAAAGCATTTTTAGGATTACTTGGTTATTACCGCAAATTCATCAATAACTTCGCTAAACTAACTAAACCTTTAACTAAATGCCTCAAGAAAAATGTATAAATAAAGATTAATGATCTAGAATATGTTAAATGCTTTAATACTTGTCAAAATTTACTCATCAATGAACCCATTCTCCAATACCCAGATTTTACAAAACCGTTTAATCTCACAACCGACGCTACCAATCACGCAATTGGTGCCATATTATCCCAAGGCCCTGTTGGCTCAGATCTACCAATCTCATATGCTAGTAGAACTTTAAATGATTCGGAACAAAATTACTCAACAATAGAAAAGAAATTACTTGCCATAGTCTGGGCAATAAAATATTTTAGACCTTATCGTTTCGGCAGAAAATTTAAAATCATTACAGATTATAAACCACTTCAGTGGCTATTTTCTCTTAAAGAACCAAATTCTAAACTTGTTAGATGGAGATTGCGATTAGAACAGTTCGACTACGAAATTGTGTACAAAAAGGGTAAATTAAACACGAATGCTGATGCTTTGAGCCGCATTCCATGTAACAATGAAAATTCTGTTCAAAAATTAATTAATACTAAAGACGATCTCTCACCTTTGGCCCAGTATCAAAATTATTTAAATAAAAAATTAATAAGCTCAAATAATGAGTATAAAATTTTAGTAGTAGAAGCAGACATTTTTGACTCTTCTTACAACGAAAGCTTAGCACATTGTGTTAGTCGCGACTTGCAGATGTCAGAAGGCAAAGCAAAAGAAATTTCCCAAAATTTTTTAAGTATAAATAAATTAAGAAATCAAAATCCTAAATTATATAATTTATTTTACTTAAAGGATCAAAATAATAGATTCCTTATTTATTTAATAACGAAAAACTATTATAATGATAGACCTACAAATCAGGACTTATTTTATACTGTTTTAAATTTAAAATCATTCTGTTTGAAAAATAAGATCAAATATCTAAATATTCCAAAACTAGGTTGCGGTCTTGACCGACTAAATTGGACTAACGTTAAACCTATGTTAGAATTTATTTTCAAAAATAGTAATACAATTGTAACCGTTTATAATAAACCAGATGACGATATACCACCATTCGAGCTTAACACAAATGAAACAGATGACAAGTGCGAAGATTTCTTCCAATATATGGACAAATTTAATTAGAAAAAAAATAAAAATAATGAAAACGACAACGAATCCCTGATTGTAGAAGTAGACGCTAACACTCAAAACCCACACGAAGACTCTGACGATAGTGACGATACCGGGCATTCCAATCCCGAAAATCCAATAATTGGAATACCCATTAGTGAATCACCAGTAAATGTAGGGAAAAATCAATTAATATTCACAGAAGTCATACACTAACCATCTAAACCAAAAATTACAAAATTACACTCAAATAAAATGAGATTGAATATTCAATTATCTCAAGATAATTTCTAAAATGATATAATAAATTTTGTTAAAAATTATATAGCTCCAAGAGTCACATACTATTTATATTTCGAACAACCCGAATATGAAAAATTTAGTACTATTTTACAGAAACACTTTAAAAATTCAGAAATTAAATTTATAAAATGTAATAATAAATTAATTGACATAGAAAAAGAAGACGAGATTACCGATACTATCCGAAACTATCACGAGGGCAAAACTAACCATCGCGGTATTAATGAAACTCATAACCAAATAAAAAGAATATATTATTGGCCGAATCAAAATAAAACTATTGCAGACTTTATCAATCTATGCGAAATTTGTTTAAAATCAAAATACGAACGTAACCCTTTGAAACCTAATTTTAATATTACACCCACTCCAAATAAACCTTTTGATATTATACACCTTAACTCATTAAGTCTAGAAAACCACAAATTTCTTACAATAATTGATGCGTTCTCTAGATATGCGCAAGTTTACGAAGTTAATTCGACTAATGCCATTGAAATAAGTAATAAATTAATTAAATTCTTTTCACACCACGGAATACCTAAAACAATAATATCAGATAACGGGTTAGAATTTAAAAACACTGTTTTACGTGAACTATTGAGCCTACACAAAGTAGAAATCCATTTTACTAGTTCGCAACACCCTTACTCCAACGGACTCATAAAAAGATTTCACTCTACGCTCATAGAACATATCAGACTATTTAATTTACAAGAGCATTTCAAAACTGAAACAATAGAAAATAAAGTTAATTTTGGCTTATTAGCCTATAATAACACACATCACACCTCAACTGGTTTAATACCTACCGAAATAATAAATGGACACCTCGAGACTAACTCACCTCTTGAATTACACTTAGAGAGATAAATTACACAGGACTACGTTCAAAAACATAAAGAAAAATCAAAATTAGCTTATCAAAATATTAATAATTATATTATAATCAAATGCAAACAACAAAAATCTAACCTAATTAATAAATTAAATGAAAATCGCGAAACCTTACCCGATATACCCGAAACAGCCTATGACCGAAAAACTGCAGAAATTAAGACAGACACGAAAGACAGTAGGAAAAAAAATAAAATTCATTTATTTTTAAATTATTTTAAATAAGCCAAAAAAGATATAATTTTTAAAATAGATTAAAAGAATTACAGGCTTAATTTGTTGAAAAGTTGTACAAAAAATTGAAAACACAATTTTTCAAACATTCTTTTAATCATAAGCGAAGTTCTCTGTACACTGTTGACTATTGAGATGTTCATCTCAATGATTATTGTTTTACTAAGTGGTTCTTGAACCATGTTTTAATTTAAAAAATTTTACAATGTAACTTCTGTTTTATACTCTTGTTTTGCTTGATAATGGCCAGAATTTTGGCCGAAACGTCGCTTATGAATAAAAGAATGTTTTAAAAATTGTGTTTTAAATTTTTTGTACAACTTTTCAACAAATTAAGCCTGTAATCCTTTTAATCTATTTTAAAAATTCATTTATCTAACATAAAAAGCCCGAGAACAATTCATAAAATTATTAACAAAAACTCTGATCTTTCAGATCCCTGAACCTCGCGTACACCGATGAATTAGAACTAAAATTAAAAATAGAGCAGTTGTTGCATATTGTTGTTGGTGGAACCCATAATTTAAATAAAATCAGTATTTATGACATTTACAGTCAATTAAATACTTTGTTTAACATGATATTAAGCGTAATGCAAGATATAGAAAATTCTCTAACCTTTTGTAAACTTCATGTGATGCATCCAAGCATTGTAAAAGTCCATGATCTTTATTCTGAACTAAATAGAATTTATAAAAATTATAATAATGAATTCCCTTTAGAACCAACATATTAAAATATACCCGAAATTGAAAAATTTATTAAAGTAAATTGTAAATTAGATTTTAACAAAATTATTTATTTCCTAGAAATTCCAATTAATTACGAAACAAATTTTGAACTATTCCACCTTATACCCATTCCCAGTAAACACGAAACTGAATTTGTGACTGTTATTCTAAATAAAGAATATTTTCTAAAATCTTTTGATGATCAAATTAAATCTTTAAAGGACACATGTACTAAAGGAAATATTTATCAATGTCCAAACAAGATCGAAGACACATATGACAGATCTTGTGAGAAGAACATAATCCTTCACAATGATAACAAGAACTGTCAATACACTAAAATCAGTCTAAAAGGAAACCACGTAGAAACCATTGAAGAAATCAACCAATTTCTCGTTGTATTCCCAAAACAAGAAACTATCCACGCTTCATGTCAACTAGGCGACGAAATTAAAACCATACTAGGAATTTTCCTGATTAAAGAAAACAACTGTCAAATTAAATTTAGAAATCAAAATCTAAAGTTTCAAGAAGGAACATTTGGAAAACCCATAATATTAGACAACTTTAAAATCAAGTTAGATGACGCACAAATACCAAAATTGGCTGTAGAGCTAACAGCATCCAAGATCTCAAGCTACCAATAAACAAGTTTGAAGATATTGAAGACTACGATGTCACAGCCGACATTCCAAATTACTCAATAGCAATTTTATATGTCGTTTTATTAATAATTGCTGTTACCATGTTCACAATCTTCCTCAGGAAAAAGTTTTCAAAGTCAACAAGAACCGCCAAGATCCAAGACCATGAACTACAGCCCAGGTGTTCTACCTTTCAACACCAGCAACCCTAGCTGAACCTCCACGAGGATGCTCAATTTTAAGGAGGCAGGGGTTAGAGGACAGCTTCCCACAGAAACTGCTGATAACAGCAGATTCCCAGACGTTACTTCAGTATTCCCCTCAACACCTACATATTAAATTACATTTTTTGTATGATGAATAGTTTTGTAGTTAGTTACAAGTTAGACACTGAATTGTAAAGACCTATCATAATCTGTATTGTTCAATTAAAAATATTTTTTTTTAAGTGAACGTTAATCCGTTGACTTAATTTATTTATATATATATATATATATATATATATATATATATATATATATATATATATATATATATATATATATATATTTATATATATAAAATATATATATATATATATATATATATATATATATATTTATATATATAAAATATATATATATATATATATATATATTTATATATATATATTTATATATATATAAAATATATATATATATATATATATATATATATATATATATATATATATATATATATATATATATATATATATATATATGCTTATGCGCGCGGCTGTGTATTATTTGAGTTTGTGTGCGTGTGTGTTTGTTTGTGAGTTTGTTAGTTTTTGTTTGTGTGCGTGCAAGCGCATCCACTAACACGCACATCTAAAATCACAAATAGTCTCATTACATTCAATTGCCATTTTTATAAAATATGGTTCATCTGATTGTTTACATTCTGTCTAAAATCATATGGTGTAAATTTAAATTGCATTTTATTTTAGATTTTAATTAAATTAAGCATAAGCTCTAATGCAGGAACGTGAGAAAGCAACATCATTTTTCGTGATTACAGCGTCATCTATCATGCTGACGAAAAAGTGAACTAAATAAATTCTTCTTTTTTTAACGAGGAATCTGATTCTTTAATAAAAAATAGGGGTTTTCATATTAAAAAATTGACTTGACCATGATTTAGCGACAACAGCGCCATCTAGGACAAAACCAATATGTCGTTATTATGGCCCCCTTTTGTATGATTGTTTCTCGTCTAGGTCATTTTTGCGTAAAATTTATAGTTTCCGAGATATTTCCTGATAACACTTTAAATGGACCATCCTGTATATATATATATATATATATATATATATATATATATATATATATATATATATGACTTTGTATATATATATATATATATATATATATATATATATATATATATATATATATATATATATATATATATATATATATATATATACGCCCACACGTCTGGTTGGGGACATTATGTTTATACAGCAGTCTGTTTGGGGACATGACGTCCGTTTAGGGACGTCCCCAAAGAGTCCGTCCTCATAGTGTCGTTGATATAGGTTTTTATGATTTCGCGGGCTTTATTTTTGGCGCTGTATTAACGGCTGAAATTTGAACTAGCTCCTCAAGTCCTCAAAGAGATAGTTATATGAGACATTAAAATATGTCCCCTAACTGACGGATATATAAGATTTAATTTTTATTTAAGCTGTAAAAATTGTAAAAATAGCGTACTAACATAAAAACCACCAGTTTTTTGAATAAACAATCTTTACCGACATTAAAAAAAAGATTATATATATATCGTCACGGCTTATTCACTTTACTGAGTGTGGCAATCTGCTGTAGCAGATCTGGGTAAGTGATATATTTTGCGAGTAAAGTGCGGTTACTAACCATAAAATTACGGTCTCTAAGAATGTTTGTGGAAGGGTAGCCATAAGGGTAATTTTAATGTAGTGAATGTTGTTTGTCGGCTGCGGGAATCGAATCCACAGGCCAACTCGGTACCACTGAGTCACCTTATAAATAAAATAAATATATCATCACGCCTTTTACCCATTACTGGGTGTAGCACTCTGCCGGAGCAGATCTCGGTAAGTGATATATTTATGCGCGTGAAGTGCGGTTACCAGCCGTAAAATCACGGCCCCCAAAGATGCTAGTGGTGGGGGAACCACAGGGCTAATTTTAAATTGGTGAAAATGTTTTGTCGGCTGTGGGGATCGAACCAGGGTCCTTTGGATCCACAGGCCGACTTGCTACCACTGTGCCATTACCCCATATTATATATTATATTTTTATACTTTATTAATAATAAAAAGACGATGTTTAAAAACTTAGGTTTGGCTCCATTATCAAGTTAACACTAAAACATTTATCAATTTAAAATATTGTTACGAAATTCAATAAATATTGAGCATATTTAAAAGCTTAAATCACAATATTACTAATACCAGAATAAAATTAGAACTAAAACTGGTGGTTTCCATGTTACTACTACACATTATTGTATATTCCCAAAAAGACAGATATTAAAGATAAGTATTGAAACTTCTAAAAAAAAAAAATGTCTGCGTTTACTTTATAATTAAATTGCAGTTTACAATGGAGCACAAATCCCAATTTGTGTAATACTCGCATATGAGTAAATCGATTATAATACGCAATCTAATATTTATTTGCTTTCATATCATTTGTTTATTACATAGGTAGATCTTTGTAGCTAATTTTTTAGAATTTCAAATTACTTAGCTCATATACATGTTTGTATCGAATGCTTCCTGACTTTAATAACAATTCATATCTATTTGTATGTTCACCTGAATACGCTCCTGAATATCCGGGCCTGCAATTAATTTACTACACATCTCAAAAGCATGGTTCCTGATGTTATGTAGTGTTGCCAACTGTAGTATTTGCATTATAATATTTTATTCATAATACATAATTTTAAAAAACCTATTAGAATACACGTATTATAATATATTTCTGGCTTTTGTAATTTTGTACAATATTTTGCTCCAATATAAATTACGAACTTACTAGGATATTCAATGTGATACTGATGTAGTTGAATAAGTATTGTATATGTAGCCAATAATGGTTTCTTCTGCTTTTTGTTATTTTGTTTATAATTTATAGAAATATTATAAAATAATACAAACTGCAATAAAAACTCATATAATATGATTCGTACTGTACTCGTATAAACGTAATTTGTAATATTTGTATAGTTAACTGATAAATGTTACCTATTTTTAATGGATAAATAAACTATTACTACTAATTAAATATAAATTATTTTTACACTCATTTACCTCTTTTGTCGTTAGAATATATAAATACGCTCAGTTCAATGCACGTTCAAATGTACGGACTATTTTTGTTAAGTATTTTATTAATTTTTGTATTTGTGAATCGTTTGCAAAATTATTGATTAAATAGCATATTTTATTTACCTTTTAAAACAGGTGCCAGCGTGTGAGGCATTTGTCATATTTAGCAAAATAATAGCGATCTAGCATTTGTTTACTATAAATGCCATAGTTTAAGGATAGTTCAAAAGATAGTTCGTAAATAGTCGCTAGCTATGATTCTTGATTAAGAATATTCGAAGGTGTCTATTCCGAGAATATGATGTTATTAATTTGATATTTGTTATTCAAACATTAGATTACGTACTAATTTCATATGATAATAAATAACAAATAATAATAAATTTTGTATACCGTTCTCTTTTCAGATATTCATCGCCAAAATCGGCAATTCTGGTTGTGAAACATATGAGAAATTATAAATTGGTATAAGAGCATATTGTAGGTTAATTCACTGAACAATGATTTAACTATATATAATTTATTACAATTAGTAAATATAAAATAACAAGAACATTCATATTCAAATAATAATAATGCGTATTTACGGCGATCCACTCAGCATTGACTGATGCGGACTGGGTGGTCGTCGGTGGAAACAACGTCGTAATACTCGCAGGGACGTATCCGCTCACTAGGTATTTCTTGCAGCTTCGGCCATTCTGTTAGGCGTCGCTTTGACGCTGTTATCTTCATCGGAATCTGTATCATTGTCGTAGCGATGTCACTTGGCGGAGCTTCTACTAAATGTATAGTGTCAACTTTTGTAGTACAATTGGCTGTAATGTGTACTTTTTGTTGACATTTTGTGCATTCGATATTTGGGCAATCTCAAAGGCGATTAAGCAAATGGGGCACGTGTACGAGCGTTTGTTGCTCGCTTTTGTTATACGTTTTCGATTTTTCATTTGGCGGGACACTACTTCCTGGTGTTTCTTCTGTGTTGCTTCTCTTCGTCGGGAGATTTTTTCGTACTATATCATTTATGGGTTTGTCAGCTATAAGGCGGTTATAGTGTTCCACTCGTATTAATTCTTTGATTGTATTTAGTACGGGCTTAGTAACATGGTCATACAATGCTTAATCGCGAAATCCATTTGCTATTATTTCGACGGTTTCAATTTCGCTTATATTAGGCGCATGTTTAGCTACTGCGACGATAGTATGTAAGTAAATTCTCGATGATTTATCATGTTTTTGTTTACGTCTGTCTAAAATACGAGGAATCTGATGTACGCCAGGTGGAGTCAAACTCTTCCTGGAATTTGTTCCAATAGTATGATGTCGGTAATAAGCGGCAACAAATGGAAGCACCATCCGTAAGTTTGGATCTAGCACATAACATACTTTGTCGGTCCGACAGGTTGTAGAGAGTTTGTGCGGACTTGACATTTTCAATAAACATCTCAGCAATTGAACTTTCATCATCTAGGAAGGTTAAAATCAAATAACATGTTCCGAAGCGACACGTATGTTCTAACATTGGTTTTGATTGTTTATATTGCTGTCTGGAGTAGCGACAGCGCGTAACTCGGGAATAACGTCGACTAGCCGCGTAGGCGTTGTAACATTTACGTTGTATTCTAGCGGTGACGTAATTATCTCGATTTGCGTTGTTTGCAATTGTGCTTGCGGATGAGAACAAAAAACGCCTTTGTTGTTGAAAAAGTCAACAGGCACTTCAAGTTCGTTGAAGAAATTAGTACTAATTGTTGTACATCTGTTCTGAAAAATATAATTAAAATCCAAGCAGAAACAAGATATTTTCTAGTTAAACTTAGTCAGTTTAACTAGAAAATATCTTTAATTTTGGGGTAAATATTCGGCAACAGTAAATTCAAACATTACAAAAATTTCACATACCATACATCCACAGCAGAAAATTTACTCATATAGTTGATTTTTTTGTATGAATCGTTCTATTGAATAAATATTCAATGTATACATATTTCAAGTTTGCATTTTTTATAGTCGAATGCGTACCCCTATATTTAGTATTTGTTTTGTTATCAGAACTAATTTATCTATGCGAACATATTATTATTCAAACAAAAAGTAAATAAACTGAGATAAAAAATCAGCCTTTATTTTCTAATCTTATGAGAGTTACATGCTTCAATCAGAATTAAAAAATGTACAAATTTTCAACGGATTTGAAGTTATATCCAGGAATTTTAACAATTACACAATATTTAATTTCATCGTAAAAATTGGTGAAACGAATTTTACATGTACATGAATACTAATGTAAACAAACCATTTATCCTACCAAAGCTAGGTGAACGCAGCGCATCCATAATTGATTTGAGTTGTCAATTAATTTATTTATTCAAGTGACAGCTGAACTTTTAACAGTAATGTTATTTATGCCACAAAATAAATAAAATTGATTCGAATTTGATGATTAAATTAAATCAAATAAATAAATAAATAAATAAATATATCATCACGCCTTCTACCCATTACTGGGTGTGGCACTCTGCTGAAGCAGATCTCGGTAAGTGATATATTTTGCGCGTGAAGTACGGTTACCAGTCGTCAAATCACGGCACCCAAACATGTTAGTGGTGGAGGAGCCACAGGGATAGCTTTTTCAAATTATGAAAATTTGTCGCCTGTGGGAATCGAACCAGGGACCTCAGGATCCACATGCCGACTTCATACCACTGAGCTAGCCATCCCATATTAAATCAATTATGGAAGTAAATTTATCAGAGTGTGTATGATTTAAATCGAGTTAATATTAGTGAGTTTACATAGTATCATTTAATAAAATTTTGTACCGACCTATTAAAAATTATATGTAAAAATGATATTATATACTTCAAGTTCAATTTATTTTGTATTGCACTTTTACAAGATAAAATTTACAAATGATCGCCTTTTCTTTGTCAAAGACCGAAATAAATGGTTTATGGTTTGTTCAATTTTTCTGGTAGTTATAGAAAAAGAATTAGCTTTAAATTTCCTCAACCATAAATCCGGTGAACCTAGTATATATTTAACAATTTTGAAATTACAAATTATAAATAAAATATAAATATATCATCACGCCTTTTACCCATTACTGAGTGTGGTACTCTTCCGACGCAGGTCTCGGTAATTGATATATTTATACGCGTGAAGTGCGGCTACCAGCCGTTAAATCATGGCTCCTGAAGATGTTAATGGTGGAGGAGCCACAGGAGTAATTTTAAATTGGTGAAAATGTTTTGTCGGTTGTGCGGATCGAACCTGGGTTCTTAGGATCAATAAGCCGACTTGATACCTCTGACTAATTACCCCATAAAAACAATTAAATAATAATATTTCTTGAACTAACAAAAATCTGAAATTATTGACTTATTATTAGCTAAACTGCACCAATTAGGTAGCAGGTAGTTAATTGATTATGATATTATAATAAAAAATATATATATATATATATCATCACGCCTTCTACCCATTACTGGGTGTGGCACTCTGCCGAAGCAGATCTCGGGAAGTGATATATTTTGCGCGTGAAGTGCGGATACCAGTCGTCAAATCACGGCCTCCAAAGATGTTAGTGATGGAAGAGCCACAGGGGTAGCTTTTGAAATTATGAAAATTATTTGTCGTCTGTGGGAATCGAACCAGGGTTCTCAGGAACCACAGGCCGACTTCATACCACTGAGCTAGCCACCCCATGATATTATAAAATTAGTTATAATTTTAAATTACGAAGTCAAACTGATGTAAATAAAATAAAATAAATATATCATCACACCTTTTACCCAATACTGGGCATCAAATCACGGCCCTCAAAGGTAATAGTGGAGGGTACGCCACAGAGGTTGTTTTAATGTAGTGAAAATTGTCGGCTGTGGAAATCGAACCAAGGTACTCAGGAACCAAAGGTCGATTCGATATACTGATGTAACTAATATTAGTAATGTAAAAATAGGAAATAAATATTGCAATTTGAATTTATTATTGTTAGAAATTTATATCTTTTTACTAATTAATAAGAAGTAAAAAAAAAAACAAAAAATTTGAATATGCGACACGAAAAAATTAATTATTCAAATAAAAAATCTGACTTAAATAAAAAAATCCTATTTCTTATGTTTTTAACAAAAAAATCGATTGTTTTTACACCATGAAATTTATACTGTCCTTTATAATACTGGGCAATATAAATATAATAATATGATAATAATATATTTCATTATTTCAAAAAGTTTTTACAACTTTATAACAATGTTGATTGACTTATTTTACAAACAATGATTTAATCTATTTTAATCATATTATTGCTAAAACATCAATTAACAATTTAACAACTATAATTTTCAATAATTATTCCACATTTGGTTAAGTATACTTTATTTTAATTAATAAATATATACTTAAATTTTGTGATATAGCTATTTTAACGAACCACCACTGATTCTCCAGCCTTGAAGACAGCGAAAATGCAATGAGTGAGAGATGTTACAGCGTAGACAGAGAGCAAGTGCGAACGCAATTACGCAATAAGCGGATATTAATTCTTGATAACACTTCCAATTTCTCAGTAACCGATATCAATTTTATAATTTCAAATGCAACAAACATATTATATATTTTCAAATTTGTCCTTGCAAGAACAAAATCATGAGATTAATCATGTTCATAGTTACTGTTGTTTTCAACAACTGTTTTGTACGCCTTCATTTATTATATTTATTCATACATGTTGCAGTATACATAAATCATGTTATATGACTTATATCTATTAATCAATAAATAAGTCAGATAATTGCTGGTTGAAATAAAAGATGATGCTTTATTTAAATATTGGTAAACAAAATAGCGCGTTAGTCCTGCATTGATATTTTATCGTTATTTTAACAACAATAATCGAAAATTCTTTATTTTAAACAACTAATACGATAATTACGAACTATGTAAACCAAAAGTACACAAACAAATATTTAATATTTCGTAGCAGACTCTTGTAAATTAAAAAATAAATAAATAATAATTGATATTTGTTATTTCAAACGCATATTTTGAACTATACAGAACACAAGTAAATAAATAAATAATTAATATTTCGAAGTAGGAAGGAAACTGTTGTAAATCAGGAAAAGAACTATTAGCGGCGTTGCTCGAATATTGTTTTCACTTGTTTATATCTTTTTGAAATGAAACATGATTAATTAGAAACCAGTTTTGTAAAACGCATAGATATTTAGCTAATATGTTTTAATTTTCAGTAGTAAATAATTTTATCTCTTTGCATAGAATATTAACGAATAAATATTGAATAATTTCTTCTCGTCATAATTGTTTAGTTTTTGTTCATTATGATGTTATATATTCGATGAATGTTCAAATTATTGAAATATATATGTATAGATAATATTTGATAAACTACTTGATTTAAAATAATTTCCAATTTATTCTAAAATAGAATACTAGATCTTAGTATATGTTTGTTTAATTATCACACCAATATTAAAATGCTTATTTAATAGATATGGAGTGCCAAATTACTAATATGTTTATTAATTATAATAGTGTAAAATGTAGAAAATGTAAGTTAGGAGATGTTTTTGTGAACAAACTTAGCAGACTCGGAAAAATTGTTTATTTATAACTGCAGGCCTAACTTGTAATGCGCACTACAATATTAAAATGGTTATTTGAAAGATATGAATCGTTTATTTAATAATATTTTTATTAATTATAATAGTGCAAAGTGTGGTAAATGTAACTTAGTAGATCTTTTGTGAATAAACTTAAAAGACTATGAAAAATTGTTTATTTATAACGGCAGCTTTCACTTTTAATGCGCGCTCCAACATTAAAATGCTTATTTAAAAAATATAAAGTGTTAAATTACTAACACCTTTAACGACAATAATATATAAAATATCCAGCATAATACAGCAATATATATTAAAATCTATACAAATGGCTTTAATCAAAAATATAACAGAGAAATCATAAATATATGTTCTAAGTTGTCAGCATAACTCTAATTATATTCACACTATTAAACATTTAACCGTATTAATTTTTATTTTTATTCTACTGACCTATATGCAGAACTTAACCTATTTATTTCAGTAATAATTATTTAAAGTAAAACTTAAATATTAATGGTTAAAAATAAATTTAAAGATATAATATCACTAAATAATCATAACGTCGCCTGATAAGATATTTATTTATTTTTTTTTAGTTTTTAACTGCTCAATTCGCTTTAAATAATGTAGTTCTTTTAAAAATATCCAAATATATTTAAAATATTAGTAGAATAAAATTTGACTGCAGACAGCGAAATACTTGATGCCCGACTAGCGAAGCATCGGTGGCTTTGATGTAAGATTAGGATTGACATTACACAGCGTTCAGGTACAGGGCCGGGCTACAACCATTATTCCATAGAAAATAAACACTATATATGTTCAAATCTCTTACATTCTCGTATTTACATTCTGTATAAATTGATATTAATGGTCTTAAATAAGTGGTGTGTTTGGATGACAATATTTGACGAGGGATGAGTATTTGACGAATTTGAAGAGTGAATGTTTTATGAATGATTTTAGCGTTCGTGCTACCTCATTTGATGGGAAATAGCGTGATGTTATGTATGTATGTATATATGTAAATAAGTGTATAATTGTGATATCCATAAATAATGCAGATTTACATAATGTTACAGTATCAGATGATGTTGAATTATTTTCACGTTTTTATATGTTCAAATCTCTTAAAATCTCTTAAAATCTCACATCTACATCCTTGAAATATGTACAGATCTACATTAATTATTTAAAATTAGTCTATAGTCATAATATTCAAAATATGCTTAAACATAGGTAGAATGTAATTTCACCGCAGGCTACTAGATACGGGATTTTGGTTACCAAGGCTCCGATGGCCGAGATTGTAGAATCCAGTGCGCCGCTCTCAGACACAGTCACATGCTACAGCTATTATTCTACAGAAAATAAATATAGCAGTAAACTAGTAAATAAAATTAGTTTAGTTTCCAATCAACATTAAAGTATGCATATTTTTAACGGTTGTTCTTCAATTATTAACAAAGAATATAAAGAAAATATTGTATTTCGTGAACTTCATACGAACCTTTACTTGTGTTCTAAAATTATATCTATATAATATATACAATTTTACGTGTCTGATTGCATAAGTTTGTTAATATATTTGTATATATATTAGTTGAAAAGTGAATTTCTAATCGGCAATGTAGTTACTAAAAAAATTTAGTTTTTTTTTGTATAGATTTTTATTTTATATTAACTTGAGCTTATATCTGTCAACTTTTACCATATAGCATAAATTTTAAAACATTAATTGAAGCATAAAAGCAGAATTCTCAAAAAAGATTTAACAAATTTTGAATTTTGACTTACAATTGAAAACTCGAGAACCATAAATATAGATTTAATAATGCACTAAAGTAAAATTAGAAAACAAATTTTTATTTAAAAAAAATAGCAAAAATATGCCGATCAACTAGTATTTGAATAGTGGTCAAAAAATTAGTAATCAAAATAGCTTTAAATATTCGAGTATGTAGAATTTATGTCTATATAGTTTCAGTTGTGGTTGGTGTAAATGGTAAAATAATTGGAGTAAAATTAATATAAGTCCATTTATTAACTTTAAGTTACTATTTTATGATAATTATAAATATGTAGTACACAACACTAATTGGATACTAAAACTACAGAATTACTTTTATAATCGAAGTCTGTTCCTGGCTCAGCAAGTTTACAAGTAATTAGGTCCACGATACCTTTTCTGCGCCGCGCTTAGTTGTCAAATCAAATGCAACTATGTATAAATCATAAACTTATATCCTGTCAACTGTTAATTTAGTTTAATCATAATTAAAAATGATTTAAATAGTTTTGGAGATGATAACAATAATGTTATTGAACGCCGTTCTAGATATATTAGGTATAAACTATCAACTTTAAACTTTTATTTACTGATTTAAGTGACATTCTCACGCGCAACAAAAAACACTCATTTCGAGCACTTAATACAAAAATAACTATTCTAGAACTCCTAGTATTAGTGATTATCGAATATTTAATTTTTCTTATTAGTTACACAATTCAAAATACTGAAGTTATGAATTTATCTAGTAACCGTGTATATAATATTTGTCAAATTCCATTTTTATATCGGTGTTTAACCATATTTTATGAAAGACCATTTCATTGATTCAAATTAGTAGAATTTTGCGGAATGACATTTTGCGATACCAATATTTAGCGCATCGTTGGTCGTCTTCTGTAACATTTAAATATTGTAAGTAATAAAAATGTATGTCAAAATATTGTAAGTAATAAAAATGTATGTCAAATTAAATTTTTATTTTTTTAATGCAGTCTGTTTTTACTGATAACAAATTTTTCCAGATCTGATAAAAGTAATAGTTATATTATGCCGGTGACACATATATACTTTACACTCCGAGTTTTGTAAAAACTGTTAAAAACCGACAGTTTTGTTGAGAGTAGGTAATGCATATAGGGTCGGTGTTTCCAACAGTCAGAAATAAATATTAATTAATTTTAATATATTTTTTTGTGAATTTTTATTATTTAAAATATTTATCCACTATTAATAAATATAAAAACTATAAACTAGGAAATATAAAATAAATTCATAAATAAAAATAAAAAATACAAGAACTATAAATGAACATTCTCTTCATTTTTTATCTTTTTTATTCGTTTTCTGATCATACATTGAGTGTTTAACGGCAATTGTGTGGAATTCACTTTCAAAAACAAGCGTAGAGCGACACTCCCTTCCTTTCTTATCTTTTAAATCGTATTCAGTTCTTACGTAGAGTGTTTAACTGCAATTGTGTGAAATTCACTTCAAAAACAAGCGCAGGGTGACGCTCCCTCCCTTTCTTATCTTTTTGTTTCATTTTCAGTTACTGCATTGTGTGGACTTTTTTTTCATACACATGTGCAGGCTATCGCTTTCATCTTTTCTAATCTTGTAGATTCGTTGTTAGGAGTAAACGTGAGTAATTTGAGATGTTTTATGCATATGTTATGTACGTTGAAGAAAGAAAATGAATGATAAATGAATAGGAATGATGTGATTGAAGGTTTATTGTGTGATGATGATTTCGAGTGTAATAAATTAATGAGTTTATATAGAGTGATCTATGAATGTGGTTGAAGTGTGAGGGTGGTTTGTTTGATGAAAATGTTTAACGAGGGCTGATTGTTTGATGAGTTTGATGAGTGAATGTTTTATGGGTGATTTTATGGTTCGTGCTACCCCATTTGTTGGTTTATAGCGTGAAGGTATGTATGTATGTATGTATGTATGTATAAATAAAATATAAAAACTTAAAAGTATCTAACTGTGTATAAAGTAAATGAATTTAACTATAAAAATGTACAAAATATCAAAGTCATAAATAATTATCTTTCAAACGTGATACAATAAAGTGAAGATAGCGAACAAGGTAGCATTACAATGAAGTTGGTTTTCGGTAGTGTAACTGCTGAAAATAAAGGAAATTATATTTTTCGCAGTTAAATGTAGACTCTGAGTTTAAACTGCATTGCAGAATACATCCATTAATACACTATAAGTTGTGAAATAGCTGGTTTTAAGAATGAGTTCTTCGAAAAGCATTTACTTGAGTTGGCACTACTGCTAGGTTCATTTCAGAATATATTATTTTTTATTCATGACAAGTAAGTAATGTTTGCACAATATGCAATTTTCATGTTATTTTGAAATACTACTCAAAAGTTTTCGTGGAGACAGATTGCGCAATATTAAATTTTTAGGTTACAAAAGTTAATTATTATAAAATCAGTACATTGTAAATAATAACAACATAGAACTATATTTATCAGTGATACTAAAATAATTTCTTTATGATAATAGATTTCTCGATTTTTAAAGTTTTTGTTCAGTTTTTCATTAACCTTTTCATTAACGACGCGAAGCGTAAATTGTTGTAATAATAAGTACATAATATAGTTCGTTATATTTGAAAAGTATGTTTGTAAATATATTTGCTTAAATATTTTAATTTCAGTGTCAATATCACCGCAACTAGTTAGAAAAGATGGCTACTCTACTCTTTAAAAACAGGTACAGTAAGAAAATATTTTCGGAAGTCACGTAACAAAAATAATATTTCAGAATTTGCAGAAAATAATGATGGTAAAATAACAATTAAAGTATAATTTTGATACTGGCTTGTACATTATAATAAGTGCTATTATCTCGGATAACATTTGTTAACGAAGTTGGTTCCGTGTCAATAACTAATATTTCAATATACGAGTCTATGTCAAAATTAAATTTTACGAACCATAAAATTAATGAAAATTGAGTAGATCTCGACAAACCAAAGTAAAACCCTGAGAGGAGTGTCTTCGGAGGTCGCTACTATCGTCGATACATTCAGTGTCAAGAGTTAAATTTAAATTTGTGGAATAAGACGACGTGTAATCCTTTCCAATCATAAAAATAGTATGTCAAAAGAATCATAATTGTAGTAGATTAATAATTAATAAATATATCATTCGACACATACATTTTTATTGCTTACAATATTTAAATGTTACAGAAAACGTTCAAAAATGCGCTAAATACTGGTATTGCTAAATGTCATTCCGCAAAATACTAATTTAAAACAATGAAATGGTCTTTCATAAAAAAAAATGGTTAAACATCGATAAAAAATTGAATTTTACAAATATGATATATATACGGTTACTAAATTTATTCATAAATTCAGTATTTTAAATTATATAAGAAATAAAAAAAAATAAATATACGATAATGCCCGCAATCACATCACAATAGCTCGGAACATTTTGTTGTGATTTTTTATTGATTTTAATACTAAATTTTAATTAATTTCATGGTAACTTTAAGATATATGCAATAAAATTTAATTTTAAATGTTCACGCTTCATAAACAGAATTTACGCTAAAATACAAAATTGAAATATTCGTTTATTGACACACAACCAACTTTGTTAACAAATGTTATCCGAGATAATAGCACTTATTATAATGTAAGCCAATGTCAAAATTATACTTTATTTGTTATTTTACCTTCACTATTATATTCAAATTCTGAAATATTTTGTTTGCTATGTGACTTTCGACGTACTGCTAGCTGTTTTTCAGAAGTCGAGTAGCTCATCATTTCTAACATTTGCTGTAACATTGACACTGAAATTAAAATATGTAAGCAAATATATTTACAACAGGAAAATTAAGTTATAGGGCACAGTCAGGCACGTATGAGATTAATTTTTGAAAGATTCCATAATTTTAAACATTTTTGCTACCATCGTTAAACTTACTTTTCAAAAATCACAAGCTATAACTTATCAGGACATTAATTTACGGTACGTTAATATTTGTTACCACATGCAGGGACAAATAATTGAAACTAAAGTATCGAATTCCACGACATTCGTATCAAAAAGGTGTTTCCTTAACAGAAAATTTTAAAAATCGTGAAATCTATTACTATACAGAAATAATTATTGTGTTACTGATAAACACGGTTCAATATTGTTATTATTTATATTAAACTAATTTTGTAATCACGAACTTTCGTAACCTAAAAATTTATTATTGCGCAATTTATCTCCACCAATACTTTTAAGCAGTATTGCAGAATAATATGGATATTTCATATTTTGCAAACAATACTTATTTATAAAAAAATAAAACAATATATTCTGACCTTAAATTGATTTACTTGCAGTACGTTGTAGTATGAACAATAAACAACTTTACCGATGATGTACACATTAATGATTTTGGTGCTGAACAAAAAAGAAAACGTCTAAGCCTAGCAGTGTCGCCAACTCAAATAAATATTTTCTGCCAATCTCATGTTTAACAACAGTTACATTTCAGTGATACGCCTCTTATTCATAAAATATCGCCGGGCTAGGAGAAAATAGTATTTTATTACCAGCAACAACCGTGTAATTATAATATTTATAAATAAAATTTACGTCATATAAATTTCATTACATCTATTCTTTTTTTGGCTACACTGCCAGTAAATATGCTTTTGCTATGGGTAGTACATTACATTCTCGTCGCGCGGAATACTCAGGAGCGTATTTAGATGGAGTTTCAGGCCTTACATTTATATTGTTAACAGTATTGCTGTTTGGAACTTTCTCTAAATATGTACAAATTAATAATTACACATGTGTATAACATGTATCGCGCCAGTCTGATATATTTTTGAGTATTTAAATGACTCACGAATTTATTTAACATAAAATTATGAATATTTTTCTTTAAATATGTATAAGTATGTATTAATTATTATAAATTTGGTTGCAGTTATACATTTGTAGATATATTTACCAAATGCAAACCTAACGTCCAAAATATGAATTTATCATATTTAAATGTTTATATTATTAATTTCAAGTTTATGAACTATGAATATTTTTAATTATACATATATGTACAAGTATATATTAATAGTTTTAAACATGTGTACAGTTATACATTCATAAAGATATTTACCAAATGCCAACATAACGTTCACGATATAAATTTGACATATTATCATGTTTATGTGTACAATCAATTTCAAATTTAGTAACAAATAAAATTAATTGACGTTAATATATAAAATTCTTCATAAGAAACAAATTCCAGTGATTCACAAAAGTACAGTCCTCAAAGTGACTCGTATATAAACTACACTCTACTTTACCGGCTGAGATGTCCCCAAACAGCCGTCGAAAAGTAAGAACATTAATAAAAACATTATAAACTATCAAATTGATACAAATTTGAAATTGGTAGTATAAATAGTAGTATTATTACTAAATCAACTATAAAAATATACGTCCCCAACTGGACGTGTATACATATATATATATATATATATATATATATATATATATATATATATATATATATATATATATATATATATATATATATATGACTTTGTATATATATATATATATATATATATATATATATATATATATATATATATATATATATATATATGTCGCAGAGCGTAAGATAATGAAGCGTCAAACGCTGCCTATCAGTGTTTGTTTATTCTGATCTGTCAGCGTTTGGGTGAAATCAGCAGGGGAGGCAGGGAGACCAGTCGATAAAGATGGTCATGAGACAGCAGACAGAGCTGAACCAGTCACCCGAGATCACCTACGATTCATTTATCTTACATAAGATAATCTATTTGTTACTTATTAGTTATTAGATTGTATTAACATTGTTAATTATTAAAGTGTGTTTATTATTGAAAGTTGGAGTGTCTCTGTGTGAAAAACATGAGTGAACAATTTGAAGACGATAACCCGACAATGGACTCGGTACCTCCGTCGACATCAGAAGTGGGATACGTACCACCACAAGAAGGAATGTGTAATGAAAGTGATAGTGACGATAAATGGCGATCACTTTTTGAACAGCAAAATCAGAATTTTTAGGCGTTGATACAAGCAATGAAGACGCCAACAGAATGTACTGATATCACTCTACCAAAATTCGATCCGGAAAAGGTAGAAGTGGATGCACGTGCATGGATTACTACGGCAAATATGTGCATGCTAAATCAACCACTGCAGGGCGCTGCATTGATGATAGCGCTCAGTAAAGCTTTAAAAGGCTCAGTATCTGCTTGGTTATCGCAAGTGTCATTTCCTGGAATGACGTGGAGTTATTTTAAAGATATCTTTATCTCAAGATATGACTGTCCTGAAACAACAGCGGCGTGCCTAATTAATTTACATAATGATAAACCAAAAGAAGGCGAATCTCTAGCGGCGTATGCAGCTCGCCTAATGACGTCACTAATGTCTCGATGGAAAGATTTAAACATTGAGCAGATCGCTGTTTCAACGGTGTTAGCCCATGTTTCACAGTTTGAACGTCGCCTCCAACGTCTTGCTTTTACTTCTGAAATTTCAACAAGAAATAAATTACAACAAGAACTTAAAGCATTTTCATTTTTAAAACGAAAATCTTCTACTCAAAATGAAGATGATAGAACTCAAGATAAACGAATAAAATCTACATCTTCAGCTATTAAATGTTTTCGTTGTGGCAAGCTGGGTCACACATCGATTGACTGCCGTTTGAAAAGGAAAGATGAAAAATCAAGCTACAAGAGTCAACATTCGAAGGATTCCTCATTTAAACATGTCATATCTTCCAAGTGTGGATCTGCTGGCCACTACGCATCACGTTGCGCTGGTTTGAGCAAGAAAGGAAGAAGCAGTAGCGGCGACGGACCGTCAACCGAACGGCGTGTAGACCTATGCCATGTCAAAGCACCTTCTGGCATATTGCATCATTCTGGTGAGGCCTTTCCATTTTATTATGATTCAGGAGCGGAATGCTGACTTATCAAAGAGACAGTATCATTAAATTTTAGTAGAAAACGATTTAATAATTTAATTACTTTAATTGGTATTGGTCAGACAAGTGTAAGGAGTTCTTTACAGATTCTGTCTCTAGTTAAAATTGATGATATTACGATTGATATTTTATTTCATGTTTTACCTGACTATTGTTTACAAAATAATATAATGATTGGTCGTGAAATTTTGAGCCAAGGGTTAGATGTGCATATGACCTTTGATAGATTAAAGCTGTCTAAGGTAAACGTTGTTGACGTGTGCAATTTAAGTGAACGTATAATCGTTGATTTTGATAAAGGAAATACTGATGTATCATCAGAATTTACACCAAAATTACTTTCCGTATTAAATAATTTTAAAAATTATTTTATTCATGGCATACCTAATAGTCGTGCCAAAACCGATCCAATGCAGATACGATTAAAGGATCCTAATAAGAAAGTCTGTCGACGTCCTTATAGATTAAGTCCAGAGGAAAGAAATGTTGTTCGAAATAGAGTTAATGAATTGATAAATGCAAATATCATTCGTCCTAGTTGTTCACCATTTGCAAGTCCTATATTACTTGTTAAAAAGAAAGACGGTTCAGATCGTATGTGCGTAGATTTTCGAGAATTAAATGATAATACCATACCCGATAGGTATCCCCTTCCGCTTATTTCGGATCAAATTGCGAGATTACATAGTAGTCACTATTTTACTATTTTGGATATGGCCAGAATCTGTTGAACGAACTGCTTTTGTTACACCTGACGGACAATATGAGTATTTAACTATGCCTTTCGGTTTACCAAACGCACCATCAGTTTTTCAACGCGCAGTTACTAAAGCACTAGGTGAACTTGCACATTCATTCGTTATCGTTTAGATGGACGATATTCTTATTGTTGCTAGTAATGTTAAAGAAGCACTAGAAAGACTCCTTGTTGTTTTAGAAACACTTACTAAAGCTGGATTTTCATTTAATATTGATAAGTGCTCGTTTTTGAAACAAAAGGTACAGTACCCCGGGTTTGAAGTTAGTGCTGGTGAAGTAAGACCCAATTAGAAAAAAATAGAGGCATTAACTGCGTTACCATCACCTAAAACCTCTACGCAGTTACGACAGTTCATAGGCTTAGCTTCGTATTTTCGTCAATTCGTACCTAAATTCTCTCAAATTATGGCCCCACTTTACCTTTAAATATCTACTAAAGGTAATATTGACTGGAAACCGTCCCACGAAAATGTAAGACAGAAAATAATATCCATATTGACAAAAGAACCAGTTTTAATGATCTTTGATCCAAATTATCCAATTAAATTGCATACCGATACAAGTTCGTTAGGATATGGCGCGATTCTAATGCAGAAAAAGAATAAGAAACTTTATGTAGTTGCCTATTTTAGCAAACGTACTACAGCACCAGAATCCAAATATCACTCTTATGAACTAGAAACTCTTGCAGTTGTAAATTCTGTTAAACATTTCCGTCATTATTTACATTGGCGTAAGTTTGTTGTTATCACTGATTGTAATTCGTTACAGTCATCACGTAAAAAGCTAGATCTTACTCCCAGAGTGCATAGATGGTGGGCTTTCTTGCAAGCATTTGATTTTGACATTATTCATAGAGATGGTAAACGGATGTGTCATGTTGATTTCTTTTCGCGAAATCCATTACCGCATTCATCTAATAAACATAAGTTTGAAAGTGTTCAACAGAAACAAGTTAACGTGGCAAATCTATCAAGTAACTGGTTACTCGCAGAACAACAACGTGATGATGAAATTTGTAAACTTATTATTGATTTTAATAATGAAGAACTTAATAAAAACATAGCTAAAACATACGAATTGCGTTCTGGTGTTTTGTATCGGAAAATTCAAAGAAACGGTAGAACGCGATGTTTACCTATAGATGGTCAGTCATTAATAATGCACATGAATCTCTTATGCATCTTGGTTGGGAAAAGACTCTGAAAAAAGTTTTCGAATTTTATTGGTTTGAAAATATGTCGAAATATGTACGAAAATTTGTGGATAATTGTATTACATGCAAAGTGTCGAAATCTCATTCTGGTAAGATTCAAACTGAATTACATCCAATACCTAAAGTAGCAGTTCCATGGCATACTGTTCACATAGATGCTACAGGAAAGTTGAGCGGTAAAATCGACAAAAAGGAATACGTTTTTGTATTAGTTGATGCTTTTACAAAATTTGTTATTTTACATCATACAGTGCATATTAACTCTGAAAGTAGTATTAAAGCTTTAAAAGCTGGAATATCCTTGTTCGGTACTCCAACGCGTATAATTGCTCATCAAGGTCGTTGCTTTACTAGCAAAGAATTTCGCGACTTTTGTGACTCACATAATATTAGTTTGCATTTAGTCGCGACTGGAGGTTTCCGCGCTAACGGGCAGGTAGAGCGTGTAATGAGTACTACCCGAAGTACAATTGGCTCTAAATTGAACGATTAATCGCAGCACTAAATCTAGTCCTATAGCACTTATGATTGGTAAGGTTGCAAGACCATTAAATTTAATGTTGGCACGTGAGACAGAACCTGAAGTAGACATAACTAAGATTAGAGAACAAGCTGTAACTAATATTAATAAGAATGCAGAACGTTGCTTTACTAGCAAAGAATTTCGCGACTTTTGTGACTCACACAATATTAGTTTTCATTTAGTCGCGACTGGAGGTTTCCGCGCTAACGGGCAGGTAGAGCGTGTAATGAGTAACGATCGTTCCTGGCAAGATGTACTACCCGAAGTACAATTGGCTCTAAATTGAACGATTAATCGCACCACTAAATCTAGTCCTTTAGAACTTATGATTGGTAAGGTTGCAAGACCATTAAATTTAATGTTGGCACGTGAGACAGAACCTGAAGTAGACATAACTAAGGTTAGAGAACAAGCTGTAACCAATATTAATAAGAATGCAGAATATGAAAAACAAAGATTTGATAGTACCAAAGCCAAATTAAATAAATTTTCAATAGGTGATTTTGTTCTATTGCGAAATGAAGAACGTAATCAGACAAAACTTGATCCAAAGTATAAAGGACCATATAAGGTTATTGAAGTTCTAGAAAATGATAGCTACATTATAAAAGCTTTGAATTCTAATCGTACTTATAAGTATTCTCATGATAGAATGAGAGTAATGCCTGAAAGTCAAATCCCTGTTGAGATGGGCAATTTTGAGCAGTCTGATCAAGATGGCTCTGATGGTGACTAAGCTGATTGATCTGTTATTCCACGATTGTAAGTGGTAAGAGTGACTTTTGAAAGTGAGTATGATTTTTGTGATATTTGTTTTGGTACGGCACTGGATTTAAGTGCTTATGAATCTTATCACTGGATATAAGTGATAATGATTTTGAGTTGAATATTCTTGTGACACTGGATGTAAGTGTCTTTGAATCTTATCACTGGATGTAAGTGATAATGATTTTGAGTTGTATATTCTTGTGACACTGGATTTAAGTCTCTTTGAATCTTATCACTGGATGTAAGTGATAATGATTTTGATTTGAATATTTTTGTGACACTGGATTTAAGTGCCTACAAATGTTATCACTGGATATAAGTGATAATGGTTTTGAGTTAAATGTTCTTATGATACTGGATGTATGTGTCTAAGAATCATATCACTGGATGTAAGTGATATTTTTATTTATTGCTGGAAGGAAGCAATAGAAGTCAGTATGTCGCTGGATGTAAGTGACTATGACTTGGGCTGGTTAAGCCTTTGTATGAATGTAGATTGTGAGAGTTGTCTCTAAAGATATGTACAATCGGAACAGATTCTATAATCAGAATTAAGTAAAATTTGTCAGATGTGGCCGAGCGTATTATTATTGTTGTAAATTAGTTACAGGTGCACCACACGAGGACGTGTGAGGTGTCAGAATGGCCGTGTCGCAGCGCGTAAGATAATGAAGCGTCAAACGCTGCCTATCAATGTTTGTTTATTCTGATCTGTCATCGTTTGGGTGAAATCAGCAGGGGAGGTAGGGAGACCAGCCGATACCGGTGGTCTTGAGACCAGTCACCCGAGATCACCTACGATTCATTTATCTTACATAAGATAATCTATTTGTTACTTATTAGTTATTAGATTGTATTAACATTGTTAATTATTAAAGTGTGTTTATTATTGAAAGTTGGAGTGTCTCTGTGTGAAAAACATGAGTGAACAATTTGAAGACGATAACCCGACAATGGACTCGGTATATATATATATATATATATATATATATATATATATATACATTGTGCATGACCCGCGTGAGGTAAATCATGATACGTTCTTAAAACTTTATTAACCATACTTGATGGAACTACTAACCTGTCTTCAAGTTCATTAATATTTCTCAATTTGTAAATTACACCATCATTATCTCTATAAAATTCATCATTATTACATACCTCTGTCAACTAATTTCTGAATTTCTAAATCTTTATCTTGTTCTAACTTTATATGCTCTCTATCCCAAATTGGTTCGAATTCATCAACACAATTAATTGATATACGCGAAAATGCATCTGCAACATAATTCTGCTTTCCTGGCTTATAAATTACTTCAAACTCATACTCCGATAACTTCAATGACCAATTAACTAATCTACTACTTTTATCTTTAAATTTAGTAAATAAACTAATGGTTTATGATCTGTAACCAACGTAAACTTTCTACCATACAAATAACATCTGGAAAACTTTATAGCTCATATTATAGCTAAACATTCTTGCTCAATTGTTGCATAATTACTCTCTGCTTTATTTAATGTTCTACTTGCATACGCGATTGGATGATCTTCCCCAAATCGATTTTGACTTAACACGGCTCCTAACGCAATATTTGATGCATCTGTCGTTAACGTAAACGGCTGACTAAAATCTGGATAAATTAATATCGGACTCGTGGTTAATGCTGTTCTCAATTTATCAAACGCTACCTGAGTTGATTCATCCCATACACACTTTATATCTTTCTTCGTTAACTACGTTAACGGTTTAGCTATTTTCGAAAATGAATCTATAAATCGACGATAAAATCCTACTAGCCCTAAAAATGACTTAATTTTACGTTCTGTATTCGGTGCTGGAAACTTTTCAATTGCCTCTATCTTCGATGGAGATGGTGTAAAACCATCTCCAGAAATAATATGACCTAAATATGCTGTTTCTTTTTTAACAAATTCACATTTACTTGACTTCAACTTTAAATTAAACTTTTTCAATCTATCAAACACTTCTTTAATCGTACTAATATGCTCATTAATATCATCACGTGAAAAAATACATATATCATCTAAGTACAAATAACATTTTTCTCCTACTAATCCACTTAAAACACAATACATTAATCTCTGAAATGTACTTGGCGCATTACATAAACCGAAAGGCATACGATTCCATTGTTAATGGCCCCAGGGGGTACTAAACCCTGTCTTTTCTTTGTCTTCATCTGTAATTTCTACCTGATGGTACCCTGACGCTAAATCTAACGTTGTAAACAAAGCTGCTCGATTCATATGAGAAATTGTATCTTGCAAATTAGGTAAAGGTAAGAGATCTTTCTTCGTAATATTATTTAACGCTCAAAAATCAACACACTATCTAACTTTTGTTGATCCGTCAGATAAAACTCGATTTACTAACACTACAGGAGCTGACTGATGAATCACTTTCTTCTATTATACCATCTTTTAACAATTCTTTAATTTGATCTTCTAACACATCTTTCTGATAATACGCTACGCGATGTGGTCGTTTCGCGATTGGATGAATGTTTTCCGTAATGATTTTATGCTTAATTTTCGAAGTACAACCTAACTTTATACCTGGACTCATAAAAATTTATTTTATATTTTACTAATAACTTTTGCATTTTACTTTTATCAAACTCATTTAGATGATATAATTTGAATAAACTCATAAAATCTATTTCCTCAATTTTCCTAATTGACTCTACTTTCTCATTTCCGCTATCTATATTTAATTTAACATAACACAAAATACTAACATGTTTCATTTCTTTACTTTGTCTATAATCTAAACACACTGCTTCAGTTCTCGGAGGAATACTTAAAATTTCTTTAATACGAACTGAACGTATATCACTAGTATCTAATTCAACATTCACCTCTTTACTAACTGTTTCACGCTGCGTACTACTCTTAGTTTCAGCTTTACTCTTTTCAACTACTTGATTACTTTGAGAAATGCTTTGGTTTTCCATATTACTGACCGAACATAGCGAACTGACTGTTTTACGGCTTTCTTCAACAATTCTCTCAGATTTTTCAATGTTACTTACTTTATTAACACTCGATTATATAACACTATCTTTTTGAAATGGCAAAACTTTTCCACTTTCACTATTCACAACTTTATGTATAAAATCTGACTTACTTTTTACAATTTTAGGTGATTCAACAACTATATTCAAACATTTCTTTATTTTTGTGGGACTTCCGAGCAGAACTTGCTTAAAATTTCACAACCTGTTTTTTCTTTATTCTCGACTGACTTGACCGAGCTAGCTACACTCTCATTTACAATTGGTTTATTACTCGTTATGATATTCTCTGTACCCTTAACTTTAGCAATACTGACATTCTTTACACAATTATTTTCCGGACTTTCAATTTCTACAACTGTACATTGTCCACAACAGCTGATCTTTTTTTCACGCATACCAAGATTTCTCCTGTCACAACCCGAACCTAGCGAACTTTTTGTTACACGATCATCTGCAGTATTCAATAAAAATTTCGATTGCTGTTTAGGGCAATTATTACAATCAACAAACTCTCTTCTATGTTCCACCAAAGGTGCACTAACCACACGTCTCTCATCAATGCTCGCCATATTTCGCTTTGAATTTTAATAATCTACACTGTGTCCCTTAACACGACTCAAACATAGCGAATTAGTCGAATTATGTTTCACAGGCAAATAATCGCGATCTCCACTCTTTACTTGTCTCGAATTAACATCTTCTGCATCTTTAAAGTGCTCTGTAATAGTTTTTCTCCAATGATACTTATTTCATTACGTGCATAATTAATCTCGGCTTTATAATCGCTAAGGAAGTCTAAACCAATTAATCCGTCTGTAGCTAAACTTAATCTTTCATCACATACAACAAAATTATGTTAAATACTTCTAAATAAAACTTTCATTTCAACTTCCGTTGAACCAATTACAGGTAACTCTTGGACTGAAATGCCAGCTATTGATCGATTACGCGCGATCATTTCTAAACGCTGTCCCTCTACCACATATCGCTTTAAGATACTAATATTGGCTCCAGTGTCAATTAAAAATTCATCATTTTTACCATTACAATTCAACTTAACTTTATTATGTCTATTATTACTATTTACGGTCGGTATTAGTTCTTTACTCGTTAAGTGTCTTCGACCGTCAGATTTGGGACTCTGATCTACGGTCTTTTGGAGTTTTACAAAAGAGATGGTTAGAGACTTCTCGTGTCAAAAAGCTTATCTAACAGAAATATGATTTTATGGAATGTCCTCGGTTGGGCATGGGAAAGTGCTGTAGTCAGCGGGTCTGGTGAGAACAGCCGTTCTAACTCCTCACTTCTCAGAATGGAATATCGTCGGGGATGTTCAGCTGTCGTTTAGGAGGTGTAGGCCCTGGTTGGAGTTCTATGACTGGATCCCTGCAAGGGTGCGTCTTCTTCTGGAGAAATCTTTTCTTGGCAAAAACTGCGAAAATAACTATACTGACAATTGATAAGATCAGATAGAGAGATATGATAGCATAATTCGTGGTTTCGATGTTGTAATCTTCGTTGATGTTCTCTAATTTGTTGATAAATAATTTCAAATCTTGAATATTATGAATATCGGCGCTCATCGTAGGAATTTGGCTTGTGTTTAGATTAATTTGAAAATCTTCTAGGATGATTGGTTTGCCGAAAGTTCTATTTAGAAATTTCAAATTTAGATTTTTAAATTTCAGTAGGCATTGGTCTTCTTTTATTAGGAATATTCCTACTAACGTCTTGATTTCATCGCCTTGTTGACATGATACGTGAATTACCTCTGGCTGTGGTAGAACTGCTAAGAACTCTTAATAATTTTAACATGGTTTTTTTATAATTTTAACATTTGTGTATTGGCAATTTTTATTCTTGTTATATAATATGATGTTCTTTTCGCAAGTTTCATCGTTAATTTCATCAATTTTATTTGGACATTGGTAGATGGTTCCTTTTGTGCATACGCCGTTCAGTGATTTAATATGACCATCGGGAGTTTTTAAGAAATAATTTTTATTTGGAATGACAGTTACAAATTCAGTCTGATATTTGGTTGGAATAGGTATAAGATGATATAGTTGGAAATCCGTTCATAATTGATAGGAATTTCTAAGAAATATAAAATTTTATTTGAATTTAACTTGCAATTTACTGTGATTATATTTTCAAATTCTAACATATTTTCAAAAGTGGGCTCTAGGGGAAATTAATTATTATAATATTTACAAATTTTATTTAATTCTAAGTAAAAGTCATTTAATTTTATAATACTGCGATGCATTACGTGCAATTTGCAAAAAGGTAAAGAATTTGCTATGCCTTGTAAAATGCTAAAAATCATACTGAATAAAGTATTCAGTTGGTTATAAATATCATAAACGTCTAATTTATTTAATTGCTGAGTTCCATCAATATCTATGTGAAGCAGCTGTTCGATTTTTGTTTTTAATTCTTGCTCATTTTGTTTGATTATTTTAATAGTTTTATTAAATTCTTCTATCAACTGATGGTTAACAGAATATTGGTTCTTTAATTGATCATTAATTTTATATTGATTGGTTTCTAGATGTTCCAAAATTATATTATATCTTTTCTCATCTTCCGCATCTAAATTTCCAGTTAGTGCTTTTACAATGGATCCCAATCCATTTATTATCCCTCTTCTATATCTAGGTTTTTCATAATTAATGATTAAATGACTGAGTTCATCATCTACTGAGGTTAGTAAATAGTTAATAATTTTATCGTGGTTAATAGAGTCTGATAGACTGACATTGTTTATGTGTACTGTACGTTTGAGATTGTTCTGTTGTATTTTTAAATTGTTATATTGGTCAAGGATGGGTTGTAAATCGTAGAAGTGTAAAAACGTGTGTGTTGATTTCTGTAATTTTGCTGTCCCTAATTTGAGTGGTAAAAGTCCTGTGTTCTGTGTAATGTTTTTGATTTCTAGTCCGGAGGTGTACTTGAGATAGAGGGACCCGGAAGATCGTAATCTGGATTAGTTTTCTTGTTATTTTTCTAGGTCTCTTAATATTTGACAAGTTAGGATTGGTCTGAATTTTTGCAGTTTTTAAGTTTTGACGATAGTTTTAATATTTTCCTTTTTGAATTTTGCCTGTTTTGTTTTATTTACTTTTTGTTTATTATGTACGTATACAAATTCCGAGATTTCAGGTAAATCTTCTCGAGTTTCGCTTAATTTATTTATTAAGTTAATTTTATTATTTTGTAATTTTTCGTTAATATTTTTATATGCTAATTTGGTTTTTTCTTGGTGATTTAACACATAGTCTTGTGTTATTCTTTTTTCTAATTCTATGTCTAGGGGAGAATTTGTTTCAAAGTGCCCGTTTATTATGTCGATTGGTTTAAGACCAGTGGAACTATAGCATGTGTTGTTGTATGCCAATATTGCAAAATTAACTTTGTTCTTAATAATTTCGTTCTTTTGATTTTCTTGTAAATTAAAAAGTCGTATGTGTTCAATTAAGGTTGAATGAAAACGTTCTATGAGGCCGTTAGAGTCTGGATGTTGTGAGCTGGTAAAATGAATTTCGATTTTATGTAAAATAAATAATTTTTGCAAGAGGTTATTTTTAAATTCTGGACCATTGTCAGATATATCTAATTTAGGAATTCCATCATGTGAGAAGAATCTAGTTAATTTGTTGCATATTTCAATTGCATTTGTTGACGTGACTTAGTAAGATTAGGCGTATTTAGAGAAGGCATCTATGATAGTGAGAAATTTACAAGTTTCTAAGCTTAGTGTATCTACGTGTATTATGTCAAAGTGTTTGCTGGGAGTTGGGGTAATGTTATATTTAGTTTTTATAGGATTACGCTCTAGATTTTAAACAAATTTCACATTGATTTATGTAATCGCTAATATGTTTCTGATAATGTTTTGTGTTAGCATTTTGTCTATTTGTTCCTGCACTTCTTGTCTGTGTATTTCTGGGTATCTGTATGTCTTAGTATAAGTGGGTAATTCGTCCATAGTTCGTATATGATGTTTAACGTTGTTGGTAAAGGATAAAGAATTATCTTCAGTATGGAATACGTCAGCGTGTTCTTTAATTAATTTTGTAATTGCCGATTTTTCGTCCGGATTCATATGTTGAGTTCTAATTAGTGATATGTCAAAAGGGGTTTTTGTATTATGATAATTATTAAAATTTATGTTATTAATTTCGAAATATTCTAAAGATTCTGTTAAAATATTATTATCTGTGGTATTTAAAGTTATTTCTGATACATTTGGATTTATTACTGAATAATAAAAGAAATTATTATCAATTTTTGCAATACCTTCTGGTATTATGGCATTAAAAATTTGAGATTCTGGGATAAATACTTCTTCATTATCTATACAATTAGTGTAAAACTTTATAATTTTCTCTGATTGCGGCTCTATTGATACGTAGTGAGGACGTGACTTTAGCTGATGATAGTGAATTTTTATCTCGCATGCCGGTGTTCTTATCTTATCGTTTACTAGGTCGATGTTCGCTTCTATTGTTTTAAGATTGTCGAATTCTAACAATATATCAAATTGGTCATGGAAGTCAAAGAGATGCTATTTGAGCATAATATTTGGTTTATCAAATAATTCTGAGCAAGGTAAAATTATACTAAAGTTTTCGGTAGATGTACCATGAGCAATGGTAATTTTTAAAGGGTCATTTATAATTTTATCTTTAAAGAATTTACGTGCAATACTTGGTTTGATAAAAGAACGTGTGCTTCCGGTATCAAGCAGTACTTTTAAATTTTGTTCGGGGTAAACAATAAATGGTAGTTCACTTAGATTATTGGTTAAATTCATTAACTCAAATTCGTTTCCGAGGCAGGGAGTTTTAAAAAATTATTTGAAACAGTTTCTTGTTCGATTTCATTGTTGTCAATGTCTGATTCAGGTTCGTAAATAATAGCATTATTTTCGTCATAATACTGATTGTCCGTGTATTCGGTAATTTCTGTAGTGTACAGCATTTCTTCGTAAGGTTTTGTTTGTGTCTGGGGATATTGTCGTGTGTATTGTTGTGGTCGGGACTGATTGTTGTAGCCTGATGGGTCTGGTCTGGGTACGAATGTCTGTCGAGTGCTGATACTCATTGGAGTTGGTTTTGAGAATCGTGCATTAGGATTAGGTTTAAAAGCATTTTATTTAGACATTTGACTTTGATTGAAGGGTTTATTCATTGGTGTATTGGAATATAGGTTAGGTCGATATGTTAATTGTGGCGTTTGTGTGTATCTGAATTGTGGTTGTTGGTATCTGTGTTGTGTATTATTCTGAATGAATTGTTTTGGTTTTTGTAATGTGTGTATTTTGTTTTGTTGCCGCAGACAACTCTCAATTTGAAAGTCATTGGTCAGCATGTTTAACGCTGCATTCATATCAGCTGGGTTCTTTGTACGCATGAGTATACCTAGTGGTTCTTTTAAACCGCGTAGTAAAATACGCAGTGCGTACTGCCTAAAATAATTAGCAAGTACGGTTGCTTCTACTGGATTATTCAAATTAACATATGAAACTTGTAAGTTTAGTAAATCTTGGATTTTGTTATAATAATCAAAAGGTGTTTCATTACCTTGTTTTTAACTCTGTTAACTCTATTTCGAGAGTATAGCAATCTCTTTTATCAGAATAAGAATTTATTAAAGCGGATTTAATAGTAGCCCAAGAGTTAAAGTTGGAACTAGTTAAATTTACGGCTGCTTGGTCCTTAATCTTAGATAAAATCGTGGACAACAGATATTCATTCTGAAAGTCCGCGGGTTCTACATTATTAAAAAACGTATTCAATAACTTTTCGCAGATTTTTATGAATCGCGGTAATAATTTAGGATCTGCGTGAAAATCCGGGATCATATCGAGATATTCTCTTTTTAATGTTGGGGTAGCCATATTATTAATTATATTTACATTATTAAATTCTCTTAATAGATTTTCTAGGCTAAGTGTATTTCTTATAGGATTAAAAGGGGGTGAATTACTGGAAGCATCTGAATTTGTATCCGTATCTGAATCTGAGTTTACATTTAGTTGAATCACTGATAGACATATAAGCACTTACAGGATAAACATCAACTTGTCCATGGGCACGGCTACGGCGGCTCCGTGGATTGGTGTCGACTCTCGGCGGACTGCGTACAGCTGGGCTCTCCGACGGTCTCTTCTTGCACGATATTCGCTTGTGGCAGGATAGAGCTGGATTTCTGTGTACAGCATGCCTTCTGAAGATCTCTTCGAACACGATATGCACTCGCGATATGACAGAGTCTCGACGACTTTTCGTTGTGATTCTTCGATGCTCAGTTAATCATTGAAACGAAACTAGATTTTTTCGATATTGGTATTAATCGATAATTCGTCTGAGCATCCTACCGACTGTGCCAGTAACGTAAACGTTATTTACGGTTACAATAAAAAATAATTTTTACTTTCCACAACTTAGAATAATTACATCAGATTAATTTCAATACAAGTGGACACTTTAGTCTCTCGACAGTAACTGTCTTACAAAAGAGAAGATTAGAGACTTCTCGTGTCAAAAAGCTTATCTAACAGAAATATGATTTTATGGAAAGTCCTCGGTTGGACATGGGTAGGTGCTGTGGTCAGCGGGTCTCATGAGAACGGCCGTTCTAACTATATATATATATATATATATATATATATATATATATATATATATATATATATATATATATATATATATATATATATTGACACGAGTGTCCATTTACATATATATATATATATATATATATATATATATATATATATATATATATATATATATATATAAGTTATCTTGCCGTAGCTCCCCTATAATAATGCTTAGTAGTATATTGTTTATCTTAAGGTATTATATTACGTTGATTAGTTGCTTTATTCTTTGTAAGATGTAACATAGTTTTAAGTTAGTCTAGAATCAAGCTTGTACCAAGCAACATCGTTGCTAGTGTTCGAATAAATATCTTTTTAAAAAATCAACTTGCGTAGATCGAACTATTATTGGCGCAGTCTTGGTAGGATTTGCCATACAGCACTATCGATAAGTAGTACTGGTTCGTTTTTAACGATTTGAGGCAAATTACGAATTTAAATCGATCAACAAGTGATAAGTAAAAGTGACTCCTGTCGTCGAACACACATCAAGCATCGCAGCACCGTCTACTGTGGCCGAGAGAACATCGGACACACGACACCCACATCAACTTCGAAGGCATCTCGAGCAGTCCGAGGGAACATCGGAACGTCTCAACTTCGCACGGGTCAAAATCTTCAACGCACATGAAGACGCTGATTCTGCTGTAAGTACTTTATGTCTTTTAGAGGTTCTAAAATAATAATTAATACTGACTCAAGTTCTGATTCTGACTCCAGTTCCGAAAGTGAACTGTCTCCAAATATTTTGACTAATAAAATAGTCTCAAAATCATTAATTAAAAATTCAATATTTAATTTTAATCAAATAAAAATGGCAATGCCAGCATTAAAACGAGAATATCTCGATATGATTCCCGATTTCCATGGGGAACGCGAACTTTTACCCCGATTTCTTGAAATATGTCAGAAATTGGTAACTAAATTTTATAACACAACGGATATAACAGATTTTCAAAACGAATATCTAATGTCCACAATATTGTCAAAGATAAAAGGTGACGCCGCAGTTAATATTGCGAGCTGTACCATTTCAAATTTTAAAGAATTAAAAACTGCTCTAACGAATACGTACGCTGACAAACGCGATACATACACACTTGCCATAGAAATGACTGAACTAAAACAGTCATATAATGAAACACCTTTTGACTTTTATAACAAGTTACAACATTTGTTAAATCTTCAGATCTCTTATATTAAAACTCATTCGGATCCTAGTGAATCCAACGAAGCCGCTCTTTTATCGCGCTATTTTCAAAATTATGCGTTACGCATATTATTACGAGGTCTTAGAGAACCAATAGGACAACTAATGAGAGCTAAAAACCCCGCAGATTTAAACTCCGCATTAAGCATGTTAACGAACGATTTTCAGTTCGACATCCCAACTACTAAAAATCCCAAACCACAATATAATACACAGAAAATCACCCCAAAATTTAATCAACCACAACAGTTTAACCAGACTAAACCATTATACCAGACCAATTACGTACCACACTTAAATAAACCATTTAATAGAAATTTTAATCAAAACTTTCAACCTAATAGAAGTAAAATGACACAAAATCAAAACTTCAGACAACGATTCCCAAATCCAACACCCATGAGTATATCCACAAATAACACACATCAACCACGACCAGGACCATCTCACGGTTACCAAAATTTTAGACCAAAACAAAATGTAATCTCCGAACAATTATACAACATAGCCAGTGAAACAATCGAGTACGAACATGACACGCACACAGATAACACATACGAACAAGTTCAACATGGCATCGAATTCCCCACAGACACAAACACTGAACCGGACGATTTTTTATGCGAAACCGCCTCGGAAACATTTCAACAATAGAATTACTAAATCTAACGAATAATCAAAACGCATTACCTTACATAATATTGCCAGAAAACAATCTTAAAGTTCTAATAGATACAGGCAGTACAAAATCATTCGTGAAACCTGATATAGCAAATAAATATTTCAAAAAATCTATCTTTAAAGACCCATTCCAAATCTCTACAGCACATGGCACTTCTTTAGAACAATTTAGCACTCTGATACCCACTTCCAAAATTTTTAATATGAAACACATTAACAATTCTTGCTTAAAATATCACTTATTTAATTTCCATGATAAGTTTGACTTACTGTTAGGAATAGATAACCTAAAATTACTAAAAATTATTATTGACGTAAATAATGATTTATTAATAACTTCAAATTCAAAAATTCAAATTCATTACCTTTTACCAAACAACAATAAAGTAAATTCAAATAACATTTCTGCCATGAATAAAATAGTTTTAGAACCCCAATCCGAAAAAATTATTAAAGTAAAAGTAAATATAAAATCAGGAAACGTTGTTATTCCAGAAATTAAAACAAACAATTTAAAAATCCCAGAATGTGTCACGAAGGCTGAAAATCACGAAGCACTATGTACAGTAACGAACCCAACAGACTTAAAAATCACACTAAACATACTAAAACCACTGAACGTCAAGTTATTCGACAATTATGTATCACATTCTAGACATACCCCTAAATTAAATCTATTAGAAATAGAAAAAAATAAACACGACATATCTAAATCTCGCACAAATTACATGAATAACGAAGAATCCAATCATGAAATTGTCTATAAAAAAGGAAAACTAAATACAAACGCTGACGCACTTAGCAGAATTCCACACGACCCTCAAAATTTAACTCTATCTAAATTAGAAGATAATTATTTATTTGAGTATCAAAATTATTTAAATTTTAAACAAACAAAAACCAATGTCAAAACCAATGTAATAGAAATTAACGATGATTTATTCAATGCACCCCTCAATAATAGCCTAGCACATTGCGTGAGCAAAGATCTCGGTATGTACCAAGGAATAGCACAGAAATTTAAACATAAATTCAAAAATGTCGAAATCTTAAAAAATCAAAACCCAGAATTACACAACCTAGTCTATTTACAAGATAAAAATAGATTTATCATCTATCTCATAACAAAAAACCGCTACTTCGATAAACCATCTCTTCAAGATATATTTTACACCCTGTTAAATTTAAAAGACTTTTGTTTAAAAAATAATATTAAAAATTTAAGCATTCCCAGACTTGCATGCGGTAAAGACGAGAAAAACTGGAGAGATATAAAAATGATGATTCAGTACATTTTTCTAGATACGGACGTAACAATATCCGCGTATACTGGACCGGACTTAGAATTATTGCCACGAGAAAAATTTAACGTAAACGAAACAGACACAACTGCTTTTCAAAAATACATAGACGACTTTAACGAAAAATTAATAGATCCTAACGATAACAATACACCCGACGACTCTGAATCTTTAATAGTTGAAGTAGGTAACGACTAATAAAAATTAGAAAATTACAATAAAATAATTAAGTTCTCCAATCTAACATTCATAACAAAATTAATCACATTTAAACACATTCGACTAAGAAAAAATTAAAAGAGGACTAATAGATGACCTAGGAACGATATTTAAATCTATCACTGGTAATTTAAAAATGGAAAAGATTTAACACAATTTTGGAACATATTAATGAACAAAATTTACAAAATTAATTAAATATGGCATATAGTGTAAACCCCAAAATAATATAAAAATTTAATAATATAATTTAAAATATGTAATATAACGAATCAGTAATAACAATTAATTGTAAAATATTATAATCGTAAATAAATTATTTCATATCATTACTAATAAATTTCAAAAAAAAAGCAATTCGAACTTTATTATTTGCATTCAATACCCATGAAACTGGAATCAGAATTTGTAACAATCATCCTAGAAATAAAACATTTGCTAAAATCTGAGAATAATGAAAATAAACCTCTAGACGACATTTGTACTAAAGGAACAACATATCAGTGTTCCAATAAATCTTAAACCCACTATAACCCAGTATGCGAAAGCCAAATTCTCCTAGAAGACAACTCTAGTTAATGTCAGCACACAAAGCTGAATACCAAAAGAAACCACATCGAGATCGTTCCAGAAATCAACCAGTACCTCGCAGCATTTCCCCAAGAAGAAAAATTTAAGTTTAACTACCCATAATGTGCAGAAGTGAAAGTTTTAAGTGGTGTGTATCTCATTAAAGAAAATAATTGTGAAGTGTTGTTCAAATTAATAATAAATCTCTCAGTTGGCATAGGTCTAGTATTTGGACAATTATACTTTATGTTAGACTTTTATTTATAATAACATACTATGTACTACAATATGTTAGACAGAAGAAGATGCAGCGCAGAACCAACGTCTCATCCCCAAACAAAGATATTCGCCTACCAGAAGGGGCTCAATTTTAAGAAGGGAGGAGTTATCTTGCCGTAGCTCCCCTATAATAATGCTTAGTAGTATATTGTTTATCTTAAGGTATTATATTACGTTGATTAGTTGCTTTATTCTTTGTAAGATGTAACATAGTTTTAAGTTAGTCTAGAATCAAGCTTGTACCAAGCAACATCGTTGCTAGTGTTCGAATAAATATCTTTTTAAAAAATCAACTTGCGTAGATCGAACTATTATTTATATATATATATATATATATATATATATATATATATATATATATATATATATATATACACATATATATATATACATATATGTACTCTCTCTTCTTCTTGCTGTCCCACAACGAGTCTACGTCGTTCACTGTCTTGAAAAATACAAGTAGGAAGACTTGCTGTCCCACATCTTTGGTTCACGTCTCCGCAACAAAAAGAATCAACTCCGAATCCGGGATATGTCCGTCAACATACCAATAATCTTCGCAACAATAACATTGTAAGTTATAATTTAAAAAACTACAACAATCAAACACAGGGTTTTGAGGAAAGGCGTTACGCTTTTATGAATCAAAACGAGTCTCCGACACAGAGACACACACACTTACACAATATATGTCAAATTCAGATAACTCTGATCTAGAAATAATACAACCCTGTAATATTGTTAGAAATATTGTATTAAGACCCGCCAGGTTAATATTACCCAACAATAACATGGCTAATACTACTCTCTCAGAAATTAAAAACCTAACCGAAATAATTCCCAAATATAATGGAGATTTAAAAATATTAAATAATTATATAAACGCTGTAAACGAAGTTCAAGTCACATTAACAACTGTCATACTAACTCCAATACAGAAAACATGTTTATTTGGTTTGATAAAAACAAAATTAACTTCAAAAGCAGCAGAACTACTTGCTGAAAATAATTTCTTAGACTGGGAAGAATTAAAAGACTTCCTAAAAACCAACTTCGATGATAAAGCAAACGCAGAAACAATATTGCTAGAAATTTTACAAATAAAAAATAAAAATGGTAGTGAAAAACATTAGATGCGATTAACCATCAATTTTTAAAATATAAATCAAAAATTGCACTTAAAGATTACGCACAATTACAAAAAAATGCAATTATTAGAGAAACACAAAAACTAGTAGTATCTTATTTCTTTTCACTATTACCCAATTCAGTAAGAGGCTCATTTATCGTAAAAAATCCAAGTACTCTTGAAGAATGCGAACAATTACTTAGAAATGAATTCAATTTTTTAAATAACCTACATCAATCACCTATGTTAAAAGAAAGACAAAACTTCCCTTTACCTATACCAACGAAGAAATTCCCCGATAACCAATTTCCCCCAGCACCAATAAATTTCACACCAAAATCAACATTTAATAAAAATCTAAATTTTGCACCACGTCAAAATTTAAAGAATTATTACGACACACGTAGAAACTTTACACCCAGACCTATGACACAACAAACACGTGTAACACAACCAATGTCCGCACAAACCATTAAACAAAACCACAACATAAACGAAATTATACAAGAACAAGATGATGAAGATGTAATTGAACAAATTGAACACTATCCTGAAGATAGTGATTTTTTAGAAGTAAATCCGGATATAGAAGAAGAACAGAGCTAGTAATGTAAAGCCTTACAAACAACTTACCTTTATTAAAAATCCAAAACATCATAATATTATTTGATACAGGTTCTAGTATAAATATGATCACACGGAATTTTGTAACAGAAAATAAATTAAAAACATATGAAAACAAAATAACATTTAAAACAGTTAACGCTAAATCAATAATAGATAAATACGTAATAATAAAATTCAATAAAATTCCTTCAAAATGTTACGTGGTTAATTTTCACAAAGAACATAATCTTTTATTGGGAATAGAAGCATTAAAAAAATTAGGTATAAAAATGGACTTTAAAAACAACAAAATTCAAATAAATAATAAACAAAGATCTCTACAAGATATTAAAAATATAAATAAATCAGAAATAAATAATATTCAAATAAGATCTGAACACCTTCAAAACTATGAAAAAAATAAATTGCAAATTATAATTGAAAACTGTAAAGACTTATTTCCAAAAGATGGCGAACATCTGTCACACACTAACGTATGCGATCATAAAATGACATTAACCGAAAACGTACCAATACGCACAAAAAATTATCGTCTACCCCAAATTTACGAAACCGATATTGAAGAACATGTAAAAAAAATGTTAGATTTAAAAGTTATAAGACATTCGCATTCTCCCTGGAACTCTCCTATCTGGATCGTTCCCAAGAAAATAGATGCTTCCGGTAAACGAAAAACACGCTTGGTAATAGACTTCAGGAAAATAAATACATTAACAAAAGAGGATAAATATCCTATTCCAAATATAGACTCATTACTAGATCATATCAGTTATTCTAAATACTTTACGACACTGGACTTACACTCAGGCTTCCATCAAATCCACATGAGCGAAAACGACATAGAAAAAAACACCTTCTCAACCCCATCTGGCCATTATGAATACTTCAGAATGCCATTCGGTTTAAAAAATGCCCCCGCGACTTTTCAACGCATGATGAACATCGTATTAGAAGAATAAATAAATAAAATTTGTTTTGTCTACCTCGACGACATTATAATATTTGGAAAGACACTAGAAGAACACCTGAATAATATTAAACTCGTTTTCGACAAATTAAGAAAAGCTGACCTCAAAATTCAGATAGACAAATCAGAATTCATGCAAAGTTCAACTAAATATTTAGGTTATACTAGCGGTCAGCCTGGCTTTGCCAGGCCTTCACGCTCCGCTCCGCGGACACTGAAATAGGATTCACTTCTATGAGACAATTAACACTATATAAATCAAATTATTTCCGAAGTAAAAATTTTCAATTCTGCACATCTGTCCTTTAAAATACATTTAATTGATACCAAGCACGATAAGTTACGAAGCTCTGGCACTACAAAATTGACAATAAAAAAAAGTCCAATTCAGCACACGAACTCTTTAAGCGACCTTTCATTTGATACCAAACACGATAGGTTTTGATGCATTTTTACTAAAACAATTGCCGATCGAACAATATTTAATTTTGTACGCGAGCCCTTCTATAGACCTTTCATTTGATACCAAACACGATAGGTTTTAATGCGTTTTTACTAAAACAATTGCCGATCGAATAATATTTAATTTTCTACGCAAGCCCTTCAATAGACCTTTCATTTGATACCAAACACGAAATGTTTTGATTTATTTTTACTAAAACAATTGCCGATCGAATAATATTTAATTTTCTACGCGAGCCCTTCAATAGACCTTTCATTTAATACCAAACACGATAAGTTTTGATTCATTTTTACTAAAACAATTGCCGATCGAATAATATTTAATTTTCTACGCAAGCCCTTCAATAGACCTTTCATTTGATACCAAACACGATAGGTTTTGATTCATTTTTACTAAAACAATTTCCGATCGAATAATATTTAATTTTGCACGGGAGCCCTTCAAAAGACCTTTCATTTAATACCAAACACGATATGTTTTGAAGCACTCTTACTAAAACAATTGCAGATTGAATAATATTTAATTTTGTACGCGAGCCCTTTAAAAGAACTTTCATTTGATACCAAACACGATAGGTTTTGATGCATTTTTACTAAAACAATTGCCAATCGAATAATATTTAATTTTCTACGCGAGCCCTTCAAAAGACCTTTCATTTGATACCAAACACGATAAATTTTGATGCACTCTTACTAAAACAATTGCCGATCGAATAATATTTAATTTTTTACGCGAGCCCTTCAAAAGACCTTTCATTTGATGCTAAACACGATTCTTTTGAATCACTTTAACTAAAACAATTGCCCATTGAAAAAAATTGAATTGTGCATGCGAGCCCTTCAAAGGACCTTTTATTTGATACCAAACACGACAGGTTTTGAAGCACTTTCACTAAAACTATTACTGATTGAAAAAATCTCATTTCTACATGCGTGACCTTCAAAACTTTTGTATTATACCATGTACGATAAATTTAGAATTTTAATGATAAATTAAAAAAAAATAATAATAAAATTGTATTTAATGTACATTGCCGCGAACAATATTTTTACCGAGGATAATTTTGGTTTGGTTTACCTGTATACTTTATATAACTTGTCAATTTGACGTTTAAACCAACTTCACAGTGAACTGTCAAAAATTTACATTTTAAATAGACATATTTGAAATGTGTAATTATAATAAAAACGTCCCCTCATTTCCCCAATACGTGTAAAATATTTCAAAACTACTCACATCTATTTCATATTTACGTAATTTATAATTAAAAATGCGACATGTCCACTGACAAACGTCAAAGTGACGTTAGATCTTCTTCTTAAAAATTTCAAAGCCTCCACACTCTTAGTTGATTTTGCCCCAAAAACACATGTTTTTTCAAGTTTTCTCGCACATCATGTGTAGGAAAAATCTATGACTAACAAAAGGCACCCCCCATGATTGACCTCTATCAAATAAAAAAAAGTTTCAAATTAATCGGTCAAACCGTCTAGGCTGTAGAGATGAGCAATTGACCGTGATGAATCCAAACAAATATACTTACCTCTTACGCTTTTAGTAATAGGATTATAAATCAAAACGATATTAGCACAGATCCATCGAAAGTAGAAAAAATAAAAAATCTGAACATACTAAAAACAAAGAAAGAAATTCAATCTTTCCTTGGCAACATTGGATGGTATCGTAAATTTATACCTAACTTCGCAAAACTAACCAAACCCTTTACGAACTGTTTACGAAACGGACAAAACATTGATATATAAATAATGAACAATTTCGAGATTGCTTTAACAAATGCAAAGACATTCTTATATCTCCAATATTGCAATTCCCAAATTTTAATAAAAATGTTATATTAACAAGAGACGCATCAGATTACGCAATTGGTTCAGTACTTCTACAAAAAAACAGACGAAAAAGAAATGCCCATCGCTTACTATTCTCGCCCACTGGGAAACGCTGAACAAAATTACAGCACAATTGAAAAAGAACTTTTGGCTATAGTAGAATCAATAAAGAACTTTAGACCTTATTTATACGGACGAAAATTCACTGTCAAAACAGATTATAGACCATTAGTATGGCTATTTAAAATGAAAAATCCCAATCAGAAATTAATGCGATGGAAAATAGAATTAAATGAATACAATTTCGATATAGAATATCTACAAGGGAAAATGAACATAATAGCTGACAATATGTCGAGACAAAGAAATGAAACAAAACTTAACTTTAAAATTGGGGATATAACTGAAACAAATATATTTGCAAATCCCATATCTAGAGACAATGAAATGAACAAATACAAAATAAATTCAATAGTAAAAACTATATAAAAAAAGGAAACTTAAAAAACAAACATCTAATAATTCAAACTATTAGTAATAAAACAATATTGCACTTAATAATACAAGAGAAATATAACGATAACCCTACATTAAAAACTATAGAACGAAGTTTAAAAGAATTACGTGACTACTGTATAACGAACGAAATATACGAAATAAATATCCCATTGTTAGATTGCGGTTTAGATAAATTAGATCAAAATCCTAAAAATTTTTGAAGATACGAATACTATAATAAATATATACGAATTACCTACAATAAACATGAATGACTCAACATCCTGTAACAACGGAACATGCCACTCTGACACAGAAAACTTTGTAAACGGAATTAGATATGTTGAAAACAGATTAAATATCGCAGACAACCAACTAATATTTGAAACACACGAGAACGAAACCGAAATTCAGATAATAAAATTATTCGGTAATAAAAAATAACGAATTAGTTGTAAATTAAATAAACACAACTTGAGAGAAGAAATTATTCAATTTATAAAAAATCATATCGTACCAAAAATTAGATATTTAACTATATTTAAAAAAAAGGATTTAGACAAAAAATTCTCAGAACAAATAAAAAACAACTTCGAATATAAAAGTATAAATATCATAGCATGTAATAAAATGGTTATTGATATAGAAAATGAAGATGAACAGATAGAAATAATTCATAATTATCATCACGGAATAACTAATCATAGAGGAATAATGTCCACATTAAATGATCTAAAATTAAAATACTTTTGGCCCAAAATGACAAAAACTATTACAGAATATATAAACAGATGCGAATTATGTAAATTAAATAAATACAATAGAAACCCAATACCAGCCATAGATAACTTAACTCCAACTCCGGAAAAACCTTTTGACATCATCAACATAGATTTATTTTGTTTAAACAAAAACTACTTCATTACTATACTTGATCAATTAACTAAACACGGAAGGATATACCCCATGAAAAACAAAACAGCAACAGAAGTAGTATTAAATTTAACTCAATATATCGAAACTTATAAAATCCCAAAGAAAATTATAATGGATTCCGGACCAGACTTTAAAAATAGCTTGATACAAGAATTATTAAAAGTAAAAGGTATAGAAAGCCACATATGTGTGGGTAATCCCAAATCAATTGCAGTTGAAAGATTCCATTCAACGTTAATAGAACACCTTAGACAATTTGAAAATAATATAAAGTTTAAAAACAAAACATTAATAGAAAAAACCTTGCAATAATAACATACAATAATACCAAACATTCTACTACACAAAGAACTCCAAATGAAATATTATTTGTACTAAATCAAGAAAATCCTTTCAGAATAACACCAATAATAAAAGAAGATATAATACAAAATTATCAAAATGAACAAGAAGAACTTTATAAAATAATCAGTAACAAAATCCAAACAGAAAAGCAAAAACGTAATAAAGAAAATAACCCCCTTGAAATAAAAGATGAAATATATGTAAAGGAAAATCCTAGGTTAATTACAAAATATAAAAAACCATTATTTAAAAAAGTTAAAGTAAAACATTATAACCCTATATTAGGGAAAATAAAAGTTGAAAATAATCAATATTTAAAAAACGTTAGAATAAATAAAAATTAAATGTGTTGCAGATGCGCTGCACAACTAATAGATATTACCAACAACAATGGATTCCACTTAGTAAAACTCGGACAAACAAGAATACGAACAGAAAATCAAATCATATACTATAATTATAATATTTCTCAAATTTATGACGAATCATTAAAAATCACAAAATTAAAAAACGAACTACTAAATCAACTCAAACAGAATACTGAAATATTCCAAGATTATCTTAATATTCTTGAATATAATCTCATGGATATGAATAATCAAAAGCTAAACTATTTAACAACAATAGAAAGAAACGAGGTCTTATAAATGGATTAGGAACAATAATTAAATCATTTTCCGGAAACTTAGACGCCTCTGACGGAGAACGCTATGAAAACCTATTTAAACAAATAAAAGAAAATGAAAAAATCCTACAAAACCAAAACAATAATAATTTAAAGGTAAATAACGAAATGATAAATCAATTCAATAAACAACTAGAACACGTAAAAAATAACGAAAACACACTAACAAAAGAAATCAATAACATAAAAAATCTCCTAAAAAAGAACTCCGGTTGGGAAGAAAAAATCGATATAGAACAAAAAATTCAGAAACTTATCATGATTACTCAAAACTTAAATGATCTTATGAAACAAATTGAAATTAGCTTAACATTCTGTACACTTGGAAAATTACACACAAGTATTATAAATCCCACAAACTTGAAACAAATTACAAACGACCAAGACATCTGGGCACTTAATGAAATAATAAAAACATACTGTAAACATGACAACACACAAATACAATTTATAATTGATATTCCTATATTTCCTAAATACACCTATGACCTATTTCAATTTACACCATTACCATTCTTTAAAAATAATGTAATAATGCAATTGAATGAAATTCAAACAACCTATATCCTACATAACGATAAAAAATTAAAAATTAATAAATGTATTCAGTTAAATGAAAAATACTTCTGTAACACAGAATACTTAGTATTGAATGATTGTTTAAATAATATACTATCAAAACAAATATTCGAAATATGTAACTATCATGAACTCGATATTGAAAATACATGAGAAAAGATTCAAAATACTAACGACTTAATCATTATTAGTCCCACAGAACAAAATATTCAAATAGATTGCGAAAGCAATACTATAAATAAAAACATCAAGGGTATTTATAAGTATAGACTAAATAAAAATTGTAAGATTAACAATTTTGAATTCTCTGTAATTCAAGAGAAATATATGGAAATGATGTTCGAAAATTCAAAAATAATAAATATAACAAATCAAATAAAAAACTCTAAAATATTAGAAAAAATAAAAAGAATAAACGTAACAATAAGTAATATACCCCAAATAAAAAATGTGGATTTGAAACCAGAACATCATGTAATATTAATATTGTTAGTAATAATTATTGTATTATATAAGAATAAGAATAAAATTAAGAATCATTTTTGTAATAATATAAATAAAAAAGAAATAGAAGAAGTAGAGTTAGAAATAAATAATCCTTTAAACTAATGTAATCTCTTGAAAGGGAGGAATTATATATTATAGTCCTTAGATTACATTGTTCTAGTAAACAGGATGCTCTTTGATTACATTATCATAAGGCACGCAGCTGCACTTGTTGTTGTTTACTTATATTTTATATATATATATATATATATATATAAATATGTGCTCGCGTGAAACCTCCGAGACTCCAATAGCTCTTTTATATTTATTGAGTTTGTTTGTGCTATAAATAAATACTTAAATATATTTTAATTGTTCAAATGATTTAAATGTTTATTGATATACGAAAAGATATATACAATTATTATAAAATATCTATTTTGTGTTATTACAACAGCATGATTTAATTTGACTCATATTATAATTAATTATTTAAATATAAAGTTATATTGTGAACATTATTATTTATATACGAACATTACAATTTAGATGCTCCAGTTCAGTATCTGTTAGTGAGCGTTTACTAAAATTTACCATGTTGAGTATATGAAAATAACTGAACCACAATATGCACAAACCAAATAATATACAGACAAACTAAATTAGCGGTTCGGACAATATTTGTTTTTCGTTCAAACAAAATGAAATATTTTTAAGCAGGAACGATAATAGTCATAATTTTTTATTCAATTTTGATTTATAAACTCATGTTTAATTGCTTGGATACAGACTATTAAACTTGTTGTTTTATAAACAATCACTTAAACATTTTATTACACTAGTGAATAAAATTGTTATTTCACTAGTAGTTTAATGTCAAATATATGGAAGCCCATTATCAAGTGACTATCACTTACCGAGATCTGCTTCGGCAGAGTTCCACACCCAGTAATGAGTAGAAGATGTGATGAAATATACAGGTTAGTAAAGAAACACGTAATAACTTAAGACACTTTATTGACAAAATTAGAACAAAATCAGCGCTTTAAAATCATCAAAGGAACCTGTTGATAATTGGAATACAGTATTAATATATTTATTCAATAGCAAGTTAGATTGGAGGACTAAGCAACAGTGGCAAGAAAAGCTATCAGTTGAAGATAAATCCAGGAAGCCAACACTAGAATCATTTCTAGAATTTTTATCAAACAAGTGTCAAATATTAGAAATGACAGAAAAACCTGCAATTCAAGAATCAAGTAACAAACCATCTCCAATCAGAAGAAACGCGTATGTAATAGCAAACAATCAAGCTTATAATTGTTCAAATTGTGGCGAACAACATCAATTATTCAACTGTGAAGAATTTCTCAAATTATCACCAAGTCAAAGACAAGATGAGGTAAAAAAACTAAAACTTTGTTTAAATTGCTTTAAGCCTGGACACTATTGAAGAGAATGTAAATCTTCTAGTTCCTGCAAGAAATGCCATAAACGCCATAACACGTTACTACATGAAGATAACATAAAAAATAAACAAGAAGAGAAAACTGGTCATTCTATAACAGAAACACAAACAGTTTCAACATTAGCTAATAATCAGTCCTTACAATGTGAAGAATATCATACAATTCTACCTACAGCAGCTGTTCTAGTAAAAGATAAATATGGATATTTACATAAAGCCAGAGCTCTGTTGGACTCAGGCTCGCAGTCAAATTTTATAACCAAAGAGTTAATTAGTAAACTAAAATTACCTTCTACAAAAATAAACATGTCAGTTTTCGGAATAAACAAAAGATTAAGCACAATATCTGAAAGTACCCAAATCACAATAATATCGAGACACCATAATTACTCAACAAGTATGGAATGTTTAATATTGGATAAAATTTCGAACAAATTACCACAATTAACTTTCAATAAAGAAAATATGAAACTACCAAATCATATTAAATTAGCGGATGACAAATTTGACATAACAGCAAAAATTGACATACTTATTGGCTCAGAAATATTTTGGAATATACTCTGTGCAAATCACATAAGATTTTCAAGAGACAAACCAATCCTGCAAGAGACTAGACTTGGATGGGTAGTTGCAGGACCAGTAAATGTACGAAAGACACAAGCACAAGCAACAACCAAAGTTTTAACAATCAATGACAATATGCAAAATCAATTAGAATTATTCTGGAAATTAGAAGATATAAATGAAAGACGTCAATGGACTCAAGAAGAGGTAGAATGCGAGAGACAATTTAAGGAAAAGGTTACAAGAAACGAAGAAGGTCGTTTCATAGTAGGATTACCAAAGAAGAATAAATTTCAATTAGGTAACTCACATCAAGGAGCAATTAAAAGATTTGAATCAGTTGAAAAGAGATTAGCGTACCAGCCAGAAATCAAGGAACAGTATATTAAATTTATGCACACTTATGAAACACTAGGACACATGTCAAGGCATGAACTCAAATGAAACAAATAATTCAGTTCATCCATTTTATTTGCCCCATCATCAAGTCATAAAAAAGGATAGCTTAACAACAAAACTCAGAGTAGTTTTTGACGGTTCATTTAAAACAACATCAGGAAATTCTTTGAATGATGAACTCTTAGTACGCCCTAGCGTTCAAGAAGATTTATTTAGTATTGTTTTACGTTTTAGAATTCATGAATATGTACTTACCACGGACATAGAAATGATGTTCAGACAGATATTAGTCAATGAAGTAGATAGGCATCTACATAGAATTGTTTGGAGAAAAGATATGAACCAGAATATAGAAGAATTTACTCTCAATACAGTAACGTACGGAACTGCAAGTGCACCCTTTCTCGCAACAAGAAGCCTTATAGAATTAGGAGAACAAGATGGAAATCAATTTCCACAAGCAAAGGTAGCTTTGTTAAATGACTTCTATATGGATGATGTTTTAACAGGAGCAGACACAATAGAGGAAGCAATTCAACTTCAACAACAACTAACTAATTTACTGAAACAAGTAAAATTTGAACTACGGAAATGGCGCACTAACAACAATGCTATTTTAAAACATTTAACTGATGAGAATAAATCAAATCAATTGCTAGTTGTTCAAGATCAAAATAGTCTAAAAACATTAGGCATCTTATGGAATTCATTAAAAGACACAATCAACTTTAATGTCAAGTTAGATAACAGATCAAAGATCACAAACGATGTATGTTTCTGAATCTCTGTTACTCGATTTGCTATAAATACCTTTAATACATTCGGTGGAGTTTTTATCCAATTTAGTACAATTGTCGAGTCTGACCATAAGTAATTTTTGTTCACCCTGTGTTTTAGTGATTGTTTCACTGCAGAAATTAATTTTGATAATATAGTTGCGCCACAAAGTTCCAACTTTGGTAGTGATATGGTTTTCAAAGGTGCAACTCTTGCCTTGGCACAAAGTAGACGTGTCGTTTGATCTTGTGTTTTATTGGTAATTGTAACATAAACGCATGCTCCGTAAGCAATAGTTGATGCATCACAAAATCCGTGTATAACTATTTGCTGATCATGATTCCTTGGATTAACATTTCGTTCACTTTGCAAATTATTAATTATTGGTAGTGATAAACGATATTTTATCCAATCCTTATAAACTTCTCCAGGAACTTCTTCGTCCCATTCAATTTTTAATTGCCAGAGTGTTTGCATCATTATTTTCGCCCGAATTGTAACTGGACCAATCAGACCCAAAGGGTCGTATATTTGAGCTATTTGTCCTAATATGATTCTCAATTCCTGCTTCCTAATTATTTAAAAAAAAAGCTTAAAATAAAAGTTTTAGGGCATAAAATACGAAATTAATTTTGTATGCTTTGTATCGACACAAATTAGATCCGAAAATGACTAAAATTGTCTCAAAACTATTGATAGCTATGAAATTGAAACAAAATTAAACAAATGTTTGACGTGCAATCTGTCAAAACTATCAAAATAAATTATTTATTTATTATTTTGACATTTGATTAATTTTGTTTCAATTTCATGCCTTTGAGCCAACTTTCGTCATTTTCAAAGCTAATTTGTGACGTTACAAAGTAAGTAAAATTAATTTTGTTTATTGGTTCAAATGCAGAATTTTATGCTCTAAAACTTTTATTTCAAGGTTTTTTGCTTAAAATATTTAGGGAAGCAAGAAAATACAAAATTATAATTTTACATGTTAAAGTCCTATGTTCGAGAATCGTGGTCACCACCCTAGTTAATAACCAGGGGGACGGGGTGCCCTTGCTTGCCCCCCCTTCGGACGTCCATATCAAGAATGTTAGTACATGTATTGTCCATACATTAACTTTTCCTTGTAGGTTTAATAATACTGATTTTCATTCTATAACTAAGACGCAGGTTGTAAAAATGGTTTCTGTGAGATGAAGATATTTAGAAATCAAATTTAAAATTGCCGCAAAGAAATATAGATTTCGTTTTTCTTGTTATAATACTGAGCGCTGTTTCTAGTTTACTAATATACAGACTAAAATCACTATTGGGAATTCTATATGTGCATAAAATAGCTAATTTATATTTTGTTAACAAAACATTACCGATCTCAAAATTATATTATTTCTTTAATTTCTATGTACATATTTTTCATAATATTTCACAACAACATCCCCCCCCCCCGCGTATCAACAAAAACTAAATTAATCAGGTAGAACATAAACCGAAACAAAGAATAATTTCGTTCCGCTTCCGTGGCATTAACTGTCAACATTATATACAGAGCTTCAGCGTAACTAATCCAATCTGATTCTACCGTGAACGAAATACCAGTAAATGGCACGCCGCGCCGTAGAAACTCTCACGTATATGTTCCATATTTCGACAAGTACATGACATCGATAAACGACAATATCGACAATCCCACAATGTTCATAGCGTATAAACCGTATTCCGTATAATTTCCTTTACGTTGCCATGTACAGAATATTACTTAATTTTCTCGTTTCAAAACCTGACAAATCCACTTTTTTATGAAAATTGAGATAACTATTGCATATAATTCTCTATCGACATCTACGACCCGACCCGACATAATATTTTGTATCAAAACCCGCCAAATCATATGAAAAAATAAGTAATATGGGTTTACTTTCAAAACCTAACAAATTTCAGCTGGCCACTCTCATACTTCAAATCAAACACCGACATATTCGTAGCGAAAAAAGAGAGTGCACAATTCAATCATGTGACAACTATCACTGTCAAATTAATTTTGTCAGCTTCTTTCGAGAATATTTGTGTTTGGTATTTTTAATGTGTTTTTGCTATTTTGTTCATTATAAATTATTAATTTTCGTAATAATTTAATAATAATCATATTTGTATCTGTTCTTTATAGGTTTAGGCAAAATTATAATTTAATTTAATTTATTTTTTTATTAAAGAAAAATGTGTTTTTGATACTAAAATAAAACACTGGTTATAATAACATCCTGCATGTCCCAAAACCCGACAAATCGTATAATGCGTTTCAATACCGGACAAGTGCATATTAAAATGTTGGATAAAATTCATGTTTATAAAAATATTAACTTAATTCTTTGTATTGTAATTTAGAATAATATACTAAATTATCCAGTAACAATTTTTCTACAAAAAAAAGCTATTATAAATATATGAAATAGTTTACTGCGTGTTACTCAAAATGAACCTAAATGGATTTGTCTGGTTTTGAAACCAGAGGATTCGTATAACTGCCCAAATTAGAACCGACGGAAATAGTGCCAAAAGGTCCCACGACCAAAATATTCTACCGCCGGATGAGGTGCTAGTGGAGAAGAGGTGGTTCCAAATATACTCGTTAACGGGCGCCACGCAGCTCACACACCCACACTGCGGTGGGTGTTAGGATCTGGAGAAGCAGGATTTCGCGCAAAGGGAAGACTCGAAAAAGATGCGTGAACAGAGATAAAAATAAACTAATAAACAATTTAAATATAAATTCACGGACTATATTGCAAGCTGTACAAAGTACATATCAAATCAAGAAATAAATATAACACTAAAACCAAATGAGGTTTTATGAAACGAAAGAAACTAAGCACTGAAAAGGAAAAAAATAAATCAATGATTTTTTGTTTATAGGTACTGGACTCGGTAGTCGAGCGGCTAACGTAACAGTTGCTTGACATTGCACGCTATAGGTCGCGGGTTCGAATTCCGGGATTTGAATGTTTATGATATATTTGTTGGGGATAGATGGAAAACCAGCCCTTGGCTAAACTTCACCCTGAGTGATTACTATAGCAATTTTTTATTTTTTTTAAATAATTAAAAAGAACTTAACTCTATTAACCAGATACATGTTGCATTTGTTAAATGTTTTCATAAAGTAGAATAATTGACAGCAGTGTTAACTCATTTTACAGGTCATTCTAATTTATAAACACAATGAACTAGGGTGTGAAAAACATCGATATTTTTTTTAAATTTAAATCAAATTATTTTTCATATCGCATATTAAAATTCCTGTTTTTTTCTTGTACTCTTCATTGATTAGTAAAAACATTAAATTTTTCAATAATATAACAATAATAAACTCAAATTCCAAAATACATTTCGTATTTTTATATTACTTATTATTATTCACAACAGTTTTACTCAACAATTAAATATTATACTTAATTTCATTTTATCGTAGTAAATTATTTAAGTTATCTATCTGCTACCTAGTGTTTAGTTAAGTTAATAATAATTCAATAATTCCATTACTTTGGCTGATGTTTGTTACTACAATAAATATTATTATTCAATTTATTTTTAATTTAAAACAGAGTGCAAATGTGAAATATGATATCTTTTACAGAAATGGTCATTTCATGTTAAATATTTTATTCATTAAATTCTAATAATATTAAAAAGATACAGCAAAATATCATTTTTACACAATAAATGTAACAGATAAAGCAAATTAAATATTCATATCAACTGTAACAATAATTAGAAAAAGAAAACTATTAACTCAAAAAAATTAAATTACAAACATAGATTAATAATTTAGTATTTTGAATAAAAAACCTAGTTTTGCAGCCTTTGCTGTGCCCAGTTGCTTCCTTAATTTAGAATGCACTAAATTGAAAGTTGAGAAAACGGACTCTACCCCTACTGAAGAAGCTTTAGCACTTCTCGTAATATGAATTATTTGTACTTCTGCGTTTGTTATAAACTCTTTTATTTTATTAATAGCTAACCACCACTCGAAGCAATTTAATTTTGTTACTAAATTTGAGTCGAATAAAATATCACAATAAAAAAATACCGATTTAATTTGAAATTTTTAAATTGTGATGTAAATTTATACCAGGTTTAGCGAATAGGTTTTTGAGCAAGTTTAGCGCTAGTTCTTTTTCTTTAACTATCAGAGAAATTTAAAAACCATAAACTACTTATTTGGATCTACGTCGAACAAGAGGCGGTCATATATAAATATTATCTTGTATAGGGGTTGTATTCAGTGCAATACAAAATAAATTGAACTTGAAGTATATAATAATATGTTTACATAATTTTTAATAGGTTGGTACAGAGTTTATGAAATTATATGTAACTCAATCATAATCTGATTTTAAACAAAGATAGTAATTAAAAAAACCGTGTGATATAAATTGCGATTTAAATCATACTCATCCTGACAATGAACGTTTGTAATGTGTTCCAACGTAATGGTGTTAACAGTAATTACAGAATCTTAGGTCTAGTTATATGCTCAACTGATTATATAGATAGTCTATGATAATCTATCTTAAGTAATGTGGATGTTTATCAACCCACACTTGAATTGAGTTGTAATATATAAAGCTACAAACAACTTCACATAAGTACATCAGTGTATAATTTCAATAAATGTAGATATGAAGAAATGATTTACAAACTATCAGCTATTAACTGGAATAGTAAATGAAACCATGCAAATGTAAATATTAATATAGAAAGTTTTTATAGTATTTTAAATACTTTGATCAATGATTATGTCACAATAAAACATATTCAGAAAAATTTTTATCCCAAATGGTTGTCTAATTTGCTTATAAAATCAACAAAAGAAATTTCTGGACTACGTGATAAAGTAAAAGGTAAAATGAAACTGTACTTCAATATCTACATAAAAAAAAAATAACTGAAAGAAGTATTAAAATTGAGGCTAATTTTTTCTAGAGTTATACAAATACATTTAGAAAAAATATTGTAATTCCTCATATTAGCCAATATCAGGATCAAAAATCTGATAATGGTGCATATGTTAGAAGAGTTGCCACCTCAGAACTAAGTCTCGCCCGGAGACGAATGCTAAAAAGACCCAAAAAAATAACACATGCAAATATATGCAATTTTTTTATTTATATAAATTAATAAATTCAAAACTCACATTCCTACAAACTAAATACAATTCTAATGATCACAGAGTAGATATTATGCATATAAATAATAAAAAACAAACTTAACAATTTATGTATAAAATAAAAACAGGTAAATAAGAAGAAAATATGCAATACACAAAATAGTGTAAGTATGATAAATAATTTATTTATGTATATTTTTCAATTTTATACTGTAAATGTAGTTCATATCTAATGCCTGTCTCATCAATGAAATCTACTGAGTGAATCGCACTTACTTGAGTCTATTGTATGAACTGAATTTACTGCATTCTTACTGCCGATGTACTTACTGAATGTCTGATGTTGTTGACTTAATGAATGTCTACTAAAAGAATACTTAAAACACTATTATTTTGAATAACTGACCTCATTACAACATACTCTAATTTACCTAATTGTATTCACTAGGAATGTGCTGAGTTTGACTTGTTTCAATTAGGCCACCGACCATCGCACTAGCTATTCTGTACACGGTACACGAGATATACACAACAATCTGCATATAATTTTGTACATATTCAATTTTACTTACACTACCCGGAGAAATAATAATTAAACCCGGAGTCCGGAGATAACTCACTGAAATCCGGAGTCTCCGGGTCAAACCTGGCGAGGAGTAATCTCTTTACTGAACACTTGTACTCTGTTTTTCTAATTCAATAGATTCTCAGGAACAGAGTGAAATAAATAGTTACACGGACAACACAACAGCTCGCCTATGTTCTGTTTATCTAGACTACAACAGTATTCTAAATTTCTTGACAACACTCTATATAAGTAATCAAATTCCTAAGAAATTTATCCAAACTTGTGATTTATATTTTAACAAATAGCTACTGATATTATACAACCAATCACTTAAATCAGGTATTTTTCTAGATATGTGGAAACTAGCCTACGTAACCCCCCAATATTTAAATCAGGTAATATCAATGATGCCACAAACTACAGACCTATCCCTATCTTCTCTAGATTTGAAAAAGTTTTTGAAGCCGTTGTTGTAAAACAATTAAAAACCACGTTAGAAAATATCATCATTCCACAACAGACTGGTTTTGGTTCTGGTAGATCTACCACAACAAATTTAATTCTTTTCACAGAATTCTTAGCTGAAAACATGGCAGAAAAAGCAAAGGTTGATGATATATATAGAGCGTTTAGTTAGACCTTTGATCGGGCACATCACTCTACACTTGTACATACATACACGTAAAATATTTGGAATTTATGAATCTGTACTAAAGTGGATACAATCTTACATTAAAAACATATTGTAAAACGGTTAAAAGATCGTGTCAAGTGTTGATAGATAAGAGAAAGGTTGTCGGAATTCGGACAAAAATAATCAAAACTCAATTGTTATTGTTAACGTTTTAGTTAATGTACTAGCGGTCGGCCTGGCTTTACCAGGCCTTCACGCTACGCTCCGCGGACACTGATGTAGGATTCACTTCTGTAAGACAATTGACACTATATAAATTAAATTATTTCCGATGTAAAAGTTTTCAATTCTGGACGCCTGTTCTTTAAAATACCTTTAATTGATACCAACCACGATAGGTTTAGAAAAAATTTAAGATGACCTTTGATTTGATACCAAACACGATATATTTTAAAGTACTTTCACTAAAACAATTGCCGATCGAAAAAATTCGTATTCTGCATGCGAACTCATCAAAAGACTTTTCATTTGTTACCAAACACGATAGGTTTTAAATCACTTTCATTAAAACAATCGCCAATCGAATAATATTCAATTTTGTAAGTGGACCCTTCAACATACCTTTCATTTGATACCAAACACGATAGGTTTTGATGCACTCTTACTAAAACAATTGCCGATCGAATAATATTTAATTTTGTACGCGAGCCCTTTAAAAGACCTCTCATTTGATCCCAAACACGATAGGGTTTGATGCACTCTTACTAAAACAATTGCCGATCGAATAATATTTAATTTTGTACACGAGCCCTACAAAGTACCTTTCATTTGATACCAAACACGATAAGTTTGGATGCACTCTTACTAAAATAATTGCCGTTCGAATAATATTTAATTTTTCACGCGAGCCCTTCAAAAGACCTTTCATTTGATACCAAACACGATAGATTTTAATGTACTTTTACTAAAACAATTTCCTGATCGAATAATATTCAATTTTGTACGTGGGGCCTTCAAATACCTTTTATTTGATACCAAACACGATAGGGTTTGAAGCACTTTAACTAAAACAATTGCCGATCGAAAAAATTCGAATTCTGCATGCGTACCCTTCAAAGGACCTTTTATTTGATACCAAACACGACAGGTTTTGAAGCACTTTCACTAAAACAGTTGCTGATTGAAAAAATCTCATTTCTACATGCGTGACCTTCAAAACTTTCGTATTATACCATATACGATAAATTTTGAATTTTGATAATAAATTTAAATAAATAATAATAAAATTGTGTTTAATGTACATTGCCGTGACCAATATTTGCTTAGTTTTACTATATATTTTTACCGAGGACAATTTGGGTTTGGTTTACCTGTATACTTAATAAAACTTGTCAATTTGACGTTTAAACCAACTTCATAGTGAACTGTCAAAAATTTACTTTTTAAATACACATATTTGAAATGTGTAATTATAATAAAAACGTCCCCTCATTTCCTCAATATGTGTAAAATATTTCAAAACTACTCACAGACATTTCATATTTAAGTAATTTATAATTAAAAATGCGACATGTCCACTGACAAATGTCAAATCGATCGTAGACGTTCTTCTTAAAAAAACCAAAGCCACCACACTCTTAGTTGATTTCCCCCAAAACGCAGATTTTTTCAAGTTTTCTCGCACATTATGTGCACGAAAAATCTAAGACTAACAAAAGGCACCCCTCATGATTACCCTCTATCAAATAAAAAAAGTTTCAAATTAATCAGACAAACCGTCTAGGCTGTAGAGGTGAGCAATTGACCTTGTTGAATCTATACAAATATACCCCTACGGCTTTTAGTATATGGACTAGCGGTCGGCCTGGCTTCGCCAGGCCTTCTCGCTAGGCTCCGCGGACACTAAAGTAAGATTTAATAGAATTAAATCTAAAACTTTTAATTTCTGTAAATCTGTCCATCTAAAGACCTTAGTAACACAATAAGTATCGAAGCGCTATCACGAAAACAATTGACGACCAAAAAAAAATTACAATTCTGCTGGTGAGGCCTTCAAAAAACTTTTAATTTGATACTACACACGATAAGTTCTTTTAAAGTCCTTTCAAATTATATGAAATACGGTATTATTCGGAATACTTTAAGTTTGAAACAATTGAGGGTCGTAAATATAAATTTTTCATTATTTCATCTGAAAGTTTTTCTAAAGCCCTTTCATATGACACCAAACACAGCATGATTTTGTATACTTGTTTAAAACAACTACCTGCCGTAAAATTTCAACTTTTTTTATTTCGTTAGAATCTTCTTCTACAGCCCTTTTATATGACAATTCGGAATATTTTATGTTGGAAACAATTGACTGTAGTAAAATTTATTTCTTTTATGGCATCTAAAAGTTCTTTTAAAACTTTTTCATATGACATTAAACACGGCATGATTCCGAATACTTAAAAATTTTACAATTGACGTTCTTTTATCCGAGTTAGCTTTTTTAATAAATGTAGAATGCTGCGGTAAAATATTTTTTGGTTTTACCGTATATTACTGACGAGAACAATTTTTGCTTTGCTTTACTACTTTTAAAAACTATTTGTCAAATTGACAGTCGTAAAATTTCAATCAAATACGTGTTTTATTTCCAAAAAGATTCAGTTAAACTAACAAAAATTCTGCGGACATCATTTCTTATAATTCCACATTTATATTTTATATGTACGTGAAATCAGTAATTAATTTTTCTCTAAACTTTTTGAAAAACTGTTGGAAATCGCTGGAATATTATTTCTAACATCTTTTAAGCTTTGTTTGTTACGTGATGGTTACTCTAAAACGCGGCGATTAGTTACAGCTGCGTTTTCCTATTGACAACTCTAATCAACTATAGAGGCGCTGCGTTCGCCTAGCTTTGGTAGGATTAATGGTTTGTTTACTTTAAAATACATATATTAATGTTGAGCTCGTTTCGTCAATTTTGAAGATGAAATTAAGTATTGTGCAAATATTTAAATTCTTGGACGTCTTCACATTCGTAGGAAAATTGTATATATTTTCTTAATTCTAAATAACTCGCGTAATATTAGAAAATAAATGAAAATTTTGTTCTCACGAGCATTTGCTCCTTACTTCAATAAATTATTTTTGCGTAGATATATGATTTGTGGTTGCAAAATATATACTAAATAGGGAGATACGCATTCAACTATCAAAAATTTTAACTTAAAAAATGTAAACATCGAATATTCACTCAATACAAAAATATATTAATTACATATTTTGAAGGTTCCGAATTACATTTACTTTCTACAAGAAAATTGCTGACGAAGTATGTATTACAAATTATTAACTGAGGATGATTCTCTTATCATATGTTGTAATAACATAGTTCAGAGTGATTGTCATCCGTAAAAGCAAGAGTTTATATTAGATTTTCGTTTTTTAAATTTTCCATAGAAAAAATAAAAAATTTAACGTTATAAAAACACTACTTTTGCCATACAAACATGCACAATAAATGAAATTGTCCCACCAAGAGTAGATATTTTTTTACCGCTAGTTGGCGTATCAGAGCGCTGGAATATTATTTAAGACATCTTTTATCCGAGTCATCTTTTTTTTTAAATGTAGAATACTGCGGTCAAATATTTTTTTGATTTTACTGTATATTACTGCGGAGGACGATTTTGAAAAACTGTTGAAAATCGCTGGAATATTATTTGTAACATCTTTTAAGCTTTACTTGTTACGTGGTGGTTACTGTAAAACGCGGCGGTTAATTACAGCTGCGATTTACTACATGCCACAAAAAATGACAGTAATAATTTAAGTCACTTAAATAATAATTTTAGTTTTTAAATTATATTTTTATTTTGTATGCCCAGTGTACTATACGATTGTGTATTTAAATTGTCATTATGACAGATTAAATATTATATCATCATTTTTGTTTCTAAAACCGACAATTTTCACGTCAATAAATCTACCCCTGTGGCTCACCCCCCACTAATATCTTTGGGAGCCGTAATTTGACGGCTGTCAACCGCACTTTACGCGCAAATGTGATTTTGTCATCGAAAAGTGAGTTCGACGACAGATACAAGTTTTATAGAAAATGATTAATTAATAATAATTAAACATCACAACAATCGCTAGGCTCCGCGGACACTGAAGTAAGATTTAATTGAATTATTTACGATCTAAAACTTTTCATTTCTGTACGTCTGTTCATCTAAAAACCTTTCAATTGACACTAAACACAATGGCTGGTACCACGAGCTCTGTTTTTGGGTGTTTTAAGAGCGTTGTTTTTGGGTGTTCTATATATACGTACTATGAGCTCTGTTTTTGGCTGTTTTTGCATGTTTTAATTCAACCGTTTAGTAACGTGTTCTAAAACTGCCTAGAGTTGTTTTAAGCAGTGTTTTAAGACAAACATGGCTGATGTCTATGATAAAAATTGTACGATTCGCCTAGTTCTTGAAGTAAATAGGCATTAAAAACGAGTAATTTTATTTTAGGAACGCAAGAAACCATTTATTTTGTTGGCTGCGAGAGTATTTATAGTAAAATACCGTTTTTCAAAAGAAAAAACGAAAATATAATAAATGTGAAAAATTATTTCGAATAAAATGCAGGTTTAAAGATGAATAAGGTAAGTAAAATTTAATTTAAATATAAGCGCCAGTTATACAGTATCTGCGCGCAGTCGCAAATCGCGTGATATTTTGGTTCTTCACAGCTGTCATATGACCTCAGGGCACGAACTATTATATTAAAGGACAGGCGAGTCTTGCGGGTAAAGCATCCGCAGAAATGTTGTAGAAAGAGAGCGACAAAAAAGTGAGTGCGACAGGAAAAAGAGTCTGACGAATGCATGGGTGCTTACGAGTCTATTCATGTTTTTTTTACTTTTAGAACTAATTACTTTAAAAAATGTTATTTGCAATTATTTAAAATTAAAGACACTTTTCTTTAATTATATCAGGTTTAGCATGACAAATATAAATACGTAACCATATATAAACACATTTCCCTTGTAGTACATTTTTGCTATTTAACTACACCATGACAAGTTACACAAGTGTAAAATTGGCATAAATATTTTAATTTTAAAATACAAAATGGTAAAAATTATATAATGTAAATAGGACATTTTATTTAAAAAATAATAAAGAAAATAGATAGAACCGAATATTTCAATGTTTTCTTAATTAATATTTTTTTACTTATACAATATATTTTATAATTTTATAATAATAAAAACAGATCGAACTTTCAATTCTTTCTTAATTTAGATTTTTAGATCTTCCGTACACTGAGATTTGATATTATTTTGATTCTGTTTAAAATATTGCTTCAAGCGCATTATAATAAATTCATGGACAAAAACAGATATTATTTCTTTCTTGTGATCTCTACAAGAGAAAGAGAATGCATAATTTTCAATTACAGAATACACTGTTTCTTCATATACACGAGGGTTATCTATATATAATATTTATTTATCTTGAATATATTTGGATAATCTAAATATGTTTATATTTGGGTGGATTAAGAAACCACGACTTTTAACATTTGTTAATTCCGCTGCTTTTATGTGACATACATTTTCTTTGTTTACAAGCAATATAATATATATATATATATATATATATATATATATATATATATATCTCTCTCTCTCTCTGCTCATATTACTACTTTTTTCCAAATTTCCAACTGCTCTTTTGGAGCACGAAACAAAGATATTTTGTCATGATTTGAATCATACCCGCTGGTACAATTGGGCGCAAAACACTTACGACCCATTGCAAACTAATTGTTTATAACTATTTATCACCAAACAACACTAATGATTGAAAAAAGTAACCTGCGTTCATATGGCGTTGAGTAAATGCCGGCCTCTTTAAGCTATCTCTCTCTTTCAAAGTCATGCGCGCGAATTACATAAAGCTGGACGTCTACTAACTGCGCTTATATACGAAGTTGCATAGGGCTGCCTGAGAGTAAAGAATATATCTAGAGGGAGCATACAGCTAGTTTTAGGAAACTGATCATGAAGCCATGAAACGGAAGGGGAGATCGCTTGCCGCCATCTTACCACGCTCTGTTTTTCAATTGCAAGATTAGGATATTCACACAAAAACTTAAACAGTGCAATATAAAGTGTATTTATTTACAAGAAATTTATGAACACAAAAAGAAACATAAAAATTGTATTTAAAAAAAACACAAAATGAATAAATAATTACCACTTTGCTAAAAATAAAAAAGTAAAAATATTTATTAGTGATCCTTAAATAAAATTAATTTTGAATAATGCTGTCGCATGCTTTCGCTTTCATTTATACTTGTTTTTATAATATAATGTATCCTTAAATTAATATATTTTTCTTATACAGCTCTTATAACGTGTACAATATGGTTTTTTAATGAATTTTGATCATGAATATGCCGATTTAATGACTCAAATATAATTAATTGAGTAAGCTGTTGGCACTTGTTGAAACATGTTTGATAAAAAAATAGTAAATAAAAACACTTGGTTGTTTCAAAGAAAATATTTATATTTAATACTTGATGCGCATTTCGGTTTTTACACCATCGTCAGAAGTGACGAAAAGTTCAAAATCGATCTATTTATATACATATACATGGGGTACCTGCAAGTACCTACAAACACTTTAGAGATGGAAACAGTTTATAACATTTGTGAACGGGTCATTAGGAATATTGAGGGACTGCCATTAAAAGATTAAATAGAATTTAGTAGAGGCGAATGAATGAGATCTAATCTAATTTCTTGGCAATATGTAAGACCCTTAGAGATTCTATTGTTATACCGTGTTTATTTTCTATTAGGTGTTTCGCGACATTAGAATCTGTTTTTCCTAATCTCTTACTCTTTTCAGCTGGCCATTCTCTTTCTAAAATACAACAATAATTATAATAATATATTAATCTATGTGCTTAGTACAAACTATTAAAATTAAAATATGTTCCTCATAAATACTTATGTTTTAATTGTATAAACGCTTTTTACTGTTCATTCAAGGAGCAACTAGCATTCCTTAGTGAATTTAACGAAGTGTCTGACATCTAAAAATCATAACCTGTCAAACTACTGTCAAGAATATTAACGAAACGCGCATGCGTATTGCATCTTTTACAACGTTGTCATATATATTTTCTTGTTTACATGGTATTAGCTAAAACATCCTTAAAACAGTGCTCGTAGTAAGCATAATTTTAAGAGTGTTTTAAGATGTCGTCATAGTTTTAACTAAAACACCCAAAAACAGTGTTTTAGTAACTTGCTCGTGGTACCAGCCAATAAGTTTCGAAGCTCTGTCACTAAAACAATTGACGATCAAAAAAAAATTACAATTCTGCACGTGAGCCCTTCAAAAAACCTTTTATTTGATACTACACACACTAAGTTTTGATGCACTCTCACTAATACAATTACCGATCGGAAAAATAAATATTCTGTACGACACCTCTTCTAAAGCCCTTTCATATGATATCTAACAAGATATGATTCGAAACACTATTTTGGTCGAAACTATTGACGAGCGTCAAATTTCAATTTTTTTTTTTAATTCCATCTTCAAGTTCTTTTAAAACCTTTTCAAGTAACATGAAATACGGTATATTTCGGAAAACTTTAAATTTGGAACAATTGAGGATCGTAAAATTTCAATTTTTCTTTATTTCATCTGAAATTTCTTCTAAAGCCCTTTTATGTCACCAAACACGGCATGATTCTGAACACTCTAAGTTTATTTTTTTTTGAAACTGTTCAATATCTCTGGAATATTAAATCTTAAATTTTTTTAATCGATTAACTTTTTTTTACAATGTAGTTTTTTTTTTGTTTTACTGTATATTATCATCGAGGTCAATTTTTGCTCGGTTTTACTATATACTTTAAAAACTGTTGGACATCGCTGGAATATAATTTCTAAAATCTTTTAAGCTTTAATCAATTGAAATTTTTCTCTATTTTTTTAAACAAAACTTTAAAATCGCTGGAATATTAATTCTGATATTTTTTTATTCGATTAACTTTTTTTTACAATGTAGATTTTTTTTTGGTTTTACTGTGTATTATCACCAAGGTCAATTTTTCCTTGGTTTTACTATATACTATAAAAACTGTTGGAAATCGCTGGAATATTATTTCTAAAATCTTTTAAGCTTTGTTTGTTACCTGACGGTTACTGTAAAACCCGGCGGATAGTTACAGTTGAGTTTTACTATATACAACAAAAAATGACAGTAATAATTTAGGTCACTAAAATATTAATTTTGTTTTTAAATTATATATTTATTTTGTATGCCCAGTGTACTATATGTGTTGTGTATTTAAATTGTAATTTTGACAGATGTAAATTTATATTATTATTTTTCACAGTCGTAAATATATGGTTTTCTAAATTTTGTCTGAATGTAATTTTTATGCCCTTCCGTATGATACCAAACACAGTATGGTTAGGAAAAATGGGGCCCATCACTATGGTATGTTAAAATAATTTAACAGCTACAAACTTTCCTATATAATAAGATGAAGGATATTCCCCTAAACATTATACGGTCAGATTTTGCCCCAGACCAAGGCAAGATTTAAATAATATTTTTCGAGGCCCAACGCGCTACATTGGGTCATATAGCATAGGACACCAAAATTATTCATGTAGACATGGACGCATCAAATAAAATATATATTTTTAATTTATAAATTACCAAGATAGATATTTTTTCTGTATTTTTTTTAAACTGTTGAAAATCGCTGGAATATTAATTCCGAATTTTTTTTATTCGATTAATTTTTTTTTACAACGTAGAATTTTTTATTCTTTTGGTTTTACCATATATTTTCACCGGGGTCAATTTTTGCTTGGTTTTACTATATACTTTAACAAACTATTTGTCAAATTGACGTTTTGTCTTAAAACTTTATTTGAACATGAAATCAATTCAGCAAAGTCTAGAGTTACTGTAAAAAAATGTAATTTTTCTCTATTTTTTTTAAACTGTTGAAAATCGCTGGAATATTTATTCAGAATTTTTTTTATTCGATTAACTTTTTTTTATAATGTAGTTTCTTTTTGGTTTTACTGTATATTATCACCGAGGTAAATTTTTGCTTGGTTTTACTATATACTTTAACAGACTATTTGTCAAATTGACGTTTTGTCTTAAAACTTTATTTGAACATAAAATCAATTCAAAACAGTTCAAAACATGTATCCTCAATCATCTAATACCTAAATCAAATTACAAAATTTTCACAATTTGTCTAGAAATTGAAATAATTGTATCGAAAAATTCCTTGCGTAACATCAAAAATGACAGCTTAGGTCTATGATTTTTCAAAACCTGGATCGTGTATATAAGAGGTAATGTTGTATCTTAACCATAGATTTGTGAAATGGACGTTGCTTCATTAAAAACTTTTATACAAACATGAAATCAATTGAAAAACATTCAAAACATATGTCCTCAATCCTCTAATACCTAAATCAAATTAGAAAACTTGTCTAGAAATTGAAATAATTATATAAAAATGTTTCATGCGAAACGTCAAAAGTGATTGACAGGTCTGGAAATATTTGCTTGCGGTCAGATTTCATATGCATAGCAACGCGTGCATTCTTCGATCAATGAAAATTTGCAAAGTTTTTCGTTAATTTCACGCGGACTGTACTTTCAAAAAATCTGAAATACCCAAATGGCACTAGTCCCGAACATTCTTTAAATCTTAGAAAAAAAATCACTACAATCGCACAAACCGTTTAGGCTGTAGGCGATTATAATGTTTGGTTGCCGTCCAGATGAATATATAGTGAATTAGCCTAATTAGTATATAGGACTAGCGTTCGGCCTGCCTTCGCCAGGCCTTTTCGCTAGGCTCCGCGGACGCTGAAGTAAGATTTAATTGAATTACGATCTAAAATTTTTCATTTCCGTACGTCTGTTCATCAAAAGACCTTGTTATTGACAACAAACACAATAAGTTTCGAAGCTCTATCACGAAAACAATTGACGATCAAAAAAAATTGCAATTCTGCACGTGAGCCCTTCAAAAAACCTTTTATTTGATACTACACACGATAAGTTTTGTTTCACTTTCACTAATACAATTACCGATCGGAAAAATAAATATTCTGCACGACACCTCTTCTAAAGCGCTTTTATATGATATCTAACACGATATGATTCGGGATACTTTTCTGGTCGAATCTATTGGCGCGAATTATAATTCGAAGATTATATATATATATATAATCGATATCCTCGTATACCCTGACGGGTGTTGAGGTTTTACTTCTAGATTTATACGTCCTTAATGAATCTTCTCCATTCTTGTCTGTTTAGAGTTAATTTCTTTGCATCTTTTAAAGTAATATTTTTCTTCTGTATTATTTCTTCTACTCTGTCGTTCCAAGTCTTTGGCGGTCTTCCTCTATTTCTCTTCCCCGTTGTTATCGATCTCCAGATTTGTTTGCATGGTATTTCATTCGACATCCTGTTCATGTGTCCAAACCACTGCAGTTGCTTTTCTTCGACCTTGTTTAGGGCTGACTTAATTTGTAGTTCGTGTCTTATTTCTTCATTTCGTATTCTGTCTAATTTAGTAACTCCTTTTACTCTTCTTAAGTATTTCATCTCTGCAGCCTGTAGTTTACTGTTTTGCCTCTTGGTTGTTACCCACGTTTCACTGCCATATAGCAATATTGGTTCATATATCGTTTTGTATATTGTCATTTTGGTGCCTTTGCTAACTTGTTTGTTATTAATAAATACCTTGCTTAGGGCATGATATGTTTTATTAGCGGATTGTATTCTAGCGTTTACTTCTTCTTCTATGCTTCTTTTGCTGTCTATTATACTTCCAAGATATTTAAAGCTTGCTACTTGCTCTAATTCTTTTCCTTGTATCTTAATGTTGATTTCTTTTGTATTTTTTCCTGCTACCATTACCTTGGTTTTGGCTATATTTATTTCCATATTATATTTTTTTAATTCTTTTTCCCAGATATTTATATTTTCTTGCAATTCGCTCTCATTTCTAGCAAAAATCGCCATGTCATCTGCAAAGGCGCATTCACTTATAATTGTTCGACTAAGGTTTAAATTGCCGACAGTTACTGCTTTTACTTTTCCTTTAACGCCTTTAATTACCTCGTCCAAAATTGTTATAAAGATTAGTGGGCTTAGATTACCCCCTTGTCTTAGTCCTTGTACTGTAAAGAATTCCTCAGATGTTTGGTTCCCCGTCCGTACTCTGTTCCTTGTTGTAGCATATATACTTTTAACCGCTTCTATTAATTTTTCGTCTACCCCTCTCTTCTTTAGGATCTTCCAGATATGTTCTCTTTTAACTTTATCGAATGCTTTTACTAAATCTATGTAACATATATATATTTCTTTGTTATATGTGGTGAATTTTTCTATTATTTGTCGTATAGTGAAGATATAGTCCTGGGTGCTGTAGCCTCTTCTAAATCCGCTTTGCGATTTTTCTAGTTTGCTTTCTATTTTTAATCTGAGCCTGTTTTCTAATATTATTTCGTACAATTTCTCAGTGGTGCATAATAGTGATATTCCTCGATAATTTTGGCCGTCTTTGTTGTCGCCCTTCTTGAAGATTGGTAAAATTACTGTATTCTCCCAGTCCTCCGGTATGACTCTATTTTCCCAAACTTTGTTTAGGAGCCTATGTAGAATATATAGACCCTCCTCTTCGATGTATTTTAGTTGTTCTGGATATATGCCATCGTACCCTGGTGCTTTCCCTACTTTTATCTTCCTTAACGCTTCTTTTATTTCTTCCAGAGATATTTCGTCTGATGCTGTACTTACACAAGTAGATGGAGTGTCATTTCTCGCATATGTGCCTGTTTCTAGTAGCTCCTCATAGTGTTCCTTCCATCTGTTCATTATGTCCTCTTTATTTGTTAGGACTTTTCCTTGTTTGTTTTTGATCTGTTTTAGGGCTGGTGGTTTTTCTTTCCTCTGACTTTTTGTAATTTTATAGAATAACTTTTTGTTCCCAGTATGATTCTTCTCTATTTGCTCCCCGAACTCTTGCCAGTCCTTCTTCTTGGCTTCTTGTACTATTTTCTTTACCCTTCTTCTTTGTTTCTTGTATTCTTCGTAATCTTCTTGTGTATTTGTCGTGAGATATTTTTTCCACATTTGTTTTTTTGTTTTTATTTCTCTTTTCATCTCTTCTGTCCACCAATGCGTCTGTTTTTTTGTTCCCGCTAGTTGTTTTTTTCCGCATGAATACTCTGCCGCTGTATTTAACATCATCTTGAGTGATGTCCAGATTTCTTCGACTGTATCTTCTGCTTTGGATTGCAGACCTCTACTAATTTCTCTCAGGGCTTCCTGATATTTCTTCCTAATTTCGTCCTCTCTTAATTTGTATATTTTGATTATCTTTTTATTGCTTGTTTCTACTCTTTTTACTTTATCTTTTCCATCATCTATCTTCTGTATTATTTTGGCTTCTAATAGTAGGTGGTCACTACCGATCTCATAGCTTCTCTTAACTTTTACATCCTTTACTTTTGGTCTCTCTTGATCTCTTGTTAATATATAATCTATAATAGATCTTTCATTTCTGCTCTTTTCTGCTCGAGTATATTTATGTATCTTTTTATGTTCAAAATGGGTATTCAGTATAGTTAGATCGTTAACTATACAATAATCAATCAGCCTATTTCCGTTATTGTTTCTAGTTTTTTCTCCATGTTTTCCCATTACAGCTTCTATGCCTTTATTATCGTCCCCCACTCTAGCATTAAAATCTCCCATTATGTAAACTATTTCGTTGTGTTGGTCTGTTACTTTCTGAAGATCTTCCCAAAATTTATCTTTGTTTTGAGCGTTGTCGTCTTCATTTGGTCCGTAGACCACGATTACTGTAATTTTACTTTTAAATATATCTATGGTTACTGATATTAATCTTTCTGTGTGGAATGCCCAGCTGAGTATTTTATCTTTAATGCATTCATTGATGATTATTCCTACTCCTGCTTTGGCTCCTTCTATTTTCTCTACTCCGCAGTATAAGCATAGGTGCCCTCCTTTTAAATTTAGAGTCCCTTGACCTTTTTTTTTTGTTTCAGTAATACCCAAAATTAGTATATCTGATTTTTCGAATTCTTCCGTTAGTTCGTATTCTTTCCCTTTAATACTTCTGATATTCCAAGTACCTATTTTTATTATTTGCACCTTGTTTTTGTTTTCCATTTGCACTTCTTCTGTTATTTTATTTTTCAGTTCTTTCTTTGTTTTCTTGTCCATATTCATATCCAATGTCCTTTTCGAATGTCTGTCCATCTTCATAATACCTGCCTCTACTTTTGTATACTTTAAAGGTTTTTTGGGGCTTTTTGCCCATCCTTATTGTTACTTCCTTGCAAGATTACTCCATTTTCTTGTTTGTTCCAAGTGAATACTTCATTGTTGACTATTATTTTTTGATATCCTATTTTGATCGTTTTTCCTTTCGCTTTCTCTTCTTTTGCAATACTTCTAATTTCTTTTTGTATTCTTCTTTCTTCCCACGTCAGATCATTGTCTATGTATATTTTTGTATCCCTTAATTTGCTTTTGGCTGCCATTATTTTTTCTGCTCCCAGTTCGGCAATTCTACCTTTATGATTTCATTCATTGTCCCCTTATTCATAGTATATATTTCACTTGTATCTGCTTTTATTTGTAGTTGTTCTTCAAATAATTTTTTTATTTCGCTTTCAGGATTAGTACACTTTAGCCCTTTTACGACTATGTTATTTTTCTTTTTGTCTTTCTCATTCATTTCCACTTTCCTTTCAATCCTCTCTAATCTGTCTATTAGGCATTGTTTTTCCTCCCCCCATGCTTCTTCTTTCTTCCTCATTTCTTCTTTCATTTCTCTTATCTCTTGTTTTATTTCTGCCATGTTATCATCCATTTTATTCATCATTGCTTGCATCATCTTCTTTAGTTCATCCATACTTTCACCAGTGAAATGGTTCTCTTCTTTAGTCTCACTAGTTTCTAGTTTACTTTCTAGTTCTTCTTGTTTTTTTCTTTGCTCTGGTGATCGCAGGACCTTTTTACTTCTCTGGAAAATTGTACAGGATTCTTGTTCTTCTCTCGTTCTCTGTCTTTTATTCATACCCGAGAAACCTGTATATTTATAGTCTTCGAAGATTATAATTATTGAAAAAAAATAAAACAACTTATTTTTCTCAAAGTTGAATTTTTATTCAAGATGATGTTTACTTGTCGAGGATCAGTACAAGAGTAAGTTTTTATAACTAGAATACATGATATATAATACCTTAAGATTAATGCTTATGTTGCTAAAAGTTATGGAAAAATACTGCGGTCAACTGAGGTTGGCCGGTGCACACGTGTAGCGAATATGATGGAATCTTACCTAGAGTGTTATCATAATTCCTCCCCATCAAGATTTCATCATATTTCTTATTTATTACTTTAAAGAGTTAATTTAACTTAATTCTATATCTTTCGTAGCAATTCTCGAGGATATTTTCTTATTACTATTACATTTATAAAGTTTATAACAAATATAACTTAAAATTAGAGTAAATATAATAGTATATAAAACGTATGTATGATGATTGTTAACATTTATAGTCAGAGGTTGTAATTGTTGTAATTTATAATCGGTAATATTTAATTTTGACAAGGTTAATAATTGTTTTACATGGAGTCTTTTATTTCATTCAGTTCTCCTTCATATATTAATTCCTTATAATTTTGTTCTACTTTATTAAAGTGATAATTATTCAATGTGCATTGTTGGTTATTATTGAACTTGTATATTCCTTTAATTTTTTTATCAATTTCATTATTATTACAATGGATATTTAGATTTTGAATCTTAGGGCTTACAACAATTATTTCATTGGTATTAGGTATTTGTTCGATACTATTTTCGTTTTCAATAAGTAAATATGAACAATCATCATTTCAATGATTAACAATAAGGTCATTAGTACATTTCTTAATCTCTAGGTTATCCGATTGACAATAATAATTTTTGTTTTTTACACAGTTATTAGTAATAATATTTTTGTCTACCTTTTTTGTGTAAAGTGTATAATGTTCGTTTAATATGTATGTGCTTGTATGATTTATGAATGGTATAGGTGTGAATTGGAATAATGGATATAGGGTAAGACTCATTATAGGTATTTCGATGATGTAGTGTATGTTTTCTCTATCATAGTTACAATGTGCGGTTATTAATGATACTATTTCGAAAATATTTTGATTTTCAATGAAACTTTGAAGTCTACTCAGACTGATAATTGTGGAATGTAATTTATTTAAAGAACAAAATGTTAAGCTTGTTTCTATTTGGTTTGCGTAATTTTGAATATTATTTAAAATATTAATAATTATTTGAATTTTATTCTCAAACTCAATTTTAGCTTGCCACACTTTGTTTTGTTCTACGATATCTTTTATGAAGACTATTTCTTTTTTTATTTCTTCCTCGTTTAATTCAATGTTTTTCAGTTGTTTATTAAATTGTTCAGTTATTTCTTTAAGGTTTTTGAATAGTTTCTTTTCATTTTGAGATAGTGAATTTTCGTTATCTTTGATTGTTTTGAAGAGTTTGTCGTATCTTTCTCCGTCATTACTATCTAGATTTCCAGATATTGATTTTATAATATTACTTAGTCCATTAATTAATCCTCTTTTTGATCTTTTGTTATATTTTAGTTTGTCTAATTGTTCTTGTGTATTTGTGAATGTAATGTTCAGAAGTTTTATATAATTAGTGTTTAGGAATTGGATGGATTCTGTCTCTCGGAGCAATGTTATTATTACGTTATGTATTTTATGGAAGTTTTCATACAGGGGTGTGACATTGTAATTGAAATATGTGTGTATTCTTTCTTGTTCGAGATGTGTTAGTCCTAATTGTGTGATATGGTATCCGTTGTTGTTGGATATATCCAATAACTGTTGTCCGTGTGTTCTAAAATGATAGTGTTGATAAAGAGTTATTATTTCTTTATTCTATCTATTCGTATGTTACGAATTTTAATTAGCTTCTTGCTACCGTGTTGGTACGGTTTTTACACTTTTGTTACTCCTAATTTTGGGTTATATGAGATTAATTTACATTTTTGATATAAGGGTTTTTTGAATTTTTGTATTCGTCTGGTTGTTTGTTTGACATATACTTGTGAGGGGTAATGCTAAAGGATTTATGTTTTCTTTGTTACGTTTTTCTTTTTCCTTTTGAATTTTGTCGTTAATTATTTTATGGAGTTCTCTTTGGTTGTTTATATGTTGCTGTATTAGTTCTGAATCTGTTTTAATTTCTTTAGGATATTTGAATTTTTGATCTTCTCCAAATATTATTTCAAAGGGGGTTTTATTAGTAATTGAATGTTTTGAGTTATTATAACTTGTAATACAGAGGTCAATTTTATCATTTAATTTTAAATGTTTAAATTTATTATTATTTTCTACAATTCTCTAATGTTCAATAAGAGTAGAATGAAATCGTTCTACAGCGTTACTTTTAGGGTTATTGATGCAAGTGTAATGGGGTTTAATATTTAATGTTTTTAAGTAATCTTTCAAAAATTTATTATTAAATTTAGTATCATTATCCATAATAATTATCTTGGGCATTGCATACGATTTTAAGTATGATTTTAAATAGTTTACAATATTAATAGAGTTTACTATTATAGGGGTTATCTGTCCAAATTTTGAAAATTGATCGAATACTGTTAGATATTTATGGGTTGATAAAGATAATATGTCAAGATTTATAATTTCGAAAGGGCGTTCTGGAGTACGGGTGAGATTTTCGTGGGTTTTTATAGGTTGTCTTTCGTATTTATTACTTTTGCAAATTTCACAGTTGATTATGTAATCTTGGATAGTTTGTATCATTTTAGGCCAATAGTATCTTTCTTTCAAATTTCTAATTGTTTCTAATATTCCTCTGTGGTTTCGGAAACCGTTATGATCGACAGCGACTATTTGTTTTTGTTCGTTAATCTTAAGTACGTCTTTCACGAATTTATTTACTCCGATTATATTAATAGTATTTGGTTCGAAATTTCTTTGTAGGTGTTGTGATAGCAATAAATCTAATTTATTGTAAAAAATTGCGAAATATCTTACTTTAGGTATTATATAATTTTTTAAGAAATTTAGTATTTCGTTATCGACATCTAAAACAGAAAATGTAACCTGAAATCTCTGTTTTTGGATTTTGGGTTCAAAATATAATTTTTCTATTTTTAATTCATGTTGGTCTCTAATTTAAATATAATTTGGTTATCCGCTATATTTAGTCTATCTTCTTTATATCTTATTCCGTTTATAATATTTTCGGGTGAGCTATGTATTGTAGCATTTGAGTCGTCGCTCATATAGAAATTTTGGTAGTGGTAGTGTATAAATATTAATTAAAATATTCGTTTCATTAAAGATAATATTTAAGTATTTTATTAAATCTGCATATTTTTTCCTATCTAAACCGCATCCTAATTTTGGAATGTTGATTTCGTAGATTTCATTTTTTATACAATAATTTTTAAGTTCTACTAAAGCTTTCTTGAAATCTTTTATATTTGGTAAATCTAGATAATTTTGTTTTGTTATTAAATTTAATATAGTTTTATTTTCATGAATTAGAGGTATTATTAAAGAATTTTGATCAGTGTAGTTTTTACAATACTCCCTACTATTAAATTCTTCGTTTATTTGACATTTTATAGTCTCTGGATATACAATGTGCGAAGATGTTAGTTTTTGTTACGTCACCTATTTTTTCCCTAATTTTGAAAGGATTTCTTTGTCTATTGAGGAAATCTGCTATTTTATTTGTTTTTCCAGTAATGTATTCGATTTCCAAATTATATTCACCCAGTTCTATCTTCCAGCGCATTAGTTTTTGGTTGGCGTTTTTCATGTTAAACAGCCAGACTAATGGTCTGTGGTCTGTTTTGATTTTGAATTTTTGTCCGTAAAGGTAAGGTTTAAAGTTATTTATTGACCAAACTATACTTTTTAATTCTTTTTCAATGGTTGAGTAATTTTGTTCTGCGGAATTGAAGGTTTTAGAAGCGTATGCTATGGGGTTTTCTTGTCCTTCGTGTATTTGGGAAAGTACGGATCCCATTGCGAAGTCCGAAACGTCAGTTGTGAGGATGAATTGTTTTGTAAAGTCTGGTGGTTTCAATATTGGGGGATTGGAAATTAGTTCTTTTGCAAGTTTAAATGCGTTTTGATATTCTTCATTTTCTATGTTTATTATTTGGCCCTTTTTTAGGTAAGTAGTGAAAGGTTTCGTGAGTTTCGCAAAATTTGGAATGAATCTACGGTACCACGAGAGTTTACCAAGAAAACTTTTAATTTCCTTGACAGTTTTTGGTATAGTTAATTTATTAATAATATCTATTTTTCTTTTATTTGGCTTAAGGCCTTCTGAAGAGATAACAAATCCTAAATATTCTACTTCTGTTTGAAAAAATTCTGATTTATCAATTTGGATTTTTAGGTTAGCTTTTCGTAGTTCGTTAAAGACTTTCATAATGTTTTCAAGATGTTCGTGTTCATTGTTTCGAAAAATAATAATGTCGTCCATATAGACTAGACAAATTTTGTTTATTAGAACTTTTAAAACTTCATTCATCATTCTTTGAAATGATGCTGGTGCATTGATTAGTCCAAAAGGCATTCTCAAGTATTCGTAATGCCCTGAGGCTGTTGAGAATGCAGTGTTTTTTCTATCTTTGGTATCAATTAAAATTTGGTGAAACCCTGAGTGTAAATCTAAAGTGGTAAAGTATTTAGGTTTTCCAATTTTATCTAATAGGTCATCTATATTTGGTAAGGGGAATTTATCTTCACGAGTTTTTTGATTTAGTTTCCGAAAATCAATTACGAGTTTTTCGTTTTCCGGAGGCGTCTGCTTTTTTCGGCACGATCCATATAGGGGAATTATACGGAGATTTAGATTTTTGAATAACTTTGGTTTTTAGCAAATTTTGTACATGTTCTTCAATGTCGTTATCGTAACATTGAGGTAGTCTGTAATTTTTTGTAAAAATGGGTACTTCGTCTGTAGTATAAATTTTATGTGTAGTGGTGTTTGTAGCTGAAAGTTGTTCGTTTTCTTTAGGAAATAGGTCTACGTATTCTTTAAGTAGTTTAGCTATTTTTAATTTTTGATTTGTGTTTAAGTTTTGATCTCTAAACTGAATATAGGATAATTTATTATGGATTTCACCTTGTGTAGTGAGCTTCATTTTGCGGTTTTCAAAATGAATTTCGTTTGTTTTAAAATTTAGAGTAATATTTAGTTCTTTTAATATCTCCATTTCAAATAAGAGATTACAGAGATGATGAAAATCTACTACGTAAAATTTAAACAGTTTTTTATTGACTTTTAAGTTTACTGATTTTGTAAGAGTTTTTCTACCGTTAGGTGATTTTATCTTGATCATTTACTGTTAGATTTCTTTCTTTTGCATAGCTAGGGGATATGAAATTGATGTCAGAGCCTGAATCAATTAATATTATAGAGTCGTTATCGTGTAAAATAGGAATTGAGTTCTCGTGACTTGTCATTACGTATTTTCGTTTTCTACGAGATTTTCCTGAAAATCCTCAATTTCGTGTTCGTTCTCTTCATTTACGGGGTATTCGTATAATTCGTCATTTGTTTCATCTGACGGATTTGTTTCGTCGTTGGTATAGTTTTGGTAGTTATGATGTGGTACTATGGTTTGTGTGGATATTGGGTCAGTTTGTCTTGTTTGTTGTGTCATGGGTTTAGATGCGAATGTCCTACGTGTATTCATATCATTGATAATGTTTCGACGAGCAAAGTTATTTCTACCCTGTGGTTGGTATTGCCTTTGTATAGTGACTGATCTGGAAGGGAACGATTGAGCAGGGAATTTGTGTGGTGCAATGTTATTTCTAAATTGTGGTGTAGCATTGTTCACTGTTTCGATTTGTGTTTCAAATTTTTTGAGTGGGGATTGGTGTTGTACGTAATTAAATTCATTTGTTAATAGTTGTTCGCATTCCTCAAGTGTTTTGGGATTTTTTACGGTAAAGGATCCGCGTATGATATGTGGTAGACAAGAAATAAAGTGATGTACTACTAGTTTATGATTTTCTTGTATTATTGAAGTTTTTACATTCATTTGATATTGAGTTAACATCATTTTATTTTTGTATTTGTTAAAATTCGACATTATTTCTTTTAGGAAATTTTCTGAATTATAATTTTTTGTATTGTAAATAATTTTTAGTAATAAAGTTTCAGGGGTTGTTTTGTCTTCGAAATTTGTTTGGAGAAAAGTCTTTAGAGAAATCCAATCAGGAAATGAATTTTCTGATAGATATGTTTTTGCACTACCTTTTAATTTATTTTTTATTAATTGAAAGGTGAATACTTGTTGTATTTCACTAAGAGTGACTCCCGTAAAGCAAGTGATAAACTCATCGGCAGAATTTATAAAATAAGGCAGGTCTGTAGTGTTTCCATCGTATTCGGGGATGCCTTTTGACAGCATTTGAATGTCACTGTTTGTGGTAGTCATTATGTTCTGGTTATTAATATTATTAAGGTTAGAGGATCTTAATGTTAATTTTCTAATCTGTTTTTGTACAGCGTTTACGAATTCTTCACTGTCTGAGTCAGACATAAATTTGTGTAAGTTTGTGTGTGTCTCTGTGTCGGAGACCCGTTTCGATTCTTAAAAGCGTTAGCCTTTCCTCGAAACCCTGTTTTTAATTGTTACAAAAATATTGTACTTACACATATATAATTGTTATGACCAACAATATGATCATTGTTACAAGGTGGGTGGAGTCAGCGAATTGATTTATCCTGGTCCTCATGACGTCTTGACTGATGTGGATGAAGGGCAGCAACTGTAGTGTCTCGTTCTGGTTCCTCCTTGAATTGTTGTCCTTTGTAGAAACTTCGTGATCATGGAACAGCAAGAAGTTCTTAGGAATTGCTTGATCTGATGGGCAACTGTTTATGCCTGTGCTGGGATACCCTTGTTCGTATCTTCGTGGTGATGCCAAATTAATCGATGAAATCGAAAAGACTTTTACTGTAACTGCAGTTACCACTTTTTTCGGCATTTTCAACAATTAACTTTATTAAAGCCTTTTTGGCATCCTACCGACTGCGCCAATTATAATTCGAAGATTATAATTATTGAAAAAAAATAAAAACAACTTATTTTTCTCAAAGTAGAATTTTTATTCAAGATGATGTTTACTTGTCGAGGATCAGTACAAGAGTAAGTTTTTCTAACTAGAATACATGATATATAATACCTTAAGATTAGTGCTTATGTTGCTAAAAGTTATAGAAAAATACTGCGGTCAACTGAGGTTGGCCGGTGCACACGTGTAGCGAATATGATGGAATCTTACCTAGAGTGTTATCATAATTCGCGCGTAAAATTTCATTTTTTTTAATTCCATCTTCAAGTTCTTCTAAAGCCCTTTCAAATGACATGAAATACGGTATGATTCGGAATACTTTAAGTTTGAAACAATTGAGGATCGTAAAATTTCAACTTTTCATTATTTCATCTGAACAAATTTCAACTTTTTTGTTTATTTCGTTAGAATCTTCTAAAGTTCTTTTATATGACACCAAACACGGCATAAGTCGGAATACTTTAAGTTTGCATCAGTTGACGGTTGTAATTTTTTTTCTTATTTCATTTAATAGTTCTTTAAAAACTATTTCATATGACACCAAACTCGATATGATTCGGAATACTTTATGTTTGAAACAATTGACAGTAGTAAAATTTATTTTTTTCTTTATTCCATCTTAGAGATCTTTCAAAACTTTTTTATATGACATTAAACACGGCATGATTCCGAATACTTTAAATTTAAAACAATTGACGGTCGAAATTTAATTTTTGTTATTTCGTCTGGAAGTTCTTCTAAAGCCCTGTCATATGATATCAAACACGATATGATACGGAACACTTTAGGTTTAAAACAACTGAAGGTCGTAAAATTTCAATCAAATACGTGTGTTATTTCCGAAAACATTTTGTTAAACTAACTTTTTATTTTATTTATTTTATTTAAAAGTTCGTCTAAAGCCCTTTCATATGACACCAAACATGGCATAATTCGAAATACTTTAAGTTTGAAATAATTGACAGTCGTAAAATTTCAATGTTTTATTTCCGAAAAGATTTTGCTAAGCTATTAAAAATTCATTAGACGTCATTTCTGATAGTTCCACATTTTTTCATTTTATATGTGCATGAAATCAATTGAAATTTTTCTCTAAACTTTTTAAAAAACTGTTTGAAAACGTTGGAATAATATTTCTTTTATCCGAGTTACAATTTTTTTTAAATGTAGAATGTTGCGGTCACTTATTTTTGATTTTACTGTATATACAAATTTTGCTTTGTTTTACTATATAAAAAAAAATCATCACGCCTTCTACCCATTACTGGGTGTGGCACTCTGCCGAAGCAGATCTCGGTAAGTGATATATTTTGCGCGTGAAGTGCGGTTACCAGTCGTTAAATCACGGCCCCCAAAGATGTTAGTGGTGGAAGAGTCACAGGGGTAGCTTTCGAAATTATGAAAATTGTTTGTCACCTGTGGGAATCGAACCAGGGTTTTCAGGATCCACAGGCCGACTTCATACCACTGAGCTAGCCACCCCACCCCATAAAACTATTTGTCAAATTGACAGTCATAAAATTTCCAACATGTTTTATTTCCAAAAAGATTTTGTAAACTGTTAAAAATTCTTCGGAAATCATTTCTGATAGTTCCACATTTATATTTTATACGTACATGAAACCAATTGAAATTTTTCTCTAACCTTTTTGAAAAACTGTTGGAAATCGCTGGAATATTATTTCTAACATCTTTTAAGCTTTGATTGTTACGTGACGGTTACTGTAAAATCCGGCGGTTAGTTACAGCTGAGTTTTACTATTTACCATAAAAAAAGTACAGTAATAATTTAAGACACTAAAATAATAATTTTTGTTTTTAAATTATATTTCTATTTTGTATGCCCAGTGTGCTATACGAGTTATGTATTTAAATTGTCATTTTGACAGATGTAAATTTATATTATTATTTTTGTTTCTAAAACCGACTATTTTCACCTCATTAAAACTACCTCTGTAGTAATTTGACGGCTGGTAACCGCACTTCACGCGCAAAAATATATCACTTACTGAGATTTACTATGGCAAAGTGCCACACCCAGAATTTGTTGCAAATGTGATTTTGTCATCGAAAAGTGAGAAGGCGTCGACGACAGATACAAGTTCTATAGAAAATGATTAGGTAATTTGAATAATTGCCTATCGTAAAATTTTACCTTTTTTAATTTCGTATTAAAGTTCTTGTAAAGGTCTTTCACATGACACCAAACATGGTATGATTCGGAATACTCTTTTTAAAACAATTCACAGTCGTAAATATATGTTTTTTTTAAATTTTATCTGAATGTAATTTTTATGCCCTTTCGTGTGATACCAAACACAGTATGGTTAGGAAAAAGGGACCCACCATAGTGATGGGCCCCATTTTTCAGTGTCATGTTTCATTTGCATAAATTTATATTAAAATAATTTAACAGCTACCAACTTTCCTGTATAATATGATGAAGGATATTCCCCTAATTCAGCGTGGGGCCCCACATTATACGGCGAGACTGTCCCACACCAAGGCATGATTTAAATAATATTTTTTGAGGCCGAACGCGCTATATTGTATCCTATAGCATAGGGCCCCCAAATTAATCATGTAGACATGGACGCATCAAATAAAATATATTTTTTTATTTATAAATTTTTTCCTTCTCACCGTTACATTCATTAGTAATTTTTCCTGATGACAAAAATGTTTCAAAAATAACTTCTACCGCTATTCAGCGAAGCCTAGAGTTACTGTAAAAAAATTTATCGCCAGCTACCGTAGCGTTTTATCGCGAGACGTCAAAAAGTGAAACAAACAAAATCTAGTTGCCTATCGTAAAACTTCAACTTTTTTATTGCATCTGAAAATTGTTTTTAAAGCCCTGTCATATGACATCAAATACGTTATGATTCGGAATACATTAAATTTAAAACAATTGACGGTCGCAAAATTTCAATTAAATACGTGTGTTATTTACGAAAATATTTTGCTGAAGTAACATTTTTATTTCATCTAAAAGTTATTCTAAAACCCTTTCATGGCATGTTTCGGAATACTTCAAGTTTAAAACAATTGACATTCGTAAAATCAAATACGTATTTCATTTCCGAAAACATTTTTAAACTATTAAAAATCCTTCAGTCGTCATTTCTGACAAATTGAAATTTTTCTTTATTTTTTTTAAGAACTGTTGAAAATTTCTGGAATATTAATTCTGAAATTTTGTTATTCGATTAACTTTTTTTTTACAATGTAGATTCTTTTTGGTTTTACTGTATATTATCGCCGAGGTAAATTTTTGCTTGGTTTTACTATATACTTTAACAGACTATTTGTCAAATTGACGTTTTGTGTTAAAACTTTATTTGAACATGATATCAATTCAGCAAAGTCTAGGAGTTACTGTAAACAATGAAATTATTCTCTATTTTTTTGTTAAACTGTTGAAAATCGCTGGAATATTAATTCTGAAATTTTTTTATTCGATTAACTTTTTTTTACAATGTAGATTCTTTTTGGTTTTAATGTATATTATCACCGAGGTCAATTTTTACTTGGTTTTACTATATACTTTAACAGACTATTTGTCAAATTGACGTTTTGTCTTAAAACTTTATTTGAACATGAAATCAATTCAGCAAAGTCTAGAGTTACTATAAAAAATGAAATTTTTCTCTATTTTTTTGTTAAACTGTTGAAAATCGCTGGAATATTAATTCTGTAATTTTTTTATTCGTTTAACTTTTTTTTACAATGTAGATTCTTTTTGGTTTCACTGTATAATATCACCGAGGTCAATTTTTGCTTGGTTTTACTATATACTTTAACAGACTATTTGTCAAATTGACGTTTTGTCTTAAAACTTTATTTGAACATGAAATCAATTCGATAGTGTGTTTTAATAAGCCAAGGTAATGTAGGATTGAAATTAAAGGACTTAGGCGTAAGTTGTAGGCAATTTTATTGAAGCATAGTTGACAACGTTTCGGTTACGGATGTAACCATCTTCAGGTCTAGGTATAAAAATTAAAACAATATAAGATAATTGTTGGTCATACAATATGAACAAGTAACTCACCAAAAAACTAGTTTGTAGAAATAACAACAAAAAGAAATAAAATCTTTTATAAATTCTTAATCGAAGTTCGGAGTCAGCAAAGTGCAATAAAAAAAATTAATTAGAAGTTAAACGAAGCAAAAACAAGAATCTAATTTCAATGCTGACTCCGAAAAGTCGAAGTGACGACTGATGAGAATTTAAATGTTACAGTTTGAGTACAAAAGATACACAGTGAGACATCTAGCGGTTGAATATAAAAACAACAACAATTTACAATTATGAGTAAAAGAAGAAACCCAACTCAAAGTCAAGCAATATGGAGACAGTAAAATAAAAATTAATTAACTTAATATCTGTTTGAGGTTAGAGTAAACATTCTTGCTGTCATTGAAATCCGATTTAATGTTGATAGATCTGTCATCATTGTTGATGTAACAACTTTCAATAAATAGACGTTTGCTAAGGTTAGACTCTTTGTGGAGAACTGTGACATCGTCAAATCCAAAGTTATGATTGAAAGTATTGCTATGTTCAACTAAGGCGCTGTGATTCAAATTACCTTTGGTGAGGTGGTAAAGAAGTTGATTCATTCTTGTTTGTAAATATTGTTTTGTTTCACCTACGTAAGTTGAATCGCAGTCCTTGCATGTAAGTTTGTAAACTACATTACTTGATGATTTTAGTGCCACTTTATCCTTCAAACAGGAGAACAAAAAGCTGGTATTAGAAGGTGTTTTGTAGGCTGGTGTGAGATCCATGGCAGAAGTTATCAGTTCCAATTGATGTCTTAAATATTTATAATAAGGTCAAGCAACATAGTTCGTGGGTTCTTTGTTGTTTGGTAAGGGAATATAATTATTGAATTTAAGGTTTAAAGTAGTTAATCTATTGTTGATAGTGTCTGTTATGAATTTTTTTGGATAATTGTTATTTAAAAGCGTCGATATTATTAAGTTAAAATTATTTTTGTGGAATTTTTCATGAGAAAGTAAAATATTTCTGTCAATTAAGCTAATAATTACTGCACGTTTATATTTGAGGGGGTAATGTGCATTTAAATTTAAATACCTACCCGACCAGGTCGGTTTGCGGTACCAGTTTGTGATCAACTTTTTGTTGTCATTAATGAAAGTGATATCTAAAAAATTAATCGAATTGTTAGTTTCAGTTTCTAATGTGAATTGAATGTTGGTATTGAAAGAGTTAAATTTATCAAACATATATTGAATCTGATCTAAAGGAAGGCAACAAGGAACATGACAATCTCAGCCAGTATCGGACTTAGACAATTTCCCATGGGACACCCTACTAGTTACTATTTACAATTCAACGGTAAATTCTATTTACTATTTTGATAAGAGGTATATATATTTATATATTTATATGGATTCATCACGCCCATTTGTAAATCGCTACAGCCTAGACGGTTTATCAGATTTATTTAAAACTGTTTTTTTGATAGAGGTTTATCATGGGGAGTGCATTTTGATAGTCTCAGATTTACTATGCATTTGAAATTTGATCGCAAACCGAAATTTTTCAGACCTGTCAATCACTTTTGACGTTTTGCATGAAACGTTTTTACATAAATATTTCAATTTCTAGACAAGTTGGAGAAATTTTCTAATTTGATTTAGGTATTAGAGGATTGAGGACATATGTTTTGAACGGTTTTCAATTGATTTCATGTTTGTATAAAAGTTTTTAAGGATAAAACGTCCATTTTACAAATCTATGGTTAAGAAACAACATTACCTCTTATATATACGATCCAGGTTTTGAAAAATCATAGACCTAAGCTGTCATTTTTGACGTTACGCATGGAATGTTTCGATAGAATTATTTCAATTTCTAGACAAATTGTGTCCTATATACTATTTTGATAAGAGGTATATATATTTATATATTTATATGGATTAATAACGCCCATTTGTAAATCGCTACAGCCTAGACAGTTTATCCGATTTATTTCAAACTTTTTTTATTTGATAGAGGTTTATCATGTGGAGTGCCTTTTGATAGTCTCAGATTTTTCGTACACATGATGTGCAAGAAAACTTGAAAAAACATGCGTTTTTGGGGCAAAATCAACTAAGAGTGTGGAGGCTTTGAAATTTTTAAGAGGAACATCTACTGTCATTTTGACATTTGTCAGTGGACATGTCGCATTTTTAATTATAAATTACTTAAATATTAAATTTTTGTGAGTAGTTTTGAAATACTTTACGCATATTTGGTGAAATAATGGGACGTTTTTATTATAATTACACATTTCAAATACGTGTATTTAAAAAGTAAATTTTTGACGGTCCACAATGAATTTGGTTTTGAAACAAAACTTCAATTGACAAGTTTTATAATTTATACAGGTGAACTCAACCAAATTTGATCTCGATAATAATATACAGTAAAACCAAGCAAATTTTGTCTACAGCAAAGTACAATTTATAAAAACCAGATAACTCGAATTAGAATCATTTGGGCACTTTTAAATTTTCTATCGATAATTTTTTAATTAAAAGTGCATCAAAACCAGTCGTATTTGGTATATTATGAAAGTTCGTTTAAAAGGTACGTGTGCAAAACTAAAATATTTTCGATCGGCAATAGTTTTAGTGAAAGTACTTTAAGGTCTATCAAATGAAAGGTTATTTAAAGGGCTCGAGTACAAAATGGATTTTTTTTCCATTGGTAACTGTTTTAATGAGAGTGCATCAAAACCAATCGTATTTGGTATCATATAAAAGGTCTTTTGAAGGGCTCACGTGCAGAATTGGAATCTTTTCGTTCGGAAATTGTTTTAGTGAAAATAATGCAAAACCTATCGTATTTGATATCAAATGAAAGGTCTTCGAAAGGGGTCGCCTATGAAATTTATTACTTTTAGATCGTCAATTGTTTTAGTGAAAGTGCTTCTAAACTTATCGTATTTGGTATCAACTGAAAGGGCTTGCGTACAAAATTTAATAATTTTCGATCGTCAATTGTTTTAGTGAAAGAGCTTAAAAAATATCGTGTTTGGTATTAAATGAAAGGTTTTTTGAAGGGCACGCGTGAAAAATTGATTATTTCGATCGTCAGTTGTTTTATTGAAAGTGTTTCAACACATATTGTCTTTGGTATAAAATGAAAGGTCTTCTGAAACGCTCGCGTGAAAAATTGTGTTTTTTTAAAGATAATTGTTTTAGTGAAAGTGCATCAAAACTAATTCTGTTTGGTACGCATGGAATTTTCTGATAGAATTATTTCAATTTCTAGACAAGTTAGAAAAATTTTGAAAATTGATTTAGGCATTAAATGATTGAGGATACATGGTTTAAACTGTTTTCAACTGATTTCATGCTCATATACAAATTTGAAGACAAAATGTCAGTTAATTTTTAAAAGTATATAGTGACACAAAGCATAATTTGTCCGCAGTAATAATATACTGTAAAAAGAAATTTAAAAATTTACCGCAGAATTCTACAATACAAACAAAGGTAACTCGAAAAAACGATGTCAGAAATAATATTTTTAGAGTTTAGAGAAAATTTAGAGAATATTTTCAATTGATTTCATGTATATATAAAATATAAATGTGGAATGTCATCAGAAATGACGTCCGAAGGATTTTTAATATGTAGCAAAATGTATTCGGAAATAAAACATGTATATGGTAAGAAATTTTACGACTGTCAATTGTTTCAAATTTAAAGTATTCCAAATCATACCTTGTTTGGTATCATCGTATTTGGGTCTTCCTTCAAAAGACCTTTCATTTGATACCAAACACGATAGGTTTTGAAGTACTTTCACTAAAACAATTGCCGATCTAAAAGTATTTAATTTTGCACGTGAGCTCTTCAAAATACCTTTCATTTTATATCAAACATGTGCATAAAATCAATTTAAATTTTTCTCTAAACTTTTTGAAAAACGGTTGGAAATTGCTTTAGTATTATTTCAGATATCTTTTCGAGTTACTTTTTTATACAATATAGAATTTATTAAGTTTGAAACAGTTGCCCATCGTAAAATTTCAACTTTTTTTTATTTCATCTGAAAGTTCTTCTAAAGCCCTTTCATATGACATCAAATACGGCATGATTTGGAATACTTCAAGTTTAAAATAATTGACAGTCGTAAAATTTCAATCAAATACAAGTTTTTAATGATATACGCAGTGTTATTTGAATCCTTTTATTTTAATTATATGACGTACATTGAAAAATTATATCTCTCTCTATTTTTAATACGTGATCAACTACTATCATTATTTTTTTGTTTCAAACTACTACGATTTCATTGAAGAAAATTTTGCCTTCTTTTATTTTAATTTATTGACATTGACATACGTCAACACCCTCCCTCAATGAAATTAATTTAACATTTTTCTAAACCTAATATCTTACAAAACATATTAAATACATTTTTATTTAATGACTTCGTAAATAAACCTGCTACTTGTTCTTCATTTTTTATGTACTGGACATCAATAATTCCTTCATTAACCTTTTTTCTGATGAAATGATGATGCATATCGATGTGTTTGAGTCTTTTGAGATTATCTGGGTTCTTAACTACTTTTATAGCTGACGGTCTTCGAAGATGATAAAATTGAAGATCAATTAAAATTTGACGTAACCAACATGCTTCGCTAACTGCTATGCTCAGTGCTACGTACTGTGCTTCACAGGACGATAAAGCTACAGTACTTTGCTTGCGTGAAGTCCAGGATACCGATGAATTAAAAATTTTGTATATAAAACCAGAGGTTGATTTTCTGTCATTCAAGTTGCCTGCCCAATCAGCATCAACAAATCTTAAATTAAAATCAATAGTACCTTATCTTAGTACATGTTTTACACATTTCCATAATTTGATATTTGCACGAGTTTGGTAACGAGTCAATGCTGTACATAAGTCTTGTATCAACTATTGCATACATCAAACAGCCAATTAGTTTCCTGAAGCAGAGCTTCGAGTTCTTCATTATGTGTTGTTTCATTTTCTCGCCCTACTAACCAATCTGACTTAAAACTTGGATCTAAAGGTGTCGATGTCGGTTTACAACCTTCCATCCAAAATTTCGACAACACGTTCTTTAGATAAGTTGTTTGATTCATTTTTGTTACTCCGTCTTATATTTATGCCAATGAAATGTGAAACTTTTACCAAATCTTTCATTTTCAATGTTTTGAACAATTCCTTTTTTAGTTCTTCAATTTGTTGATTATTTGTTCCAAAAATCAACAGATCATCGACATAAATTAAAACGAATAACTTGTCAGATTTGTTAAATTTTGTGTAGTGACAAGAATCATATTTTGAACAGTTAAATGCTTCTTTCTTCATAAACTAATTGAATTTTATATTCCAATATTTTGGTGACTTTTTCAAACCATATAAAGCTCTATTTATAGTGTATTCCGAAAATGAACCGGTTAGTTTTTTTCAGTAACCGGTTTCATTATGGAACACGGTTTTTTTAAATTGTGGTTACTTCACAGCTGTTTTTGACAAGTTTGAAACGTGTTTGGCGGCTTTTGCAGTGTTTGTGGATTTTTGTCTTATAAAACTATATTTTTATGATGACTGATAAATAAACATGTGAAACAAAATGTATTTTTATTATTTAACAGTATATATTCATATTAGATGAATTTATTACTTGTTCTGAAGCTCATATTTACTTTTTTCTTTGTGTTATTTTTATATTCCTATATTTAAGTTAAAGCAGGTGTGATACAGAATACAATATTTTTATATTATAAACATTTTTCCATATTCAATAAATTTCACATTTCGAAACTCATCTGTCAAGTAACAACTGTCATCGTGAAAGTGTTCCGTTATGACGTCATTCTAACCGTAACCGTGGTAAAATTGAACCGCATCGTGGTTCATTTTCGGAATATACTATTAATTTACATACTTTCGCAGGTTCTTGTGAAACTTCTCCTGGAATACTCAGAAAAACATTTTTAATTTCTCCGTATAAAAATGCACTACATACGTCAAGTTGACATGAAAACATTTTCAATAGATTTGCCACGGTTAACATGATTCTGAGGATTGTCAATTTTGCAACCGGAGAGTAAATTTCCAATAAATCAACATTATCCTTCTGATGGTTTACCTTTTTATCTTTCTTAATTTTAAACACCCATTTGCAGTCAATTACATCACATTTTTCAGGTCTCTGTACAATTTTTCAAATGTCATCTTTTCTTGCCTTTTTCCATTTTTCGCTTTCATCACTTTTCATTGCTTCTTTATACGTAATTGGTTCTTTTTGTTGTATATCTCTGGTATCAGTAAAGCAAACTTGATTTTCACCGAAACCAAATCTATCAGGCTTTCTTAAAATTTCTATATTTCTCAAATTTCTCTTGTTTTCAAAATCGGATGTTTCTGTCATTTTCTTTTTCTTCGATATTTGACTCTTTTCCTTTCTCTTCGATATTTGATTCTTTTTCTTTCTCTTCGATATTTGATTCTTTTTCTTTTTCTTCGTTTTCAGTTTCATGCAGTTGTATTTCTGTTTTTCTAGGGATAAATACAACATTTCGTGCGCAACGTACTTTATTTTCGTTTTTAAAATATATTCTGTATCCTTTAATATTATCTTCATATCCAACGAAAGTACTTTTTCTTCCCTTTACATCCCATTTATGCCGTGTTTCTTTTGGTACATGAATATAAACCTCTGTACCAAATTCTTTAAATTCTTTCAAATCCGTATTTTTCTTAAATCTTAATTCATAAGATGTGCTTTCCTCTACTGAACTTGTTCAGCAAAGTCTAGAGTTACTGTAAAAAATGTAATTTTTCTCTATTTTTTTTAATCTGATTCTTTTTGGTTTTACTGTATATTATCACTGAGGTCAATTTTTTCTTGGTTTTACTATATACTTTAACAGACTATATGTCAAATTGACGTCTTTGTCTTAAAACTTTATTTGAACATGAAATCAATTCAACAAAGTCTAGAGTTACTGTAAAAAAAATGTAATTTTTCTCTATTTTTTTTTAACTGTTGAAAATAGCTGGAATATAAATTCAGAAATTTTTTTATTCGATTAACTTTTTTTTACAATGTAGATTCTTTTTGGTTTTACTGTATATTATCACCGAGGTCAATTTTTGCTTGGTTTTACTATATACTTTTAACAGACTATTTGTCAAATTGACGTTTTGTCTTTAAAATTTATTTTATTTTCAATGTTTTGAACTATTCCTTTTTCAGTTCTTCAATTTGTTGATTATTTGTTCCAAAAATCAACAGATCATGCACATAAATTAAAACGAATAAGTTGTCAGATTTGTTAAATTTTGTGTAGTGACAATAATTATATTTTGAACATTTAAATGCTTCTTTCTTCATAAACGAATTGAATATTATATTCCAATATTTTGGTGACTTTTTCAAACCATATAAAGCTCTATTTAATTTACATATTTTCGCAGGTTCTTGTGAAACTCCTTCTGGAATACTCAGAAAAACATCTTTAACTTCTCCGTATAAAAATGCACTACATTTAGTTTGTTGCTCGTCGCTTCGCTCCTCGCGTAATGTTTTATGGTGAATTATTTTTAAGGATTAAAAACTTGTTTTTTTTTTCTATTGCATTTGAAAGTACTTTTCATGCCCTTTTATATGATACCAAAAATGACGTGATTCTGAATAGTTGAATTTTCAAACAGTTGCCTATCGTAAATTTTCAATTTTTTTCAATTACATTTAAAAGGTCTTTTAATGCCCTTTCATATGATACCAAACACGACATGATTCGGAATAGTTGAATTTTCAAACAACTGCCTATCGTAAATTTTAATTTTTTTCCAATTGCATTTGAAAGGTCTTTTAATGCCCTTTCATATGATACCAAACACGACATGATTCGGAATAGTTGTATTTTCAAACAATTGTCTATCGTAAATTTTAATTTTTTTCCAATTGCATTTGAAAGCTCTTTTAATGCCCTATCATATGATACCAAACATGACATGATTCGGAATAATTGAATTTTCAAACAGTTGCCTATCGTAAATTTTCAATTATTTCCAATTGCATTTATAAGGTCTTGTAATGCCCTTTCATATGATACCAAACACGCCATGATTCGGAATAGTTGTATTTTCAAACAATTGCCTATCGTAAATTTTAAAATTTTTCCAATTGCATTTGAAAGGTCTTTTAATGCCCTTTCATATGATACCAAACACGACATGATTCGGAATAGTTGAATTTTCAAACAATTGCCTATCGTAAATTTTAATTTTTTTCCAATTGCATTTGAAAGGTCTTTTAATGCCCTTCCATATGATACCAAACACGACATGATTCGGAATAGTTGAATTTTCAAACAGTTGCCTATCGTAAATTTTCAATTTTTTTCAATAGCATTTAAAAGGTCTTTTAATGTCCTTTCATATGATACCAAACACGACATGATTCGGAATAATTGAATTTTCAAACAGTTGCCTATCGTAAATATTCAATTTTTTCATATTGCATTCAAAAGTACTTTTAATGCCCTTTCCTATAATACCAAACACGGCATGATTCTGAATAGTTGAATTTTCAAACAATTGCCTATCGCAAACTTTCAATTGTTTCCAATTGCAGTTAAAAGGTCTTTTAATGCCCTTTCATATGATACCAAACACGACGTGATTCGGAATAATTAAATTTTCAAACAGTTGCCTATCGTGAATTTTCAATTTTTTCTAATTGCATTTAAAAGTTCTTTTAATGCCCTTTCATATGATACCAAACATGACGTGATTCGAAATAGATGATTTTTTTAAACTGTTGAAAATCACTGGAATATTAATTCTGAAATTTTTTTATTCGATTAACTTTTTTTTACAATATAGATTCTTTTTGGTTTTACTGTATATTATCACCGAGGTCAATTTTTGCTTGGTTTTACTATATACTTTAACAGACTATTTGTCAAATTGACGTTTTGTCTTAAAACTTTATTTGAACATGAAATCAATTCAAAACAGTTCAAAACATGTATCCTCAGTCATCTAATACCTAAATCAAATTACAAAATTTTCACAATTTGTCTAGAAATTTAAATAATTCTATCGAAAAAGTCCATGCGTAACGTCAAAAATGACAGCTTAGGTCTATGATTTTTCAAAACCTGGATTGTGTATATAAGAGATAAAATTGTTTCTTAACCATAGATTTGTCAAATGGACGTTTTGTCCTTAAAAACTTTTATATAAACATGATATCAATTGAAAACCGTTCAAAACATATATCCTCAATCCTCTAATACCCAAAACAAATTAGAAAATTTCTCCAACTTGTCTAGAAATTGAAATATTTATGTAAAAACGTTTCATGCGAAACGTCAAAAGTGATTGACAGCTCTGAAAAATTTCTGCTTGCGGTCAAATTTCAAATGCATAGCAACGCGTGCATGCTTCGATCGTTGAAAATTTGCAAAGTTTTTCATTAATTTCACGCGGACTGTACTTTCAAAAAATATATATATATAAACAAATATATATACCTTGTCCAAATAGTATATAGGACTAGCGGTCGGCCTCACGCTAGGCTCCACGGACACTGAAGTAAGGTTCACTTCTGTATGACAATTGACAAAAGATAAACTGAATTAATTCCAATCTAAAACTTTTCAATTCTGTACGTTTATTCATGCAAAGACCTATTAGTTGATGTCAAACACAATAGATTTTAAATCTGTATCATTAAAACAAATGCCGCTCAAAAAAATCAATTTAATTCGCGTGCCCTTTAAAAGACATTTCATTTGATACCAAACACGATAAGTTTTAAAATACTTTGACGAAAACAATTGAAGATCTGAAAGTATTTAATTTTGTACGCGAGCTCTTCAAAAGACCTTTCATTTTATATCAAACATGAATGGTTTTAAAGCACTTTCACTAACACAATTCTGGGTCGAAAAAAATACCAATTTTATATTCAAGCACTTCAAAGGCCTGTAATTTAATACCAAATATGATAGGTTTTGAAACACCTTTACTAAAATAATGGACGATCAAAAATAAATAATTAATTTAACACGCGTGCTCTTTAAAAGACCTTTCATTTGAAAATAAACACGATAGATTTTGAAAGACTTTCATTAAAACAATTGACTATCGAAAAGAATTACATTTTGTAAGCTAATACTTCAAAAGACCTTTCATTTCACACCAAACACAAACGGTTTTGAAGCACTTTCACTCAAACAATTACCGATCTAAAAGTATTTAAGTTTGTACGCGAGTTTTTCAAAAGATGATATCAAACATGATTGGTTTTGAATCATTTTCACTAAAACAATTCTCGGTCGAAAAAAATACCAATTTTATATTTGAACCCTTCAAAATGCATGTCATTTAATATCAAATATGATAGCTTTTGATACCATTACTAAAACAATAGACGAACAAAAAAAAAATTCATTTAATACGCGTGCCCTATAAAATGCCTTTCATTTGATACCAAACACGATGGGATTTGAAACACTTTTAGTAAAACAATTGACGATTGAAATGTATTAAGTTTTGTACGTAAACCCTTCAAAAGACCTTTCATTTGATAGCAAACACGATAGGTTTTGAAGTACTTTCATTAAAACAATTGTCGATCGAATAAAATTTAATGCTGCACGCGAGTTCTTCAAAAGACCTTCCATTTGATATCAAACACTAAAACAATTGACAAACGAAAATATTTCAATTTTTCATGCAAGCCCGTTAAGTAACCTTTCATTTCATACCAAACACAATATGTTTTGAAGCACTTTCACTAAAACAATTGCAGATAGAAAAAGTCAATTTTGCATGCGAGCCCTTTAAAAAACCTTCTATTTGATATCAAACGCGATATGATTCGGAACACTTTAAGTTTAAAACAATTGACTGTCGTAAAATATCAATAAAATATGTTTTTTATTTCCGAAAACATTTTGCTAAACTAACTTTTTTTATTTCATCTGAAAGTTTTTCTAAAGCCCTTTCATATGACGCCAAAGAAGGCATGATTCGGAATAATTTATGTTTGAAACAATTGAAGATCGTAAAATTTAACTTTTTTGTTTCATCGGAAAGGTCTTCTAAAACCCCTTTCATATGACGCCCTACACAGTATGATTCAGAATACCTTATGTTAGAAACAATTAACTATTATAAAATTTCAACTCTTTTTATTTCATCTGAATGTTTTTCTAAAGCCATTTTATATGTCACAAAATATGTTAATTTTCGGAATACTTTAAGTTTGAAACAAATGCCTGTCGTAAAATTTTAATTTTTTTTATTCCATCTGAAAGTTCTTTTAATGCCCTTCAATATGACACCAAAGATGGTATGATTCGGAATAATTTATGTTTGAAACAAATGAGGATCGTAAAATTTCAACTTTTTTTATTTTATCTGAAAGTTCTTCTAAACCCCATTCATATATATCACTAAACACGGTATGATTCGGAATACTTTATGTTCAAAATAATTGACGGTCGTAAAATATATATTTTTTATTTCATCTGAAAGTTCTTCTAAAGACCATACAAATGAGACCAAACAAGTTATGATTTGGAATACTTTAAATTTGAAACAATTCGTCTATCGTAAAATTTCAACTTTTTTAATTTCATTTGACTACATTTTGCTATTTATTAAAAATCCTTCGGACGTCATTTATGATGACATTCCACATTTATATTTATATATACATGAAATCAATTGAAAATTTTCTTTAAACTTTTTTGAAAAACTGTTGAAAGTCGCTGGAATATTATTTCCGACATCGTTTTTTCGAGTTACCTTTGTATGCATTGTAGCATGCTGCGGTCAATTATTTTTTTTTTTACTGCGGAAAAATTATTCTTTGTTTCACTATATACTTTTAAAAATTAAAAGACATTTTTTCTTCAAATAAAATCAGTTGAAAACAGTTTAAAACATGTATTCTCAAACATTTAATGCCAAAATCAAGTTTCAAAATTTCTCTAACTTGTCTAGAAATTGAAATAATTCTATCAGAAAATTCCATGCGTACCAAACACAATTAGTTTTGCTGTACTTTCACTAAAACAATTATCTGTCGAAAAAAAACAATTTTTCACGCGAGCCCTTCAGAAGACCTTTCATTTGAACCAAACACAATATGTTTTGAAACACTTTCAATAAAATAACTGACGATCAAAAAGAAACAATTTTTCACGCGAGCCCTTCAAAAAACCTTTCATTTAATATTTTTTAAGCTCTTTCACTAAAACAATTGACGATCGAAAATTATTATATTTTGTACGCAAGCCCTTCAAAAGACCTTTCATTTGATACCAAATACGATAAGTTTAGAAGCACTTTCACTAAAACAATTGACAATCTAAAAGTGATAAATTTTATACGCGAGCCCTTTCAAAGACCTTTCATTTGATACCAAATACGATAGGTTTTTAATCATTTTCACTAAAACAGTTGCCGAACGACAAAATTCCAATTCTGCACGTGAGCCCTTCAAAAAACCTTTTATATGATACCAAACACGATGGGTTTTAATGCACTCTCACTAAAACAGTTACCGATGGAAAAAAATCAATTTTGTACTCTAGCCCTTTAAATAACCTTTCATTTAATACCAAACACGATATGCCTTTCACTAAAACTATTGCCGATCGAAAATATTTTAGTTTTGCACACGTACCCTTTAAAAGAACTTTCATAATATACCAAATATGACTGGTTTTGAAGCACTTTCAATTAAATTATCGATAGAAAATTTAGGAGTGCCCAAATGATTCTAATTAGAGTTATGTATCTGGTTTTTCAAAATTGAACTTTGTCGTAGACAAAATTTGCTTGGTTTTATTGTATTTTATTATCGAGATCAAATTTGGTTGAGGTCACCTGTATAAATTATAAAACTTGTCAATTTGACGTTTCGAAACAAAATTCATTGTGGACCGTCAAAAATTTACTTTTTAAATACACGTATTTGAAATGCATAATTATAATAAAAACGTCCCCTCATTTCCACAATATGCGTAAAGTATTTCAAAACTACGCACAAAAATTTAATATTCAAGTAATTTATAATTAAAAATGCGACATGTCCACTGACAAATGTCAAAATGACAGTAGATGTTCTTTTTAAAAATTTCAAAGCCTCCATATTCTTTATACTTTATAAAACTTGTCAATTTGACGTTTTGCTTTAAAACCAACTTCATAGTGGAGTGTCAAAAATTTACTTTTTAAATACACATATTTGAAATGTATAATTATAATAAAAACGTCCCCTCATTTCCACAATATGCGTAAAGTATTTCAAAACTACTCACAAAAGTTTCAATTTTAAGTAATTTATAATTAAAAATGCGACATGTGCACTGACAAACGTCAAAGTGACAGTAGATCTTCTTCTTAAAAATTTCAAAGCCTCCACACTCTTAGTTGATTTTGCCCCAAAAACGCAGGTTTTTTCAAGTTTTCTCGCACATCATGTGCACGAAAAATCTGAGACTATCAAAAGGCACTCCACGTGATTGATCTCTATTAAATAAAAAAAGTTGCAAATAAATCGGATAAACCGTCTAGGCTGTAGCGATTTACAAATGGGCGTGATGAATCCATATATATAAATATATAAATATATATACCTTATCAAAATAGTATATAGGACTAGCGTTCGGCCTGGCTTCGCCAGGCCTTTTCGCTAGGCTCCGCGGACACTGAAGTAAGGTTTAATTGAATTACGATCTAAAACTTTTTATTTCTGTACTTCTGCTCATCTAAAGATATTTTTTGATTTTACTGTATATTACTGCCGAGGACAAATTTTGCTTTGTTTTACTATATACTTTTAAAAACTATTTGTCACATTGACAGTCGTAAAATTTCAATCAGATACGTGTTTTATTTCCAAAAAGATTTTGTTAAAATAAGAAAAATTCTTCGGGCATCATTTCTGATAGTTCCACATTTATATTTTATATGTACATGAAATCAGTTGAATTTTTTCTCTTAACTTTTTGAAAAACAGTTGGAAATCGTTGGAAAACACGACATGATTCGGAATAGTTGTATTTTCAAGCAATTACCTATCGTAAAGTTTCAATTTTTTTCAATTGCATTTGATAGGTCTTTTAATGCCCTTTCATATGATACCAAACACGACATGATTCGGAATAGTTGAATTTTCAAACAGTTGCCTATCGTGAATTTTCAATTTTTTCCAATTCCATTTAAAAGGTCTTTTAATGCCCTTTCATATGATACCAAACACGACATGATTCTGAATAGTTGAATTTTCAAACAATTGCCTATCGCAAATTTTAAATTTTTTCCAATTACATATAAAAGGTCTTTTAATGCCCTTTCATATGATACCAAACACGTCATGATTCGGTATAGTTGAATTTTTAAACAGTTGCCTATCGTAAATTTTCAATTATTTCCAATTGCATTTAAAAGGTCTTTTAATGCCCTTTCATATGATACCAAACATGACGTGATTCTGACTAGTCGAAGTTTCAAACAACTGCCTATCGTAAATTTTCAATTTTTTCCAATTGCATTTAAAAGGTATTTTAATGCCCTTTCATATGATACCAAACACGACTTGATTCTGAATAGTTAAATTTTCAAACAGTTGCCTACGTATATTTTCAATTTTTTCCAACTGCATTTAAAAGTTCTTTTAATGCCCTTTCATATGATACCAAATACGACATGATTCGGAATAGTTGAATTTTCAAACAGATGCCTATCGCAAATTTTCAATTTTGTCCAATTACATTTAAAAGTTCGTTTAATGCCCTTTCATATGATACCAAACACGACATGATTCGGAATAGTTGAATTTTTAAACAGTTGCCTATCGTAAATTTTCAATTATTTCCAATTGCATTTAAAAGGTCTTTTAATGCCCTTTCATATGATACCAAACATGACGTGATTCTGAATAGTTGAATTTTCAAACAATTGCCTATCGCAAATTTTAAATTTTTTCCAATTACATTTAAAAGGTCTTTTAATGCCCTTTCATATGATACCAAACACGACATGATTCGGAATAGTTGAATTTTTAAACAGTTGCCTATCGTAAATTTTCAATTATTTCGAATTGCATTTAAAAGGTTTTTTAATGCCCTTTTATATGATACCAAACATGACGTGATTCTGAATAGTTGAATTTTCAAACAACTTGCATTTAAAAGGTCTTATAATGCCCTTTCATATGATACCAAACATGACGTGATTCTGAATAGTTGAATTTTCAAACAACTGCCTATCGTAAATTTTTAATTTTTTCCAATTGCATTTGAAAGGTCTTTAAATGCCCTTTCATATGATACCAAACACGACATGATTCTGAATAGTTGAATTTTCAAACAGTTGCCTATCGTATATTTTCAATTTTTTCCAACTGCATTTAAAAGTTCTTTTAATGCCCTTTCATATGATACCAAACACGACATGATTCGGAATAGTTGAATTTTCAAACAGTTGCCTAACGTAAATTTTCAATTTTTTCTTATTGCATTTAAAAGGTCTTTTAATGCCCTTTCATATGATACCAAACACGACGTGATTCTGAATAGTTAAATTTTCAAACAGTTGCCTATCGTGAATTTTCAATTTTTTCTAATTGCATTTAAAAGTTCTTTTAATGCCCTTTCATATGATACCAAACATGACGTGATTCGAAATAGTTAAATTTTTTTTAAACTGTTGAAAATCGCTGGAATATTAATTCTGAATTTTTTTTATTCGATTAATTTTTTTTGACAATGTAGATTCTTTTTGGTATTACTGTATATTATCACCGAGGTCAATTTTTGCTTGGTTTTACTATATACTTTAACAAACTATATGTCAAATTGACGTTTTGTCTTAAAACTTTATTTGAACATGAAATCAATTCAAAACAGTTCAAAACATGTATCCTCAATCATCTAATACCTAAATCAAATTACAAAATTTTCACAATTTGTCTAGAAATTGAAATAATTCTATCGAAAAATTCCATGCGTAACGTCAAAAATGACAGCTTAGGTCTATGATTTTTCTAAACCTAGATCGTGTATACAAGAGGTAATGTTGTTTCTTAACCATAGATTTGTGAAATGGACGTTGCATCATTAAAAACTTTTTTATAAACATGATATCAATTGAAAACCATTCGAAACATATATCCTCATTCCTCTAATACCTAAATCAAATTAGAAAATTTCTCCAACTTGTCTAGAAATTGAAATATTTATGTAAAAACGTTTCATGCGAAACGTCAAAAGTGATTGACAGCTCTGAAAAATTTCTGCTTGCGGTCAAATTTCAAATGCATAGCAACGCGTGCATGCTTCGAACAAGAAAATTTGCAAAGTTTGTCGTTAATTTCAAGTGGACTGTACTTTCAAAAAATCTGAAATACCCAAAAGGCACTAGTCCCAAACATTCTATAAATCCTAGAAAAAAAATTCCAACAATCGCACAAACCGTTTAGGCTGTAGGCGATCATAATGTTTGGTTGCCGTCCGGAGGAATATATAGTGAATTTGAACGATTAGTATGTTATATATGTTCAAAACATATATCCTCAATCCTCTAATACCCAAAACAAATTAGAAAATTTCTCCAACTTGTCTAGAAATTGAAATATTTATGTAAAAACGTTTCATGCGAAACGTCAAAAGTGATTGACAGCTCTGAAAAATTTCTGCTTGCGGTCAAATTTCAAATGCATAGCAACGCGTGCATGCTTCGATCGTTGAAAATTTGCAAAGTTTTTCATTAATTTCACGCGGACTGTACTTTCAAAAAATCTGAAATACCCAAAAGGCACTAGTCCCAAACATTCTTTAAATCCTAGAAAAAAAATCACAATAATTGCTCAAACCGTTTAGGCTGTAGGCGATCATAATGTTTGGTTGCCGCCCAGATGAATATATAGTGAATTAGAACGATTAGTATATAGGACTAGCGTTCGGCCTGGCTTCGCCAGGCCTTTTCGCTAGGCTCCGCGGACACTGAAGTAAGGTTTAATTGAATTACGATCTAAAACTTCTTATTTCTGTACTTCTGCTCATCTAAAGATATTTTTGGATTTTACTGTATATTACTGCCGAGGACAAATTTTGCTTTGTTTTACTATATACTTTTAAAAACTATTTGTCACATTGACAGTCGTAAAATTTCAATCAGATACGTGTTTTATTTCCAAAAAAATTTGTTAAACTAAGAAAAATTCTTCGGACATCATTTCTGATAGTTCCACATTTATATTTTATATGTACATGAAATCAGTTGAATTTTTTCTCTTTTTCTCTTTTTGAAAAACTGTTGGAAATCGTTGGAAAATACGACATGATTCGGAATAGTTGTATTTTCAAGCAATTGCCTATCGTAAATTTTTAATTTTTTCATATTGCATTGGAAAGTACTTTTAATGCCCTTTCATATGATACCAAACACGGCATGATTCTGAATAGTTGAATTTTCAAACAATTGCCTATCGCAAATTTTAAATTTTTTACAATTACATTTAAAAGGTCTTTTAGTGCCCTTTCATATGATAGCAAACACGACATGATTCGGAATAGTTGAATTTTCAAACAATTGCCTATCGTAAATTTTCAATTTTTTTCAATTACATTAAAAAAGGCTTTTAATGCCCTTTCATATGATACTAAACACGACATGATTCGGAATAGTTGAATTTTCAAACAGTTGCCTATCGTAAATTTTCAATTTTTTCCAATTTCATATAAAAGGTCTTTTAATGCCCTTTCATATGATACCAAACACGACATGATTCGGAATAGTTGAATTTTCAAACAGTTGCCTATCGTGAATTTTAAATTTTTTCTAATTGCATTAAAAAGCTCTTTTAATGCCCTTTCATATAATACCAAACACGACTTGATTCGGAATAGTTGAATTTTGAAACAGTTGCCTATCGCAAATTTTAAATTTTTTCCAATTGCATTTAAAAGGTGTTTTAATTCCCTTTCATATGATACCAAACACGACATGATTCGTAATAGTTGAATTTTTAAACAATTGCCTATCGTAAATTTTAAATTTTTTCCAATTGCATTTAAAAGTTCTTTTAATGCCCTTTCATATGATACCAAACACGACATGATTCGGAATAGTTGAATTTTCAAACAGTTGCCTATCGTAAATTTTAAATTTTTTCCAATTGCATTTGAAAGGTCTTTTAATGCCTGTTCATATGATACCAAACACGAAATGATTCGGAATAGTTGTATTTTTAAGCAATTGCCTATCGTAAATTTTAAATTTTTTCCAATTGCATTTGAAAGGTCTTTTAATGCCCTTTCATATGATACCAAACACGACATGATTCGGAATAGTTGTATTTTCAAACAATTGCCTATCGTAAATTTAAAATTTTTTCCAATTGCATTTTAAAGGTCTTTTAATGCCCTTTCATATGATACCAAACAAGACATGATTCTGAATAGTTGAATTTTCAAACAGTTGCCTATCGTAAATTTTCAATTTTTTCCAATTGCATTTAAAATGTCTTTTAATGCCCTTTCATATGATACCAAACACGACATGATTCGGAATAGTTGAATTTTCAAACAATTGCCTATCGTAAATTTTAAAATTTTTCCAATTGCATTTGAAATGTCTTTTTATGCCCTTTCATATGATACCAAACACGACATGATTCGGAATAGTTAAATTTTCAAACAGTTGCCTATCGTAAATTTTCAATTTTTTCCAATTGCATATAAAAGGTCTTTTAATACCCTTTCATTTGATACCAAACACGACATGATTCGGAATAGTTGAATTTTCAAACAGTTGCCTATCTTAAATTTTCAATTTTTTCATATTGCATTCGAAAGTACTTTTAATGCCCTTTCATATGATACCAAACACGACATGATTCGGAATAGTTGAATTTTCAAACAGTTGCCTATCGTAAATTTTCAATTATTTCCAATTGCATTTAAAAGGTCTTGTAATGCCCTTTCATATGATACCAAACATGACGTGATTCTGAATAGTTGAATTTTCAAACAACTGCCTATCGTAAATTTTAAATTTTTTCCAATTGCATTTAAAAGTTCTTTTAATGACCTTTCATATGATACCAAACACGACATGATTCGGAATAGTTGAATTTTCAAACAGTTGCCTATCGTAAATTTTCAATTTTTTCTAATTGCATTCGAAAGTACTTTTAATGCCCTATCATATGTTATTAAACACGACATTATTCTGAATTGTTGAATTTTCAAACAGTTGCCTATCGTAAATTTTTAATTTTTTCCAATTGCATTTGAAAGGTCTTTTTATGCTCTTTCATATGATACCAAACACGACATGATTCGGAATAGTTGTATTTTCAAAAAATTGCTTATCGTAAATTTTTAATTTTTTCCAATTGCATTTGAAAGGTCTTTAAATGCCCTTTCATATGATACCAAACACGACATGATTCTGAATAGTTGAATTTTCAAACAGTTGCCTATCGTATATTTTCAATTTTTTCCAACTGCATTTAAAAGTTCTTTTAATGCCCTTTCATATGATACCAAACACGACATGATTCGGAATAGTTGAATTTTCAAACAGTTGCCTATCGTAAATTTTCAATTTTTTCCAATTTCATATAAAAGGTCTTTTAATGCCCTTTCATATGATACCAAACATGACGTGATTCTGAATAGTTGAATTTTCAAACAACTGCCTATCGTAAATTTTTTATTTTTTCCAATTGCATATAAAAGGTCTTTTAATGCCCTTTCATATGATACCAAACACGACATGATTCGGAATAGTTGAATTTTTAAACACTTGCCTATCGTAAATTTTAAATTTTTTCATATTGCATTCGAAAGTACTTTTTATGCCCTTTCATATGATACCAAACACGGCATGATTCTGAATAGTTGAATTTTCAAACAATTGCCTATTGCAAATTTTTAATTTTTTCCAATTGCATTTAAAAGGTCTTTTAATGCCCTGTCATATGATACCAAACACGACATGATTCGGAATAGTTGAATTTTCAAACAGTTGCCTATCGTAAATTTTAAATTTTTTCATATTGCATTCGAAAGTACTTTTAAGCCCTTTCGTATGATACCAAACACGGCATGATTCTGAATAGTTGAATTTTCAAACAATTACCTATCACAAATTTTAAATTTTTTCCAATTACATTTAAAAGGTCTTTTAGTGCCCTTTCATATGATACCAAACACGACATGATTCGGAATAGTTGAATTTTTAAACAGTTGCCTATCGTAAATTTTAAATTTTTTCATATTGCATTCGAAAGTACTTTTTATGCCCTTTCATATGATACCAAACACGGCATGATTCTGAATAGTTGAATTTTCAAACAATTGCCTATCGCCAATTTTAAATTTTTTCCAATTACATTTTAAAGGTCTTTAAATGCCCTTTCATATGATACCAAACACGACATGATTCTGAATAGTAATTTTTAAACAGTAGCCTATCGTAAATTTTCAATTTTTTCCAATTGCATATAAAAGGTCTTTTAATGCCCTTTCCTATGATACCAAACACGACATGATTCGGAATAGTAGAATTTTCAAACAGTTGCCTATCGAGAATTTTCAATTTTTTCTAATTGCATTTAAAAGGTCTTTTAATGCCCTTTCATATGATACCAAACACGACATGATTCGGAATAGTTGAATTTTCAAACAGTTGCCTATCGTAAATTTTCAATTTTTTCCAATTTCATATAAAAGGTCTTTTAATGCCCTTTCATATGATACCAAACACGACATGATTCGGAATAGTTGAATTTTTAAACAGTTGCCTATCGTAAATTTTCAATTTTTTCATATTGCATTCGAAAGTACTTTTTATGCCCTTTCATATGATACCAAACACGGCATGATTCTGAATAGTTGAATTTTCAAACAATTGCCAAACGCAAATTTTCAATTTTTTCCAATTACATTTAAAAGGTCTTTTAATGCCCTTTCATATGATACCAAACACGACATGATTCGGAATAGTTGATTAAACAGTTGCCTATCGTAAATTTTTAATTATTTCCAATTGCATTTAAAATGTCTTTTAATGCCCTTTCATATGATACCAAACATAACGTGATTCTGAATAGTTGAATTTTCAAACAAGTGCCTATCGTAAATTTTAAATTTTTTCCAATTGCATTTGAAAGGTTTTTTATGCTCTTTCATATGATACCAAACACGACATGATTCGGAAAAGTTGTATTTTCAAAAAATTGCTTATCGTAAATTTTTAATTTTTTCCAATTGCATTTGAAAGGTCTTTAAATGCCCTTTCATATGATACCAAACACGACATGATTCTGAATAGTTGAATTTTCAAACAGTTGCCTATCGTATATTTTCAATTTTTTCCAACTGCATTTAAAAGTTCTTTTAATGCCCTTTCATATGATACCAAACACGACATGATTCGGAATAGTTGAATTTTCAAACAGTTGCCTATCGTAAATTTTCAATTTTTTCTTATTACATTCGAAAGTACTTTTAATGCCCTTTCATATGATACCAAACACGACATGATTCGGTAAAGTTGAATTTTCAAACAGTTGCCTATCGTAAATTTTCAATTTTTTCATATTGCATTTAAAATGTCTTTTAATGCCCTTTCATATGATACCAAACACGACATGATTCGGAATAGTTAAATTTTCAAACAGTTGCCTATCGTGAATTTTCAATTTTTTCTAATTGCATTTAAAAGTTCTTTTAATGCCCTTTCATATAATACCAAACATGACGTGATTCGAAATAGTTGATTTTTTTTTAACTGTTGAAAATCGCTTTATTATTAATTCTGAAATTTTTTTATTCGATTAATTTTTTTTTACAATGTAGATTCTTTTTGGTATTACTGTATATTATCACCGAGGTAAATTTTTGCTTGGTTTTACTATATACTTTAACAAACTATATGTCAAATTGACGTTTTGTCTTAAAACTTTATTTGAACAAGAAATCAATTCAAAACAGTTCAAAACATGTATCCTCAATCATCTAATTCCTAAATCAATTTACAAAATTTTCACAATTTGTCTAGAAATTGAAATAATTCTATCAAAAAATTCCATGCGTAACGTCAAAAATGACAGCTTAGGTCTATGATTTTTCAAAACCTGGATCGTGTATATAAGAGGTAATGTTGTTTCTTAACCACAGATTTGTGAAATGGACGTTGCATCATTAAAAACTTTTATACAAACATGATATCAATTGAAAACCATTCGAAACATATATCCTCATTCCTCTAATACCTAAATCAAATTAGAAAATTTCTCCAACTTGTCTAGAAATTGAAAAATTTATGTAAAAACGTTTCATGTGAAACGTCAAAAGTGATTGACAGCTCTGAAAAATTTCTGCTTGCGGTCAAATTTCAAATGCATAGCAACGCGTGCATGCTTCGATCAAGAAAATTTGCAAATTTTTTCGTTAATTTCAAGCGGACTGTACTTTCAAAAAATCTGAAATACCCTAAAGGCACTAGTCCCAAACATTCTTTAAATCCTAGAAAAAAAATCACAATAATCGCACAAACCGTTTAGGCTGTAGGCGATCATAATGTTTGGTTGCCGTCCGGAGGAATATATAGTGAATTTGAACGATTAGTATATAGGATAACTATCCTCAGAACTAAAAAGAGGAAGAAATGTTTTTTATTAAACTAATATTTATAATTATCAGAATTTGAACAAAAACACAAATAACAAAAATTAAATTTTTTGAAATAATTAAACAGTAAAACTTTGATGGTGAAAAAAATAACAAGTTTGTAGATCTTTTATGGAATACCAGATGTTACGGAAATGATTTGATACCATTATAAAACTCTAGCTGTGATATATTTGTAATAAGGAAAAGATTGTCGGAATTTGAACAAAAATAATCAAAACTCAATGATATATTGTTAACGTTTCGGTTAATGTATAACCATCCTCAGAACTAAAAAAAAAATATTTTTTTTTGTTGCAATAGTATTTTTAATTAACAGAATTTAAACAATAAATAGAAAATACTTACCTTAACAAATATCAAAAATTTTAATTTTTTGACATAATTAAACAGAAAAACTTTGATGGTGAAAAAAAATCACAATTTCGCACATTCTAATAACTTTCCAGGTGAATTATTTTACAATGCTAAAAAACGATGTTCTTGATCGAGGAACAACTGAGTGAAATTAAATTTTTGATATTGATAAAATCGTTTTATTTTTTAGTTCGGAGAATGGTTATACATTAACCGAAACGTTAACAATATATCATTGAGTTTTGATTATGTTTGTCCAAATTCCTACAATCTTGTCCTTATTACAAACATATCACAACTAGAGTTTTATAATGGTATCAAATCATATTTAATTTCCGTCACATCTGGTATTCCGTAAAGGGTCTCACCTAGGCCCTTTATTATTCAACCTATTTATTATTGATATACCTTAACGCCATGTTTTAAAAATTCTCATTTATTACTATACACTGATGATCTCAAATTTTATAACACGATCACTACTGGAAAATATAATTTGGAGCTTCAGAATAATCTAAATAGATTACAGGAATACTGTAAATTAAATTATCTACCTCTTAACGTCTCCAAATGCTAGGTTATAAATTTGAAAAGAAATAAATTGCCTATCTTAATTAGCTATAAATTTAACGACGTATGTACATACAATAAGTTAATAGTTAAAGATTTGGACATTAATTTCGACTTCAAATTATTATTTAATCAGCACACTGAATCATCTGTAAAACAATCTTCTTGAACTATATGCTTCTTCATGTGAAACTGCAAGCATTTTCATAAAACTGATTTAATCATATGTTTGTACAATACACTGATCCGTTCTAAATATATATATATATATATATATATATATATATATATATATATATATATATATATATATATATATACTCAATATCATAGTACGTAAACATCCTGCCCGAACTACTCTAGTATGATGTTGTCCGAGAATTGAATTTCAACCCTAAGTTTAACAGTGCATATTGAAATTTAATTATTTTTTTGTAAAAGCTAATTTAGATGTATACTCAATTTATTTATAAATGTGAAAGCAAACACCCTCCCTGAACAACCTTAGTATGATGCTGTGGCCCGCTCCCCGCAGGAGACTTGAATTTCAACCCTTAGTTTAACAGTGCATATTCAAATTTAATTATATTTTGTTAAGGTTAATGTAGAGTATCTATTCATCATCTTTATAAAATAGTAAGTAAACATCCTCCCCAAACAAACTTATTATAATATTGTTGCTTGCTACCCTGTAGAACACTTAAATTTCAACCCTTATATTGTAACTGCCCTGTGCTTCGTTATTTTACTACAATTTATTGTATTATTAAAAGATTTTTCATTAAAAACAATCGGCAGTCATACAGAAGTATGTACTTGATAAAATTATAATGAAATACAGCGTTTGAGTAATATGCCTATATCAGCATATTTTCGAATTGTATACAAAAACATATGTTTTTAGTTCTTTTTTTAATTTAAATCAGCCAGTGTGTTTTTTATTATTATTTTTTTTTTGTGGGGTTATGGCTCAGTGGTATCAAGTCGGCCTGTGGATCCTAAGAACCCTGGTTCGATCCCCACAGCCGACAAAACATTTTCACCAATTTAAAATTACCCCTGTGGCTCCCCCACCACTAACATCTTTGGGGGCCGTTATTTGACGGCTGGTAACCGCACTTCACGCGCATAAATATATCACTTACCGAGATCTGCTGGCAGAATGCCACACCCAATAATGGGTAAAAGGCGTGATGATATATTTATTTATTTTTTTTTGTTTTAGCAGTGTTCCCTTTTCAACTATTACTTTTTAAGACCCAGAGTATATTTACAATTTATCGAGTTTAATTTTCTACGTGTATAACATTGCAATAAGCAGATATTAATATAGATATAGTCAAGCTATCATTTTGATTCAAGTCAGAGATTGTCGGTAATGAAAGCACTACATAACACGTCTCTGAGTAGAAACATGCAGATCTTAGAATAAAGTATGTAAACATAATTTTTACATAATATTAGCATTGATTAACACGTATACTTGTTAACCATGAGTGTCACGCTACGTGACCCCATATTTCAAAGCTTTTTAAAATTTCGTATACAGTTAGTGCTGCTAGGTTTGTGCTGATTTGTGGTAGATGCCTAAGATTTGTGCTTTTCATATACATTTGTAATTAACCTACATAATACAATTACTTTTTAAAAATCCATTTATATGAGAAGTTAGTGTTTGATTTGCGCTGCTTAGATACAAATTTATGTTTTTCATATAAGCTTATTATTATCAATTGACGTTAATTAAATTAAATGTGTGCATAATTTATTAATATAAGTAAGCGCATTAATATATTCGCCACTGTATAAGTGTGTAACTTTCCCTTATTCAAAGGAGAATTAACAAATAATTTGAATGGGGTCTTATCAGACCGGAGAAGGGACAAGTACTAGGGTTTGTTGGAAATAAGTATGTACTTACAATTTGGTATAACAAACAACAATGATTTATTCACACTTAATTTAATATAAGATTTCTTCTGCTTTTGCGCTGACTTCTTGAACACACACTTCACTCACAACCGTGACTAACTTTACTCTTCTCTTGATTCCTGTGACTCTCTCTTACTACATGGTTGATGTTGTTGAGTTCATGCTGAACTCTACCGTCTACTCTATTCTTCCTCTTCTCTGAATGAATGAGTACTAACCTTACGCTACTATATAGCTAATTACAAAAGTACTAAGTCAGCAAATAGTTAGTTACTTACGTCAAACAATATTATTTTGAATACCTGACTTCATTACAACATAATCTAATTTACTCAATCGTATTCACTAAGAATGTGCTGACTTTGACTTGTTAAAGTCCTTCCTTTTTCAAACAATTTGCTTGCTGTAAAGGGGAACAATTTGAGTATTACACATTTAATACATAATCCTACTTTAACCATTTTTTCCTTGTTACATTCCTTTTTTTTTACTTTAATAAAATTAAATGTACATAAACATTCATATTAGACACTTATATCACTTGTACCATCCATAAAATAATCCATATAAACACCACAATCGTCTTATGTTCATTTTATAACGCACTGAACTAGAATAAAATAGAAGTTTATACCTCGCATCTTGTTCTTTCTTCTTGTAGTCATTTCTGGAAGTCAAATTCGGTTGTAATTTCTTCTTATAGTACTGATTGTGTCGTTTAGATCTCGAATCTCGCTTGTTCGTACTTATTTTCTTCTTTAGGCCATTCGTTCTCGTAGAGTTTTTCTTTTGTTGTGGATTCTTCCTATCATACTGTTTTCTTTGTTCTTTATTTATCTGAAACTGTTTGCTGTTTTCGAACTTAATGCTGATCTGTACAACTTCGTCATTTTCTTCATTAACCGCTTGTGAAATTTCCTCAATATCGGTACCCTCTATTAGTCATCATTTTTAACCCCGGATGCTTCTTTACCACGTAAATTTCCGAAGTTTCCTCGGTAACGGCGCTATTAGATCTCTCTTCACAGCTACGGTCTTCTTCCGAACTTACTTGTTAGGAATCATCCTCATTCTTGTCTAATTTAGCAATATTTTCTCTTTCTCTTTCTTTAATTTCTTCACAAAGACAGTACTTTTTCTTAGGCATCTTACATCCAAAACATAAGTGGTTATAAATGTAAAGAGCTCACTCTTGGTCACCGGATATTTCCGCCATTCTTAACATATTAAAGAACCACGTAATTTCCTCCATCTCTTTTATTTCTTCAGTGTCTATTTCTTCTATATTTTTTGTTAGTTTGGCATGTTGTTTCTGCTTCTCTTCTCTTATAGTGTGTATTATTTCCAATATCTTCTTCTTTCTGACTATCGTAAACATTCGACTGCTGACGCTGATACTTGTACTGACGCTGATACTTATACTGACGCTCACGCTGACAATGTCTGGCGTAATGGTTGTCATTGCAATTGTAACATTACACTTCAATTTCATATATTTCATTTCTATGATTTCGTCTGTAACGAGTGTCATCATCTTCTCTCTGATAGTTGTAGTAATCGCCTTTCTGATAATTGTAGTTTTCTTCCCCCTGGTAATTATAATTTTCTTTCCTCTGGTAGTAGTAATTTTCTTCCCTCTGATAATTGTAATTTTCTTCCCTCTGGCAATTGTAATTTTCTTCCCTCTGGTAATTGTAATTTTCTTCCCTCGGATAGTAACTCGGCCATTGACTCTGATGCTGTTGCTGACACTGCCTGGCATAGTGGTTGCCATTGCAAATGTAACAATGTACAGAGCGTCTTCTCTCATTGTAATTTGATCTTTTTTGGCCATACATCTTTCTTGATTCGCTTACTTGCCTGTTGGTGTTGAGTCCATTCATCAAACATTTAGTCCGTGTAGTTTGGCAAAAATCCGAAAACCGCTGCCATCATTTGTAAAACAAACGTACTTTACACTGTCAAATGTACTTCATAGCTGATTGACTCCTAATACATGCTTTCCCGCGAGTGAACCAAAACCGATTGGCCACTCTGATATGACCAAATTTTCCTAACCGATGATTGATGTTTTAGAGTTCATGCTGAACTTTACCGTCTACTCTACACTTACTCTACTCTAAAGTACTAAGTCAGCAAATAGTTAGCTGCTTACGTCAAACAATATTATTTTGAATACCTGACCTCGTTACAACATAACCTAATTTACTCAATCGTATTCACTAACAATGTGCTGACTTTGACTTGTTACAAGTGCTTGCTCATATATTTTGGTTATCTAAGCAACAAAAATATAGTTATATGAGTTTTCGAGAGTAGACATGCTTTCGCTGACGTTCCGTTGAATATTTTTGTATTCTTCACATATATTTTTTTGTAATTTTAAAGTACTGTGTGATCTATTTGTGCAATTATGGCTCCGACGCGTTATAGCCATACTCAAGTTAGTACCATCATGAAGGATACAGTCGACACATTGTTGTCTAACAATGATTTTATTGACAAACTTGTTGATAAAGTCATGCAACGTCTCGATCAAAAACTTGAGGAACAAAAGGCTTACTATAAAGGTGTCATTGCTGACTTAACTACGGATTTCAAAATCTTGGAGGATCTTATTGACCATCAGGAGCAGTATTCCCGCCGAAACTGTATCCGAGTGTTCGGTGTTCCAGAGTCAGCTAATGAAGACACTGAATTGGTAGTGCGTGCAATGTTTAATGACAATCTACAAGTTAAAGTGAGTGCAGATCAAATAGACCGTTGTCACAGCATAGGAAAACGTAACTTTAATTCTGCCACCCCATCTAAACCGCGTCCCATTATAGTGAAATTATTTTCTTATAAAACTCGTTGCACTATAATCCAAAACCGTAAGAAACTCATAAAATTCAACATCTCTATTAACGAAGATCTAACTAAAAATAGACTCGATCGTTATAAGGAAGCTTGTATTAATCATGGTTTTAGAAATGTATGGACTAGTGATGGCGTTATTTTTGCAAAAATTGAAGGGCGTGTTAAGAGACTCTCATTTTCTGATTTAAATTATGCAATAATTTTTGTTAATATCACACCTGTGTTTTGTTTTATTTTTCGGAGCGTCAAGAAATGTGACTACTCATGACATACTTTTAAGCACATCAATTTATTTTGGTATAACTCTACTTCATTCATAAACAGCTGATTTTTATTCATACTAAAAATTAACAAGTTGCAACTGTCTCTTACTTACTTCAAAGCCAAATCATCTTAAGTCGTCTTAATTGAGGTTTTAACAAGTTATTTTGTTTTTACAAGGTCTTTACACTGTAATTCTTCTACTTTGATTTATTATTTTTTCATATTATTTTTATTAAATTTTTTATCAAAATGTAAGAGGTCTAAATACTAAACTTAATAGTTTTTATACTAATTGTTGTTCATCCGATTTTGATATTATCTGTCTTACAGAGACTTGATTAAATGATAGCGTACATACTTCAGAATTGCTACCTGCGTATTATGATGTATATCGGAGCGACAGAGACATAACTACTTGTGGTAAAACACGGGCTGGCGGTGCTCTTTGTGCAATCAACAATAAATTCCAATCTGTACCTCTAAAAATGTATCTTCATCCAAATTGTTTATCTAATATTATCTATATCAATTTTTTTCTTACTACTAATGTTTTTGTTTACATAATTATTATTTATTGTCCGCCGCCTATTTCAATCGAACAGCATAATAATATATTCGAAAGTCTTTCTTCTTTTTGTCTCTATCAGACAATAATTTTATTATTATCGGTGATTTGAATATTAGTAGGCTAGTTGATTCTGTTAAGGTAGATTACACTGACAATGTCATATCCAATTTTGATAACTTTATATCATTTATTGATGCGAATCAGTATAATCATGTTACTAATTCTCATAGTCGTATATTAGATGTAGTCTAGATCTAATAAGATCTGCCCCCGGATCATGTAAATATGAAAACGATATTGCGTTTTCACTTAAGTGAAAACGATATTCGTTATTCAATTGATCACGTAAAATTAGTCACTCACTACGTTTTCAACTTCGGACATTTCCGTAAACTCACTACGTTTTTCTCTAAACGATATCGTATTCTTAGTACCTTTTTATTTGTATGTCAAAAAACTTTGACAAGTAAAAATCAACATTATTTAATAAACATAAATAGTAAAAATAATTATTATTTAAGTAAGTATATGAATATTATGTAGATAAAATTTATTCACATAAAACAATTCTTAGCTCTTTCTACATAATGCTCCGTATTTTTCCTCCGCCAGTTTTTGATAGTACTTTTTTTAAAGCGCTGCTTGCTTTTAGATCTCTGCTTATAATCTGACCAAGCCTACAAAGTCACATGAATACATTTTTTTTTAAATAATAAATGTCAAATTGCAATTATACTTTCTGTCACAATTGAACAGCTTTTATTCCACTGCCCAGCGCATTTAAGCGTATGGTCAAGTCGCTCCATAGTTCATTAATTTTGGCCCGCCCTTAAACTGCTTAATACGTCCTTGTATCATTTCCTTATTTATTTCAAAATATGATATAAAGGTTACCCAAATATCAGCCTTTCGTGCCATTCTTGAAATTTTATTGTCCTGTAATATTAATTATTATAAATTTTATGAAAACATTAATCATCAAATATTTTCATATGAAAAATTAACGTATTTCATTATTTATAATTGATGTACCTTGCTTTTTTTACCTGTGTCGAGTGCAAACGTCAAACTTCTTTAAATTGTGACATAGTAAGCACTGAGTAAAAATTGACAAAAAAATTAAAGAATTTTGAAATAAAGAACGACATTACTGGGCGTGGCACTCTGCTAAAGCAGATCTCGGTAAGTGATATATTTTGCGCGTGAAGTGCGGTTACCAGTCGTCAAATCACGGCCCCCAAACATGTTAGTGGTGGAGGAGCCACAGGGATAGCTTTTTCATATCATATGGAATCTAACCCACTTAATAGAGTAATTCTGTTTAAAGACCTTGGAATATTATTTGACTGTAAACTAACATTTAATGAACATATTATAGAACTACCCTTTATGGATACAAATGAATACCTAACATTTGGTAAATGTTGGAAATATAATTTTAAGAAGGGTAATTATAATGAATTAAATTATTTTTTATGTACAATAAATTGGAACCAATTACTTAATTACGACGATGTAGACAAAAGTACTGATATGTTATATGATATTTTGTAATACTCAATTGAAAAATTTATACCCAAAACTTATAGCCTAAATATCAATAACTTCCCATGCTGGTTCACTTCATCTACTAGAAAACTAATTAAAAACAAATATAAAGTTTACCAAAAATGGAAAATGTCAAATGATATAATTGTTAAAAGGCTCTACAATGAACTGAGATTAAAATCTAAAAATGCAATTAAATATGATTATTCAACATTTGTTAATAATATTGAAAATAATTTGGATTCTAATATCAAATCATTTTGGAACCTTGTTAAATCTAAGAAAAGTCATGGAGATATTCCTAATGTTATGATTTATAATAATATTACAGCTTCCGATGCACAATCTGTCACAGACCGATTCGCTAATTATTTTAAATCTGTTTATGTAGAAACCAAAAAGTAGTAATATTACAACTAATACTAATATAAATTTTGAAAATAAGAACTGCAATCTAAATAAAATTCTAATTACTCCAGATAATGTATTTAATTGATTAATTAATTTGGATATCAACAAAAGTGCAGGACCGGATTGCATTCCTCCTATATTTGTAAAGATGTGTAGCCCAACGTTAGCATATCCATTATATATGTTATATGATAAATCATTTAATTTAGGAATTTTTCCTACCGCTTGGAAAAAAACTTATATAACACCAATTTATAAGTCAGGGAATAAAAACGATGTAAAAAACTATCGACCAATATCAGGTTTAAATATATTTTCTAAAATAATCGAATCAATTGTGACTGATGAGTTAATGTATGCATTCAAAAACATATTTTGTATAGAACAACATGGTTTTATGAAAAATAGGTCCACGTGCACAAATTTAGCCATATATGTAAACTATATTGAACAAGCATTTAATGAAGGAGGTCAAGTAGATGCTATTTACACAGAATTTAAAAAAGCCTTTGATCGAGTTAACCACACTTTATTGATACATAAATGAGAAGTGGCATCACAGGCGAATTATTAAATTGGCTTAAATCATATCTTGTAAATAGATATCAATATGTAAGAATAAAAGACCATATTTCGCACGGAATATCTGTGCCATCTGGAATTCCTCAGGGCTCTCACCTAGGGCCTATACTCTTCTCAATTTACATTAATGGCATAGTAAAAATTTAAAAAAAAGTTAAATGCTTAATGTTTACTGACGACCTAAAACTATTTTGTCGCATATCTACTTTTGCTGATGCAGTTATGGTACAAGCTGATATATTTGCTCTAGAAGGCTGGTGTAAAACAAATTATATGGAACTTAATACTGATATGTGCAAATTTATAACATTTTCAAGGCAAAAAACTTTTATTGACTTCCAATATAAATTAAATAATACTCAGCTTGAAAAAGTACATATCATTAAAGATTTAGGTATCCTCATTGATGCTGATCTCAATTTTAAATTACATATTGATTCCATAGTAAAAAAAATCTCTTAAACTTTGTAGATTTGTTCTTCGCCATTGCAATGATTTTACAAATCATAATTCAGTAATATTATTATATAACTCTTTAATTCGTAGTAATTTGGAATATTGTAGTATTATTTGGTCACCATATTATCAAAACAGTGTTACTAGAATTGAAAATATTCAGAAAAAGATAATAACTTCATTTTTTACAAACTAAATTTATACAAAGAAAACTATCCGTATAATGAGAGGTTAAGAATGCTGAATTTCAAAACATTAACTGAAAGAAGAAAAAATGCTGAAATTATATTTCCATTTAAAGTGCTTAACGGCCCCTGAACTTCTAAGTTTATTTTATTTCAAAATACCGCAGATTAGATCATATATTTAATATCAACTTTAGTCGTACTGTATATGGTCAGCAATCGATAATTAATAGGTTGTCAAGAAATTTAAATGATATGTCCTCAAGTTCCAATATATTTAATATTACTTTGAATATGTTGTTAACAACATTACGATAAATTGACCATTTATATGTTAGCTATGTACTTCATGACGTATAAGTGAGTGAGCTGTTGTGAGAGGTAGTGTTATTGTAGGTAGCAACAAAATGAAACATTCAGGAAGAAATACGCAGCTAATTCGACCGCATCTTGTCCGAAAGAGAGAGGAAAGACAAAATTTCATCCTATATTATTTTTCTCGCAAGGGACTTTGTATCCTTTTTACAAATTGCTATAGAAAAAAATTCCTTCGCCTAACCTAAAAACGGTCTTGTCATTTCAGATTGTAATCCAAATTACCACCTAGTACAACTAGAGACATCTATTGTTCCCAATCCAAATCTCGAATTTTAAACATCAATCTAAACTTCACTCACCCGCGATACACTGGTTGCGGATTGAAAGGCGTAATTATGGCAGAGGAAGGTATACTAAAAGCACTCGAGAAAATGAAACTAGCTTTGCAAGAAGACATCAAAACACTGAAGAATGAAATTACAAGTGTTAAAGAAGAAGTAAGTAACTTAAGACAGGATATTAATCCAAAAATAACAAAATTGGAAGAAAAAATAGAAGAAATCGACACAAAAGTAGATAACCACTCAAAAAAACTGTCAAATTTTAATAGAGAATCAAGGAAAAGGAATATAATTCTACATGGGATAGAAGAAGGTACAGAAAAAGAACGCCCTGAAGATCTATTTCAAACAACTTTAGGAATATTTAACGATAAATTAAAAGTAACAACTTTAATTACAGAACTGGATCAAGTAATGAGACTAGGCATTAGAACTACAAAAAGGAGCCGTCCCGTTCTAGTCAAATTTGTTACATATAATAAAACTACAAATTCTGAAAAATAGAAAAAACTTAACAGGTACAAAAATCTCAATTTTCGAAGATCTACCGAAAGACGTTATAAACGAAAGAAGAGCTTTGATACCAATTATGAAAAAAATCCGGGAGCAAAATAAACATGCTATACTAAAATACGATAAGCTATTTGTTGAAGGTAAAGAAATATCACAAGATAGTTTAGACAACTGGTACCAAGAGTTTAATATCAAGAAAAGACAAATATCAGAGGATTCAGATACTCTACAATCAGCACCAAAACAAGCCAAAGAAAACACAAGAGACAGAAACAACAGCATATCTCGAGCGCGGTCGCAAGCATCGAGAGAAAGTACGAGAGGAGGCAGTGGATCAATCTTAAACTTCTTGGAATCCAAATGTAGGCCACCAACCGCCCCATGTAACTCAAAACACGCATAGCAATTAATATTTCCAACACCAAGCGTCTTATTGGCAAAAACAGTCGCAACGGAAAAGGTACATGATGCTCTCACAACAGTTAATTCAAACCAAAGCAGTAATGACAATTTACAGAAGAATACTGCCCCCAGTAGGCTGGTCAACAGGGGAGCAGAAGACCATAACCTTCCAAATCCAAAGCAAAACCAAAATTACGAACATGAAAATCTAACACAACAGAAGACAAACAACAACCTTATATTAAAAATGTGTACAGTCAATGTAAAAACTCTATTATCAGAAGACCGCCTATTAGAATTAGAGGAAGCTTTAAGGAAAATTAAGTGGGATGTAGTAGGCCTATGTGAAATTAGAAGAACAGGAGAAGCAGTAACAGAAACCCAGAACGGTAACATCCTACTACACATAAGGGAAACCAAAGGTCAAAAAGGCGTAGGCTTCATAATGAAAAACTCGCTCAGATCACACATAGACGAGTTTAACGGTGTATTGGAAAGAATCGCAGTACTAAGATTGAAAATAGAAAACCAAATAATAACCTTAATTCAAGCCTATGCTCCAACCGCTACATCAAGCGAAGAAGTTGCAGAGGAATTCTACGAACTACTGGACACGACTGCGGTAAAATATGCAAATAAAGGAACATTCTTAATAATGGGCGATTTTAATTGCAAAATAGGTAGGAGGATGAAAGGTGAAGAGTATGTATTGGGCCCATATGGGTATAGAAGCCGGGACGGAAGAGGTACTAGACTAGTAAATTTTTCCATGTGTCACCAGCTACAAATTTTAAACACGTTTTTCAAACAAAGAAAAGGGAGAAGATGGACCTGGACATCCCCAGATGGCCTACATAAGAACGAGATAGATTTTATTTCAACGAGAAATAAGAAAGGGATTACAAACTTTGAAACATTAAACAACTTTGATTTCGACACCGATCACAGAATACTCAGGGCAACACTAACAGTCAATAAAAAGGTAGTACGATCACAACTATTCAACAAAAACAATAGTAATATTGCCCAAAAGTTATCTGCCGAGGAAGCAGAAATATTCAGATCAAAATTACAAGAAGAATTAAATACTTCTGACGTCTTTTCAAAAACTAACGTTCAAGAAATGTATAAAATTCTAGAAGAAAAAATCAAACTACACTGCCCCAAGAAAACGCCAGAACTCAAAGTATCTAAGCTGTCTAGTAAAACAAAAGAACTTATAAAACAACGCGAAATTTTAAAGAAGCAAAGAAAATACTCACAGAGAAAGGAAATAGAACACAGCGAAATGAGAAAAGCTGTCAAAAAAAGTATCAAAAAAGACATCAACGACTTCGAAAGAGACTTAATCGAAAACTTGCCATCTGACTATTTTTCAACCAAACGATTAAATAAGAAACTTTATAAAGGAAAGAAATGGATAAACAAACTGAAAGTCGACAAGGATCAAACAGAAAAAAACCTTTCAAACATTATTCTACTAGCTACGGACTATTACAAGCAGCTATACAGAGCAGAGCCAGCCACTAACAGCTTTAACACCAAAATTCAACATATTAAAACAATTCCTCCAGTTCTCACAAGCGAATTAGAATTTGCTATCAAAAAACTAAAATCAGAGAAAGCCTCTGGGCTAGATAAAATAACAAACGAGATATTAAAAGAACTAGGCGAGAACAACAAGCTGCTCCAATGGATCTGTCACATCTTTAACCAATGTTTAATTCACAAAAAGATCCCAGAAGAATGGAAAGAAACTAAAATTATACTTCTTCATAAAAAAGGTGACGCTAGCTGCTTAGACAACTACAGGCCCATATCCCTAATTCCGAACATGTACAAACTATTTGCATCAATTATACTAGAACGTATAAAACAAACACTTGATGAAAATCAACCGGTAACCCAAGCAGGATTTAGGAAAGGCTTCAGCACTGTTGATCACCTACAGAGTTTAAATCAACTTATACAAAAACATATGGAGTATAATATGCCACTATACCTAGCGTTTATAGATTATAAAAAAGCTTTCGACTCTGTACATCATAATTATGTTTTCTAAAGTTTGCGCAGTCAAGGAGTAGAAGAAGGGTATATACAAATAATACAAGAAATTTACAAAGATAATAAAGCAGCAGTAATGCTCCACTCTATTGGCCCCTTCTTTGAGATCGGAAGAGGAGTAAAACAAGGGGATCCACTCTCTCCTGCTCTCTTCACATGTACCCTTGAAGAAGTATTTAGAAAACTCAACTGGGAAAATAAAGGAGTGAGTATTGATGGATCAAAACTAAACAATCTCAGGTTTGCTGATGACGTTGTTCTTTTTTCACACTGTTCTGAAGATCTAGAATCTATGTTAAAAGAGTTGGAAGTCGCAGGTAAAGAAGCTGGTTTAGAAATGAACGAAGGAAAAACAAAAATAATGACAAACGGTCAAATTCCAAAAATTAGTCCAAATGGGAAGATAATTGAAGTTGTTGACGAAATCACTTATTTAGGACAACTATTGAGCTTCCATCAGAGGACAAACATAGAAATACATAGAAGAATAACAAAAAGTTGGAAGAAATTCTGGAGCCTGAAACAGATATTCACGGAAAAGTACTCACCATATCTCAAAGCCAAGATCTTCAACCAGTGTGTCCCGCCCACTCTTTCCTATGGTTGCCAAACCTGGTCCCTTACGAAAAAAAACATCCATTCCTTACAAACAGTCCAACACAAAATGGAGAGAATAATTGTAGGAGTAAGTCTAAAAGATAGAGTAACAAACACTAACCTGAGGAAAAAGACGCAAGTCCAAGACATTACATCTTCTATAAAAAGACTAAAATGGCGCTGGGCACGATATGTCCAGAGACTCAATGCTAACAGATGGACATACATCACCACAAATTGGATACCCAGAAACATGAGAAGAAGGAGAGGTAGACAGGCCAGAAGATGGTATCAAGGAGACAAAGAATCTATGGGGAAGGAAAGCACGAGACCGAAGAAAATGGTTGGATTTGGAAGAGGCCTTTGTCCAGTCGGATATGTTCTAATGGCTACTTATTATTATTGTTATGTACTTCATTGGGCAAATTATTGATTTGTGATTGATTTATTTATCTTTTTTTCTATTTTGTATTATGTTATAATTAAATTCTAATTTGTTATCCTTAGTTATAAGTTGTAATTTACATTTAATTTTTCATTTTCAATTATGTTTAGCGAAATAGCAATATATAATTTAATGTACTATTTGGGCTTTGCCTGTAATGTACTTTAAGAAATAAATAAATATTGAGACCACAGTAAAATCAGCATACAGAACTCTTGAATTTGTCATCAGAAACTGTCAATCTTTTCATAAAATTGTAACACTACAGAGTCTCTATAATGCATTTATTCGGTCCAAACTAGAATACTGTCTCCAAGTATGGAATCCAATTTATGATAAATACATAACAAGAATTGAATCTATTCAACGCAAGTTTGTTAAATTTTGTCACTATAAATTACATAGACAGTATCCTAGTTATGATTATAATTACAACTTTTTATTGATTGAAGTGAAAATGGTGCAGTTTACTAACCGGAGAAAAACACTATCATGTATGTACCTATATAAATTAATAAACAGTATTACAAATGATCCATGTTGCCTACAAAAAATACCGATACACGTTCCCCGTATCACTTCGCGAAATAAAAATATCTTTCTTTGTAAAACAGTTAAAACAAATTACGAAATGAAATCTGCGTTAAGACAGCTTTGCGTTATATATAACAATAAATCATGCAGTATTGACATATTTGGCGACTCCATTTTTAAAATTAGGTGAACATTAATGAATTCTTTTTGTATTTAAACATATTTGTGTGTATTTGTTAAATTTAGTTGTTATGCTTGATATTCTATTTAATTTTGTCAGGTTATATCTTATATTTAGATATTAATATTAGTATTGTATATTATTTTTTTTACATACGTCTTTCTATTTATATTATTATTTGCTTTTTCTTTTTCATGTATAATCGTCCTGTAATTGGGATCTTGTATCCTGTTGGTACGATTATAATTAAATAAATAAACCTAGCACTAACTCCTCATGTCTTTTTTTAAATAAAGAGATTATGTAGGTTCTCTCTTAGCGTCACGCTGAACTTTCAAAATTTGTATCTAATTAACTTCTCATATAAAAGGATTTTTAGAAAGTAATTATATTATGTATGTTTTCTTTTAGTATCATGCTGGATTCCCCTCGTCAACTGTTAATAACAAGTGTAAATGAAAAGCACAAATTTCAAAATTTATATCTAAGCAGCACAAACCTAGCACTAACTCCTCATATAAAAAGGTAAATATATCATGTAGATTATCTCTTCGCGTCACGCTAGATTCCCCAATTGAATTGTTAGTAACAAGCATATATGAAAAGCACAAACTTTCAAAATTTATATCTAAACAGCAGAAACCTAGCACTAACTCCTTATGTAAAAATATTTTTTAAAGTAATTTGATTAGGTAAGTTATCTCTTACGGTCACGCAGGATTCCCCACATCAACTGTTAATAACAAGTATATATGAAAAGCTCAAACTTCAAGAATCTAGCACAAATCTAACACTAACTGTAAAAGAAGAAGAAATATTTGAAAGATTTACGATAGGGGGCCATCTAGCGAGATAAACATTTGTTAACCAAAACAGGTGCATGCAACAATTCAGCAAACGATAATTTAATTTTACTTTTGACCTTGTTGTATATTTTATATATTCACAAATTGATTTTGGAATCTAATATTCTATTCAAAATTAAATTTACTAATTATAAATATTGCAGAATTTTCATTTTCTCGTTCGCATTTGCAATTCTCGTTTTATGGCAACGATATCTCGTCTCGTCTAAAAGCGAGAAGTCGTTCATCCAATAATCTTACATATGTTCAGTGAATAAATTACCGTATTTTATTAGTAATTTACTAAATTAATTACCGTAACATATTCGTAATTTAGCATTATAAATTATCATTCATTACCTGGCACATCCATAATTTAAATTGAATCTTGCATTTTGTTACAGTTCAAGCAATTTTACGAAAAAGAATACAAAGGGCTGCCAGACCAGTTTATTTTGCCGCAAATTTCATCGACCCAAAATATATGAGCAAACAATTAAACAGTGGCGAATAGATTGATGCCCTTACTTATATTAATAAATTATCCGCACATTTAATTAGTGGAAGTAATATTGGTCAAGTAATGACTTTGTATATAGCAAATGAAGAACTTTTGCAAAAGATTTTAAGTTCTTCCCATGGTACATTAAGGTTCTGGTGTGTGGTAGAAAAGTAGGTATAAAAATATTAAATTGTCCTGCAATACTATGTGCCACAAAAGATATTTTTTACCTTTGACTAAATTCATAAACAATCTAGCAAATAGCATAATTGCAAATCTTCTAAGTATTAATTGAAATTCAAATCTAAGTGAGCCCAAAACCCAAAATAAAGAACTGAAACCTACTTCACAGGAATCAAATGTCTTCGGAAGAGATAATAAGTGATTGCGATTCCGATCTTGTTTTTGAATTCGAATAATCATAAATGTAAAAAATGTTTCAAATACAGAAATACATATTTGTTTCTATTACCTATCAAACTTTAAATAAATGAACTACAGTTTGTTATTTGTAATAAAAGTTTTTTATTTCTTTATGAACTATTATACATAGGTACCTAGTATAATTAACTACATATTAACCTCGATATTAAGTACAAAATGTTAAAAATGGAAAATTACCGCTGTAATTTACCAAAACAATAAAATACCATAGAATTTAAAATAGTAATAAAAAACGGTAAATCGGTAACGAACTGCATATATTACGAACTTCAAGATAGTGGTATTTAATTCCATTTAGTTGTTATTAAATAATAATCAATTAAATTTTCAGTTGTGCTTATTTTTATATAATAGGAAACAATTATAAGATTGGTTAAGCGCTTAATGACGCAATTTGCCGAACTTCATTGTTCAGCGAGGCACCTATAGTTCAAATGTTAATAATTGGCAAATGAAATTCAATTTCGTTTTAAATCACCAAACATATTATAACAAAAGCAGTTAAATATTAATTTAGCTAAAACATCACACATTCTTCGTCATTTTATTTCAATTTATAAGAAGCATATTTTGATAGAATATTTATTATTATTCTCTGCAATTTTAAGTATTTGACCGTAACTAATAATGCTATAAAAATGTGTATTACCTATGTCGTAACTTTTAAGTGGGTATAATTTTAATATTGCACAATAATGGGACCCTGGATCAAAGAGAAGAGGAAGACCAAGGTCAACATGGCTCAAGGAAGTAAAGGAGGACCTTCAAAACGCTGGAATTACAAATTGGAAGACGAAAACAAATGATAGGAAACTATGGAGAAGCATAAGTAAGATGATATGAAAAGGAAATTAAGGGATTGATCCTCCCTAAAACGTAAAGGATCTAGAGAGCTCTATTGAGCGGCGCAACCCCACTTGGGGTGTTAAGCCACCATATATATATATATACAATAATTAAGAATCAAGAAAATAAAATTTCTTACCCTGTCTTTAACAGGACATGTTGAAAAAATGTTCAATAGATTTTATTAACTTGGTACACAAGATTACTAACACTATGTCAGATAAGGTTAACAAGAAGTGAAAAACAAATCGAATAAGAAAGTTAGCAATGGCAAGTTAATTGTAGTAAACAAGACTAGTACAGAAACATAAAAAGTAGCTATACGCGTATTCGAGAAAATTTAATAAGCAAGAGACAGCTCTTAAAATAATTGTTAATTTTGGCTATAATCCAATTAAAATTGTTGTACATGGGCACAATAGAATTACCTGTGTGTTCAGACAAGGGCAGGTGCAGTGGTGTATCGACCGAATGCTCTCTCGTGACACGGACCGGACGATTTTTAGTGTGGAAACGGGAGATTGCGAGATCCGTCGATCGAGAGTTGGTTGCAGCGAAGTCTGAGGCAGAAGTTGAAATGCTGTGGAAGAACTGCGATTCTTTCCTGGTAGGTTTGGCAAAAGGTTTTGCTTGTAACCTTTTACATCTAACCTAAAAATCATAATAAACAAAATTAGTATTAGCATTATTAGTTTCATGTAAATGTAGTACTAAATCAAATATCATTAACCATATCTTCGCTGAAAGTTAGTCATTATACAAAAAATGTCACAACTAGTGATTAAAAATTCAAATTCAGAATATTTTATTTGAGAGTGCAAAATTACTCATAACGTATTGTTTTTTTTTTTTCAATTATGTATATAAACATTAAAACATATTCGAACAAACAGCTATTGGCATTTAGCATGGAATAGCAGTTTTTCTGCCGTCATTACTTTCCAAAATATTTTAAATATAAAAGTGCATCCAATAATAGTTGTGGAGAATTAAATTTCATATTTAAGCTATAAAAAAATAGATTTTAGTCAATTAATAGTCGCAAAAATTATGTTTAAATTTACCAAAAATTACGGTTTTTAACCTCCAAAAATGTTTGTCGGGAAGGAACTATAGGAGAAATTTTAATGTGGAGTAAAGTTTGTTTGCCGCGGGAATCAAACTTGAGTTTCCACTGAGCTATCTACTTCATTATAATAATTCAGTAAAAGAACTACTATTTTTTATTTCAAATTTTAATTCATTCATATTTAATAGTCATTTGTATATAGAAAGATATATCTTCTTGAAGATGCAGTTTCATTGCTTTTGTTACTACTTTATCAAAAAATACTTTTTTTTTAAATAAATTATAAATTTATTTAACATTTATTATTCTTCTGGCAGATGTCACTAATGTCAAATCCTGCCGTTATTTTCCAGTTGCCATGGATTATGGTTTTATTTTTCTTTCCTAGGGATGACCTTCTTCTCTCAATTGAGGCAAAAAAATACTTTCTAACAGAGTCATAAAAAAGTTAAATATTCATTTTACAGCAAAAATGTTGTACATTTGTATGCATTTTGTTCCATGTTCCATTGAAAACTAATTAAAAACAAGAATTTTTTGTAACTTATATTCTTTATATATACATTTTGAGCTAACAACGTATTGAAATCTAAATTTATTGATTTATATGAAAAAATTATATCTTAGCAATTTTTTTATTTGAATCTCTTTTCACTGAAATAAATTGGCAAGCAATGGCGGCGGAAATATTGATTTTCCAAGTAAAACATCCATAACGAATATTATGGAAATATTTTAAACAAATAATAATTAGACGGTGCCAGAGCACCCGTGCGCACGCCTACTAGAGCACATTTTCGTAAAATTTTGTTCATTAGAAAAAAAGCGCTTCTAATCTTCATTGCATATGTAGTTACATAGAAACATATAGATATAATTTTAGCTCTACAAATTTAGATTTATTTATTTTATTCACAAGATTATTATCCTAAGCTTACGATGATAAAATTCATTAATACTAAATAACCAAAACAGAAATTAATAAAGTAGCCCACGGACTCAAATTTAAAAAAGTACATTATTAACAAAATCTAGATATATATAAAATAAAAACAGTTTGAAACTTATCTTTCCACTTGTTAGGCGGATGCCCTACCAATGGTGAGTACATTTAAAATTCTTACGTCTCGCCGGGCAGAGATAAAAAATAGAAAGATATATCTCGCATTAGTGAGAGACCTAGTTGACAAATCATGATCAATTAAAGAGCATATTTGTAACGTACCATTTCATCTGCATTGTATGTTAAAAGTATGCTCTAGTTACTCGTGGTCTGTCAACTAACTCTCTCACTAGTGCGAAATGTCTCTTTCTTTTGGTTCTCTTCCATATCTCCTCGACGTTACGTCAAATGTATAACTCGCCATGAACCATTGAGTCCCGTAGAATTATATATAATTTTTCATACATTTTAATGTGACATGTACCGTCTACTGTAGTTACTTTCATTTTCAAGCATGCTATGTCGTTTGTGTACGATATCTCGAATAACTTAGTGCACATAAATTCATGTCAGTAGTCAACTGATCTAAATATGTAAATAAACGTGAATAGATTGTCAAATATTTTTTTAAGAGACTAGTACCTAATAGAAGGCTAAAACAGCAAATTTTAAAGAATTTTTTTTACAGCTTCTTTATTTGATATGACTATACAGCTTTTTCTGTGAGTCCTTAGAGAGTACAATATTTTTAATTTTTTTAAATTTTTATTCCAATTTATAGATGGCGCCAAAGTTGAGTCCTTTACAAATCCTTGTTCCATGGCGGACAGTTAATCTCGTTTTACTCCCGTTTCCATCTCAAATTTATGGACAAGAATATGGCTCTATAGTTGTCACATACAGCATATTCCCCCTTCTTGTATATTGATGAAATTATATTGTCTTCTCACTGTTTGGGTATTCTTTCTTCAGTCCATGCCAATCTAAACCACTATTTTCCTGTGGTGCCTAGGTGTTTTGTTATTTCAGGTTCTATACTATCTATTCCGCAGGCTTTTCTTTCATATTCTGCTCCTTCCGTTTCTAAATCCGACTCTATATTGTTACTTGTGACTGTATTCAATTTGAATTTGTATGTTTAGTGCTTGTTCTATTCAACTGGTATATCTTCTGTTCTTATTATTAATGTGCGTTCGCTGTTTTTAATTCTCCTAATTTTATTTAGCTTTTCTCCTTTTAATGTAGTACTAGCGTGAAATTTTTTTTTGCAGCTCTGAATGAAATTTGGCGCACGTAAACATTGGATAGTCATACGCATCCTGTTAAAATATGAAAAACATTCATCGTCTATGACCAAATATATTCGCTTGTAAAGTTGAGTTCTTATACACGCGGCTTATGGCGATCATCACTCAGAATCGCACATATTTGGTTTGTGTACCTCTAAAATTTTGCAGTTTAATTTGAAAAACTAGTATTATGTTCTAGAACTATCCATGTATATTGTATCAGAAGGAGAAAGGTTTTTATCGTTTAGTACTGGATATATAGCCATGCAAAGCCTTGTTTTTAACGAAAAATTAAGAATCCCAATTTATAATGGCAACACCACACGGTGGTATGGTATTTAGAAATTCACTAGACCAACAACCTGTTAATAATTCATGATATTCAAATCATAATAGATATAAAACACTTATTTTATTTTATTTTTATATTTTTGAAGCGTCAGTTTCGCCACTCGACAACCGATGGCGCCACCGTCACACTAGTACTACCTTAATGCTCTGATCGTGCTCCAGATTTTTTTTATATTATTGTCGTAGTTTCCTTCTATTTCCTCCCAAATTATTTCCACGTCTCCTTTTTTGCTATCCTTTCCATTACATAATTTTCTCGATCTTCCTCCATTTTAGTTTCCAGAAATCTTTTCCATGCTACCTTCTTTTCTTTTATCACCTATCTTCTTTTATTGCTTCTTCATTGCACCGTCTTATGATTATTTATTCCATATACTTTTCCTGCTATTTTATTTCATTTCATTTGTATTCCTATATTTTCTATCCGTTTTAGTTCTTTATCTGTATCTTCTTGCTTTATATTGTAAATTTTGATTTTCTTATATTTTATTTTCTTCATCTTCATTAACTCTACACTATTAATGGTAGCAGTTTTTAATTTATTTTGTGTATCTGTTCCGCTTCCTTCACAGTTTTTATTTATCTTATTCTGTCTTGCATATTTTATGAGTATACTATATAATACATTATGCTTTTTGCTCCTCTTTCTTCTGCTACAAAAGTATATTTATCTTCTGAACTGAAATATTTTAATTTCGGTGACAACGCTATAAACTGGTGCAAAAGCTATTTAACTAGTAGATTTTTTCACGTGAACATGTCTACTAATACAACTACTTCACTATCTGCACCATTTTCTCTTAAGCGTGTCGTACCACAGGGATCAATTCTGGGGCCTTTATTTTTCCTAATTGATATTGCAGACATGCCAACAGTTCTGAATGACACTCAGATTTTAGCTTCATTTAATAGTTCAAAAATGAATTAAACAAGCACAGTAATAAATAAAGATCTCGACAATTTAGTTCAGTGGATTACCAACAACGGCCTCAAAATTAATGCTGACAAGTCCTCATTGTTAATATTGGGTACAAGTGAGACGCCAAATATTATATTGGACGGACTTCAGTTGCAACGTAGCAGTACAATAAAAAGTCTAGGTATGCATATAGACCAAGACCTACATTTCAGAACACATTTACTTAAGAAACTTACGGCAGCTAGATTGAAACTTCGATATTTGTACCAGTTCCGCGATGTTCTTTCTATGCAGATAAAATTGCGCCTTGTTAATTCCCTTGTACTATCTTTATTTGATTATTGTGCTTGTGTTTATGTGCCTCATTTAACTCAATTAGATAAGCAGAAAATAACTCTTTTTCAAAATTAAGATATGTTTATGATGTGCGGAAATACGATCATATTTCTAAATATCGCATTATCGCTAACATGAATCACATTGATGATCGACTCAAAATATCTTATCTTTGTCTAACACATAAAATTAAGCTAACTGGATTGCCTGACTATTTTTATATGAAAAACTTGTTTTTAAGCAATACAATTATACACTACGTGAAACAGATTTATATGTAGTGCCTTCCTTCAAAAAAATTAAATTTAAAAACTCATTTTCGTATCTTGCTCCTGCTTATTATAATAAGATTCCATCTGAGTTGAAGTCTTTACCAATGAATGCATTCAAACATCATGTGAAAAGTATGTTTAAACTTAGTTTTGACCAATGTAAATAATTCTTTGTAATTAATTTTTTTAATAATTCTATGTTACATTTTACTAAAATAATGTAAAATACCTATAAATTTGTTGATTTTCTTGTAAATATCTTTGTATGTCATATCATGTACTATGGTTAGGTGGAAGAGCAGCCATTGGCTGAACCTCGCCTTAATTAAATACGTGGGTTCGTTGTATTTAATAAAAAATCATATTTATTTATTTTTTATTACAAGTTCTTGATTTACAGTCTTTCAGAACAGTAATTCTATTGATTGTTTAACAAGTACAATTCAATAGTTGCAGAAGAAGTGTCTTATCTTTACAAATAACTCATATATATATATATATATAACCTAATTATGATTAATAACTTTATTCATACTTTAATAGATAACTAAATGTCAAGAGAAAGTGCGTAACTGTTTATAATGAATCATCTTTATTCTACGTACATAATTCCTCCCTTGCAAAAATTCATTATAATCAGAATGTTTGCAATTCAATATCTTTAATTTTTACATCCTTTTTACAAATCTTTAAAAGATTTTTTCTTTTTATTATAAATTTTACAATTAACATTATAATTATTAAACTTATTATTACATATATAACATAATAATGATGATTGTTTTCTTGTGTTTTTATTTCTTTAATTATTTCAGGTACATCAAAAGTTTCATTATATTGTTGAATTTTTAACAAGTTCATTACTCCATTTATAGTAATATTTTCTTCTTTAATTTTTAAATTTTTATATTGTAATTCTTTATAATTTTGAGTAATTATTTTAAAAATATTTTTATTAATTTTACATTCTTCATTTAACGTTATTTTATAAATACAAATAATGTCTTTCTGACTATTTTTATTTTTGCAATTAATTTGAATCTTTTGTTTTTCTGGACTAATTATGATAAGATCATTTGTATTTACAATCTTTTCATGATTTTTAATTTTTAATTCATGATATTTACAATCATCAGTATTCTGGTGTATAATCATATTACTCAAACACTTACTTATAAAGAAATATTGAGTTATACATAAATATTTTCTATCACTACTTATACATTTATCAATCACAAAATGATTATCATTTTGAATAAAATACATTGCTTCAATTTCACTTAAGATTATTAATTTCTTATTTATATATGTAGGAATTGGTGTTATTTGGAAAAGTGGGTAGTTTTTGTCGCTAAATATTGGTATTGTCACTATTATGTGTAATATTTTATCCTCTAACCTACAATGAGCTTCGATTAAATCATTATTATTCCAAATGTTTCCAAATTGTTTTACATTTTCTACCGATATAATTATTGGATTAAGTTTAAATAATGAACAGAACGTTAAACTATTTTCTAATTGTTTAACTATATTATTTAAATTCGAGATTAATAAAACTACTTCAAACTATTACTTTCTAAAATTTTCTTATTATTTTTTATATCTTCAAATAATTTCATATATCTTTCATTATCAGAGTCATCGAGATTTCCCGAAATTGATTTTATTATACTTGCTAATACATTAATTAATCCTCTTTTATGTCGTTTATCAAAGAATATTTTTGAAATTTGTTCTTTTGAATCATAACAATTATGATTAAGACTATTTATTTGATTATAGAATATTTCCTTATAATCAGAAGTTTGTGTTAATAAGAAGTTTTTTGCTTTTTCTTATTTTTCAAATTCCACTAAAAGGTTTGAAATATTATAATGAAAATAAACAAGATTTCATTTTCTTTAATTTTGCATTGCCCTAATTCTACCAAATGTATTCCATTATTTTTGGAGACATCTTGGAGTTGTCCTTTTATTACTCTGTAATCAAAAGATAATCTTATTGTTTAATTCTATTTATTCTTATATTTTTATAACCTTGTATATCTTTATATTTTATTTTTCTTAACAATGGATTATATTTTTCTATTTTTATTTTCTTAAATTTTCCAATTCTACGAGCATCTTCTTTAATATAAACTTCTGATTTTAATTTTAAAGGATTATCATTTTCTTTCAATATTCTTTCATTAATTATCTTCACTAATTCCTTCTGTTCTTGGACATATTTTTATATAATTTCTTTTTTAATAAGAGGAATGGTTTTAAAAGGTTTCTCTTGATTTTCACCATAAAGAATTTCCTTTGGTGATATTTTTGTTACACTATGCTTTGTATTATTATAAGCTAAAATTGCTAATTTTATTTTCTCTATTAATGTTTTATTTTTTAAAATAGGATTTTGACTTATTAATCTTAAATGTTCTAGAATAGTGGAATGTACTCGTTCTACACAATTACTTTTTGGGTTATTTATACAAAATATATGACTTTTTATTTTATAATTTTTTAATAATTCTTGTTACAATTCATTTTTAAATTCAGATCCAGCATCAGTTATCATTTTTTCTGGAATTTTATATGCTTGAAAGTATTCAATTAGATGATTTATTATATTTTTTCTTTAATATAATATATTTGTATTAATTTTGAAAATTTATCATAAATTGTTAAAAAATATTTTTTATCCAAGGTCAAAACATCTAAATTTATAATTTGAAATGGTTTGTCAGGTGTAGGAGTTAAATTATCTATTGCTGGAATAGGTATCCTATTATATTTATTTAGTTTACAAAGTTCACATCTATTAATAAATTCCGAAATATCTTTAATAATTTTTAGCCAATAATACTCTTCTTTTAATGTATTTATGGTAGTAAGAATTCCTCTATGATTTTTTATTGCACAATGCAAGGCTCTAATTATATCCAATTGTTCCTCTTCATTTTCTATATCTTTAACTAATTTGTTACAAGATATTAAATTTATAGTATTAAATTCAAATTTTTCTCTTATTATTTTTGAAACTTCCAAATCTAAATTTTCTGTTTTAAATAATAGAAAATATCTTATTTTTGGAACAATATATTCTTTTAAAAAGGAGAGTGTATTTTCTTGAAGATTTTCTTTATTAATTTTACAGATTATCTTTTGTTTTTGTTGATTAAATAATTTTTGTATTTTAATTTCTGTTTCTTTATCATGTAATTCTAAAGTAATTAGATTTTTTGCTATATTAAGTCGATTATTAATATATTTTATATCATTAACAAGATTTTCAGGATCAGAATGTATTGTATTTCTATCTGAATCAGAGTCACTAGAAATTTTATTATTTTCTAATAAGGTAAAAATATTTATTTGTATATTACAATCTTCAAACATTTTTCTTAATTTGTCTTCTACTTTATCCCAATTTTGTCTATCTAATCCACATGCTAATTTAGGTAAATTTATTTCATCTAGTTCATTTAATATCATATAATCTCTAAGTTCTTTTAAAGGTTTATCTAAAAATTTAAAATTTGGAATATCATTAACTTTTTCTTTCGTAATTAAATGAATTATCATTTTATTTCCTAATTTTTGAAAATAATATTTTTATCAGGGTTTTGTGATTCACAAAAATTTTTACTATTATATTTTTCTCGAACTTGTTTTGCTAATCCCTTTTTCATTTCAAAACCTCTAGATATACAATGAGCAAATATATTTGTTTCTGTTAAATCACCTGTTTTATAATGAATATTCATTGCTAGTTTTTGTCTAGATAAATTATCAGCGATTACATTTATTTTCCCTTGTAAATAATTTATTTCAAAATTATATTCATTTAATTCTATTTTCCATCTCATAAGTTTTTGATTAGGATTTTTCATATTAAATAGCCATACTAAAGGTCTATGATCAGTTTTTATTAAAAATTTTCGTCCATATAAATAAGGTCTGAAATTTTTTATTCCTTGAACTATTGCTAGAAGTTCTTTCTCTATTGTACTATAATTTTGTTCTGCTGAATTTAACGTTTTTGAAAAATAAGCTATAGGTTTTTCTTTACTAAATTCGTCTTTTTGTAATAGAACTGATCCTATTGCAAAATTTGAAGCGTCAGTATTTAAAATAAATTCTTTTTAAACTTTTGGAAATTGTAATATAGGGGATTTACTTAATAAGTTTTTACATTGATCAAAACATTCTCGAAAGTTTTTATCATAAATGTCAATTTTTTTACCGTTTTTTAAACATAATGTAAAAGGTTTAGTTAATTTTGCAAAATCTGGAATAAAGTTTCTATATCATCCTATTGTTCCTAAAAAAAATTTAATTTCCTTCTTTGTTTTTGGGACGTTTAAATTTCTTATAGCATCTACTTTAGATGGGTCTGTTTTTATGCCATTTTGAGTAATAATATATCCTAAATGTTTTACTTGATTTTTTAACAATTCTGATTTATCTACTTGTATTTTCAATTTAGCTTTTCTTAATTTCTCAAATACTAATTTAATATTTTGAATATGTTCTTCTAAGGGTTTTCGAAATATTATTATATCATCAAGGTATACTAAGCATATTCTCCCAATGCTAAATTCATCATTCTTTGAAAAGTACCAGGTGTGTTTTTTAAACCAAAGGGCATTCTGATAAATTCATAGTGTCCTGAGGGAGTTGAAAAAGCTGTTTTTTCTATGTCCTCTGTATTAATTTCGATCTGATGAAACCCTGAATGTAAATCCAGTGTTGTGAAATAATTAGAATAGCCAATATGATCAAACAGTGTATTTATATTAGGAATAGGAAATTTATCATCCTTTGTTCTAGAATTAATTTTTCTAAAATCAATTACTAATCGTGTCTTTCTTTTACCTGAAGCATCTAATTTCTTTGGTACAATCCAAATGGGACTAGACCATGGGAAATAAGATTTACTAATTACCCTTTCTTCTAAAAGTTTTTTATATGTTTCTCTATATCAGATTCATAAACTTGTGGTAATCTATAATATTTTGTATGAATAGGAGTATTTTCTGATAATATAATTTTATGATTAAGTACTTTAGTATGGGATAATCTTTCTCCTTCTTTTGGAAATAAATCTTTATAAATTTCTAAAAGTTCATTTATTTTTTGTTTCTCTATTGACGTTAAATGATTATTTCTAATTTCTACATTATTTACTTCGTTATAACGTTTTCTCTCTTTTAATGTCTGTAAATTATATTCTTTATTACCTATTTTAACTTTATTTTCTTTAAAATTTAGTTGAATATCTAATTGTCTAAGAGCTTCTACTCCAAATAATATATTATATATTTTATGAAAATTATATATATATATATATATATATATATATATATATAACATTTTATAAATTTTCCGTTAAGGCGTACTTTTGTAAACTCTGAACATGTTGATTTTCCATTGACTGTTTTAAATGTATTTTTTTCTTTAAAGGTTTTTAAATTTTTATCTTTCACTAAATTTGGATGTATGAAATTTATTGTTGATCCTGTATCAAGAAGTATTAAAGAGGGTCCTATTTCTAGTGTTGGTAAGTCTTTTGTTATTGAGGACATTACATATTCGTTTGTTCTGTCTCTATTTCTAACTCTAAAAAAGATTAGTTTTCATTTTCTTGAGCTACTTCTTTATAAAATTCTTCGTCAGTATCACAATCTATAACGTTATAATCCTCTACATTATAATTTTGTCTAACTGTTTGCGTAGACATGGGTAAGTCTGTTTGTCTAGTTTGGTGTGTCATAGGTTTGGGTACAAATGTTCTTCGTGTATTATTACTGTTTATTATATTTTATCGTGCAAAATTATTTCTTCCTTGTGGTTAGTAAGGTTTCTGTGTATTTATCGGTGCGTAAGGAAATGACTTTGCAGGAAATTTCTGTGGTAAAATATTATTTCTAAACTGTGGAATATTTTTATTTTCTGTTTTTATCTGTGATTTAAATTTTTTCAATGGAGATTGATGTTGTACATAATTGAATTAATTACTCAAAATTTTCTCACATTCTTCGAGTGTTTCTAGATTTTTCACTGTGAAAGATCCTCTTATTGTATGTGGCAAACAAGAAATAAAGTGCTGTACTATTAGTTTTTGGTTTTCTTTTATTATTGCTACTTTTATTATCATTTTATATTTTGTTAACATAATTTTATTTTTATATTTATTAAAATTCGAAATTATTTCTTTTAAAAATAATTCAGAGTTATTATTTCTTGTGTTGCTGTGGCTCCTCCACCACTAACAAGTTTGGGGGCCGTGATTTGACGACTGGTAACCGCACTTCACGCGCAAAATATATCACTTACCGAGATCTGCTTTAGCAGAGTGCCACACCCAGTAATGGGTAGAAGGCGTGATGATATATTTATTTATTTATTTATTTTATTATTTCTTGTGTTGTACATAATTTATGATAACTTTCTGGAGTTGTTTTATCTTCAAAATTTAATTGAAGGAAGGTTTTCAACGCGTTCCAATCAGAAAATGTATTTTCTGATAAATACGTTTTTGCTCTATTTTTAAATTTATTTTTAACTAATTGAAATGCAAATGTTTTCTGTATATTTGTTAGTGTGAGTCTCTCAAAGCATAGGGCAAATTCATCTACTGAATTTATAAAATATGGTAAATCTTTTGTATTCCCATCGTATTCAGGAATACCTTTGGAAAGCATTTGAATTTCATTGTTTGTAGTAGTCATTGTGATTGAATTATTAAAATTAGAATTATATTTTATTAATTTTCTAATTTGTTTTTGTGTAGTATTCACAAATTCTTCACTATCTGACTCTGACATATACTTTAACGTTTAATGTGTTTTAATTTTTTATTTTTGTATGTAGTTGAGATTGTGTCGGTCTCTCGATCAGTTTTTTACTAGTTTTCCTAGACTGATCCCTTTGTGTATTTTATTATAAAATTTTACTTACAATATGATTTGTAAAATTATTAATAGATGAGTTACGGTCATCGCCGGACTTGTCTTGATGCGGGGACGTGACCTCTTGAGAACAGCAAGTCTTCCGTCTTGGATCAGTTGCGTATGTAGACCAGAGTTCAGGTGTGTGAGGAACGTATTCTTTCGAACAGCAAGTTCTTCATGTAGACGAATGGGTTGAGCGACGTGCAGTTCTCTTGTAGTCTGATGGGTAACTGTTTATGCCTGTCTGATGGGCATTTTTTAGCCAATGATGATTTGTTGGAATTGTAAAGTAAAGGATTAAAATCCACCATACAATTATGTTTTGTGTTTCGATACAATCCGACCCGACTGCGCCAATTAAATACGTGGGTTCGTTGTATTTAATAAAAAATCATATTTATTTATTTTTTATTACAAGTTCTTGATTTACAGTTTTTCAGAACAGTAATTCTATTGATTGTTTAACAAGTACAATTCAATAGTTGCAGAAGAAGTGTCTTATCGTTACAAATAACTCATATATATATGTATATATATATATATATATATATATATATATATATATATATATATATATATATATATATATATATATATATAACCTAATTATGATTAATAACATTATTCATACTTTAATATATAACTAAATATCAAGAGGAAGTGCGTAACTGTTTATAATGAATCATCTTTATTCTACGTACATAATTCCTTTGACTTATGTGTCAATAAAGTATTAATTCTTATTATTATTATTCTCTCGGTTGGTTCCAGAAGGTGTTGCCTATTAATAAATAATTCACCTAGCAAAAATCGAGCATTTTTTTCCATTTCTATTTATTATCGTTTGCCCATATCTTCCTGTGCACCCTACTCCTATGCTTACGTTATTTCGTATTCTTGCATTCCAGTCTCGCATAATGATTACACTATTATTTTCTTCTCTTATTTTGTTTTGTAGTTTGTCATAGAATTGTATTACATCTTCATCTGCTGTTCCTTCTGTTGGGATGTATATTTGGTTCAGATATATTTTTCCTTCATCTTCGATATCCATTGTCATGATTCTTAAATTTATTCCTTCATAATAACTCACCTTTTATAACCATTTATTCATCTACTATAAGACCCGCATCTCCCTTCGCTTTTTTCAAGCTGGGCTCCGGAATAATACAAATTATTTCATATTACCAATTCAACTCTTTTTTGTTTCTTCTTCTTATTCTTTTATGGCGCTATAGCCCAAATCGGGCCTTGGCCTCCACCAACTTTCTCCTCCACTCGTCCCTCTCCAGCGCTGCTCTCTTCCAGTTTTTCACCCCGATCTTTTTTGTATCTTCTGTAACGCTGTCCTCCCATCTTTTTCTGGGTCTACCTTTTGGTCTTGTGTTGTGCCATTTGCTTTGTAATTTGTTTTTAGAGTTTCTGTTTTCCTCCATACATATGACATGTCCAGCCCAACGCAGTCTTTGTATCTTTACAAACTCTAAGGCTGGAGTCTCTTCAAATTCCCTATAGAGCTCATAGTTGTACCTAATCCTCCATCCGTCATTTTCGTATATTGGTCCAAGTATGCGTCTCAAATTTTTTCTTTCAAAAGTGTTAATTTTGTCCTCCGTTCTTCTTGTCATGACCCAAGTCTCGCAGCTATAGCACAAAATAGGCCTAATTATGGTTTTGTGTACTTCCATTTTTGTTTTTCTATGTATATCTTTAGACCTGATGGACGGTAGCAGGTCGAAGTATGCTTTATTGGCTAGTGTGATTCTTCTCTGTATTTCTGTCTCTTCTAACCCGCTTTTTGAGATATTGGCTCCTAGGTATATAAAATTATCTACTTCTTCGATTGCCTCTTCCTCTATATCGACATTTGGCTGTATCCGAGTCCTTCTTGTTTGGCACAGCATTTTTTTTTTCCATGTTTATTGATAGTTCTACTTCTTTAGCTTTATATTTCAATTCCGTAAAGACTTCTGTTGCATTGTTGAGTTTTTTTGTCATTATATTAATGTCATCGGCATATGCTGCAAATTGTGTTGGATAGAAGGTTGGTACTATTCTCTAATAGATTTCTTATGATGTATTCCAGTGATAAGTTAAATAGGGTTTCAGTCCCCTCGTGATTTCTATGGGGTCCGTTAGTTGATTTTGTATACGTACTTGCGCTTCCATAGTGATTTGAATAAGCCTTACCATCTTCTCTGGTATACCAATTTCCCGCAGTATTATATATAGTTTTTGTTTGTCGATACAGTCATAAGCTTGTCGAAAGTCTACAAATATTTGAAATATATCCATATCGTGTTCCCACCCCTTACTTAGCGTTTGTTTGACAGAAAATATTTGTTCTATTGTAGACCTTCCTGGCCGGAAGCCTGTTTGGTATGCTTGTAATATGTATTCTGCCATCGGCCTTAATCTATTGATTAGTATATATGTGAAAACCTTATATGCATTGCAGAGTAGCGAGATGCTCCTGTAGTTTTTGCATTGCAGTTTATCGCCTTTTTTGTATATGGGGCATATAATGCTTTTATTCCAATCGATAGGCAATTGTTCTAGTTGCCATATATCTGACATAAGTGAATGAAGTGCTTTTATAATTTCATTGCCTCCGGATTTAAACAATTCTGCAGGGATTGCGTCTATGCCGGGTGCTTTGTTATTTTTAAGTGCGTCTACTGCTTCTTTAACTTTTTTCATGATTGGGCTTTCTACTTTCGTGTTATTTGTGTTTAGCTCTGTGTGATTTTGATTTTGGGTTGTGTCATCTTCTATCGTGTTTCTTAGAAATTCTTCGAAATTTTCTTTCTATGTGTTTTTCACTTTCCCTATATCATTTATAATCCCGTTATGTTTGTCTCTGCATAGAGTTGTTGATGCTTTGAATACCTTGCTCATATTTTTAGACGTATATATGCATTTCTTATTTCTCCCTCTTTAAATCCTGCTCCATTTGAAGTAGCCGTTCATTTTATCTGCAGTTCTTCTCTTTAACTTATATTCCTCTTATATTCCTCTCTCCTTTTTCTAGTTCTTCGTTGTGCGTATTTCCTATGAGCTTCGTTTCTTTCTCTGATGGCACCTTCGCAATCTATATCAAACGTTTCGCCTTTTCCTTTCTATCATTCCCAACGTATTTTTGGCAGTATCTAAAAGTGTATTTTTGATATTCATCCACTTTCCTTCTATTGTTGTCGGCGTGGTTTCCTTCAGACAGTTTCTCAAAATTTCCATGTATTGTTCTGTTATTTCTGAACATTTTAATTTTTCGATGTTAAATTTATTTTGACGTTGGGATTTCTCCTTAGTGTGTCTTGTTATTTTGTATCTGAATTTTAACTGCACCAGTACGTGATCTGATCCGATGGATGCTCCACTTATATAGCGAATTCGCAATGCTTGTGCGAACATCAGGATAGACACCCTTCGAGAAGTCCAGAGATCATTTGAAATAAGGATTGCGAAATGCCTGGAAGTAAATGGTCATCATTTTGAACACTTGCTCTGAAGATGATTTCAAGTTAATTATTTTTCAATTAATTATTTGTTTTATTTATTTAATTCCAGTTATTTTTTAAATTTATGTTCACGTGTTCCAAAAATTAAAATCTAAAATAAAATTCAATTTAAATTTACACCATATGATTTTAGACAGAATGTAAACAATCAGATGAACCATATTTTATAAAAATAGCAATTGAATGTAATGAGACTATTTGTGATTTTAGATGTGCGTGTTAGTGGATGCGCTTGCACGCACACAAACAAAAACTAACAAACTCACACGCACACAAACTCAAATAATACACACACACACACACAGCCGCGCGCATAAGCTCTAATACAAGAACGTCCGAAAGCAACATCATTTTTCGCGATTACAGCGTCATCTATCATGCTGACGAAAAAGTGAACTAAATAAATTCTTCTTTATTTTTAATGAGGAATCTGATTCTATAATAAAAATAGGGGTTTTCATTTAAAAAAATTGAGTTGACCATGATTTAGCGACAACAGCGCCATCTAGGACAAAACCAATATTTCGTTATTATGGCCCCCTTTTGTACGATTGTTTTTCGTCTAGGTTATTTTTGCGTAAAATTTATAGTTTCCGAGATATTTCCTGATAACACTTTAAATGGACCACCCTGTATATATATATATATATATATATCTGGAGTCGTTGCGCCGACAATGGTCTTTATCACTGGTAACTTGGAATTCTCACCCCAATTTCGTAAAAACTTAAGTTTATTGCCCTTTTGCTTAGCTGACCCAACTTGCTTTTGCGTATTGCAGGTTACGCAGGAGTGAACTGCTGGTAAGGATATACACTTTCCCTCTAATCTCTGATTTCTTTAATGTCAATGTGTGAGTCTTACAAATGTAACTGGTACTAAAGTGTTATTGAGTCTTACCTGCAGTGTAGCTCAATATCGGGAACCGACCTCGTGCTATTCTCTTCTAGGCAGAGCGAACCGTCCTCCTCACTGTCAGAGAACACGGACAGCTGCGGATGGTGCGAGGACACGAGGAACGTCGTGCACTCTTGTCTCATGAGCACGGGCTTGGAGCAGTTGACGGACGTGGACGTCGGAGCGTTTGTGATCGCGGTGCCTACCAACAGGCTGGCCGTTTCATCATGTGCGCTCATTGCTGTCGCCGAGGCGTGCACTTTATGCGATGACGGAGCAACAGAGTGACAATGATGGTCTCTATTTCACCACCTTCACCGCTACCGATACCCGAACCTTCAACGCCAAAACGCACATCCTCCGCTCGCTCTGAAATATAAGCAACAAACCAAAATTATTATATCATCAAAAGGTATTCACCGAACAAAAAAATTATATCTGAGAATTGATTCTTATCATCAAAAATTCGATATTTTTGCAATGACAATATTATTTATTTTAATCCAATATTTTTGTTCAAGTTTTGATTCTTATAAGTGGCTGTTTATCAGGGTTCTCTCGGCGGAAAATTCTCGACATCTCGATCTCGAAACCCTCAAATTTTAGTCAGTACTGTCATCTTAAAATAAATACATATTCCCCATTTTGCTAGCAATTACATTTCTAAAATTACTGTATATTAAATAATCAAGTTAAATGCTAATGCTAATATTTATAAAATAGATGGCTCAGTATCAACAAATCGGAAAGTTGCACTTCACGCACAAAAATAAATCACCAAGATCTGCCACAGCAGTAATAGGTAAAAAGCGTGATGATATTTTTTTCTTTCAGTTTTCGTTTAAAAAATCTTACTTTTTCGAGACGAGATGAGATTTTACAGCATTACTATAAACAGAGAACATAATATCCATCATTTTATCTATACTCGGCGATCTGTATTTATATTTCAATAACGACATTTCGATGAGGTGAAAAGTGCATAGTATACCAGTGTACGTATAAAAATATTGAGTTTTAATATATTGTTTTTACTTACTCGTTTCTACCTTGCAGTGTATTCACTGCAAGGTAGAAACGAGTAAGTGTTTTGAATATCTTAAATTTCAAATTTTATGGAGCCTTACCGTGCTTTTACGAATAGAACGTTTTAAATATTATTTTTTCACATTTTTTAATTATGTCACGGCTCTTTGCGGACCCTGGCACCGTCGTGCCCATATGTACGGCGCAGCTCTAGCAGGACTGAATAGCCGAACACATCTGAATTTACCAGATGTTTTGATTTTGTCTAAATTAGCATGGAAAAAACGCAATTTGGTTGGATAAAATACAAAATTTTGTACTATTTCGGACTATCTCTGCTTGCTTTAGACATTTGGGTTTCTATCTATACATTATATTAAACTAAAAAAAATTCAGTGCAACTGAAAAGTTCAGGCAATTCAGTACAAAATTCCGCCAACATTCGCCCTTACTAGTTATGTTTTCCGAGTTATAAGGTATTGATATAAAAGATGGACTCAAGTACATTGTTCGGCGTTCGGTAAACACATGGGCTGGTACCACGAGCATATTACTAAAACACTGTTTTTGGGTGTTTTAGTTAAAACCATGACGACATCTTAAAACACTCTTAAAATAATGCTTACCACGAGCATTGTTTTAAGTCTGTTTTAGCTAAAACCATGTAAACAAGAAAATATATATGACAACGTTGTAAAAGACGCAATACGCATGCGCGTTTCGTGAATATTTTTGACAGTTTCCAATTCAATATGAAAGCAGTTTGACAGGTTATGATTTTTAGATGTCAGGTACTTCGTTAAACTAATGAAAGAACACTAATTGCTCCTTGGGTGAACTGTAAAAGGCGCTTCCACAATTAAAACATAAGTATTTAACAGGAACATATTTTGATTCTAATATTTTGCACCTAATATGTTATTATTGTATTTTAGAAAGAGAATGGCAGCCTAAAGTTTAAAACGGATAATTGAACGTCCGAGGAAAATAATTTGCTGACTGAATAACCGAATTAAAGAAAAGGTATAATAGAAAACTACATAGCTGGAAATAATGAATGTGTTTGAAATAATTTGGTACATGCGAAAACTGTAGCACTTAAAAAATTAAACGAAAATTGTGTATAATACATATTTTTGTAAATTATATTTTATTAATAATAAAACTTGGTTATTAACAATATTCACTTATGTTACAATTAATCAAATAAAATCAGAAAACGGATAGTTTTCATTATAAAAAGCGCACGAATTAACAAAAAGTATATTAATTATGACAATAATCACATTCGATAAAGAGTAGTGGTCTGCTATACTGTAAAATTCTTGTCTGGTTTTCACTAAATTGTACAATTTGATGTATATGTGGAGATGCGATGCCAGAACTATATAGGTTTACATTTCTTATAATTCTGCTGTCGTACTTTTGAGAAATGTCGTGTAGATCACCTGAAGACAATAATATGAATTGTTATAATATACATACCTATTTGTACATTTAATGTAATTTAAATTACACCGAACTACAAAATACAGAATTGTGGTTATGTATTGTGTCATATGACAGCTGTAAAGAAGCAGAAAGTCACGCGATTTGCGACTGCGCGCAGATACTGAATAACTGGCGCGTACATTTAATTTAAATTTTACTTATCTTTATCATCTTTATTTCTTTGACGAAGTACCGCAGTGTCACCAAAACTTGCATTTCACGAGAAAACATTTTTCACTATATTATATTCTTCGCTGTTTCTTCGGAACAACGGTATTTTTGTATAAATACTCTCACATCCAACACAATAAATGGATTCATGTGTTATTTAAATAAAATTTCTCATTTTCAATGCGTATTTACTTTAATTACTGGGCGAATCGTACAATTTTAGACGTCAGCCATGTTTGTCTTAAAACACTGCTTAAAACAACTCTAGGCAGTTTTAGAACACGTTACTAAACAGTTGACTTAAAACATGCAAAAACAGCCAAAAACAGAGCTCGTAGTACATATATTTAGAACACCCAAAAACAACGCTCTTAAAACACCCAAAAACAGAGCTTGTGGTACCAGCCATGGTTTCCGAACGATTTTGAGATATGTAAAACTGTCAATTGCGGACGAAGGCGATTAATTTTACTTACGACTATGTACTAGATAAATTAAGAATAAAAAGTATACTGGATATTCTCATAATATGCACATACGTATATAATATTTTCTTTTTCATCATAAATAAATATATCATCACGCCTTCTACCCATTACTGGGTGTGGCACTCTGCTGAAGCAGATCTCGGTAAGTGATATATTTTGCGCGTGAAGTGCGGTTACCAGTCGTCAAATCACGGCCCCCAAACATGTTAGTGTTGGAGGAGCCACAGGGATAGCTTTTTCAAATTATGAAAATTTGTCGCCTGTGGGAATCGAACCAGGGACCTCAGGATCCACAGGCCGACTTCATACCACTGAGCTAGCCATCCCATTCTTTTTCATCATCTAATAACATAAAGTGTTATATATTATTTCACATTCTATTAAAGTAAATAAAATGTACATATTTACCATAATATAGCTACAGCTTCGAAATATATGAATATGTCTGCTAATTTGTAGAATTTGTATTCAGATGTCTAAAAACTAAAAACAGGAAATTACTATCCGGATTTCAAAATTTATTAAATATAACGAGAAGAAGATTTGGAGAAAAATAACACAAAATATCATAATTTTTTCAAAATCCAACCATTTCTCAAGACAAGGGGATAGCAGTCCGCCAATGATAACGATGCCATCAGAACCTAGATCCAGTACCATACAGAAAGAATCATATTAGGAGTAATGTTTTTTCGGTAGTACAAGAGCTTTTTCTCCGCTTAACCAATCGATGATGGGTATTAAAAAACATATGTTAAATTTTACTTTAAATCTTTTATCTGATACCAGGTAGTCTAGCCGAATTAATTCTATAAAGTCAGGCTACATCGTTTGTTAAAAACATAGTTTTGAGTATGTATGCATACTAATTTTATGGTATAATATATTAAGCAAAGTTAATATTGTTAGCACAGTTTTACAAACCCGAAATTTTAATATTGCAAAGCATGTGCCTGTTTAAATAAATTAAACAATTTAAAAAAAATCCACTCCGTTTAAGGCTTTAACGATTTGTTAGTGTATGCTAAAGAGAAGGCAGCTTTATCATTACAAATAGATGCAAAAATTATAGGAAACGGAGTTTTAAATTTAAAATTAATTATTATTTTAGTATGTTGGTCATAACCAAAGAATCAGTTAATGAAAGATTTGAGTTACTGATTACACATTTTAATAATCACAAATTTTTGTGGAATATTTCCAAGTTAAATAATCACTTTGAACAATAACAATTAAAATTTTACATAAAACTTGAGGAGATACTAAGAAATAAACACTAAGAATTTTGTCGGAGTGTATTAATCAAATCGAATGGTGAAGTAATTTGGTGTTAATTTCAACACATAAATGAGTATAATTTCCATCGGTGTTGAAAATTTGATTTGGTTAAATTTTGTCGGTGTGAATTAAACCATTTCATTCTAATTTTAACCAAATTTTGAGAAAACGAGAAGTATTACTAAAAATTTGGTTAATTTTTATATGTATACACTTGTAACACATGGGACGGAAGTGGGCCAACAAAATACGGGAATATGAATTAAAATCTACTAATACGATGTTAACAATGAACTTATTTATTCTACTAAACTACTATTCACAATAGGACTTAAGTCTACTTACATATTTTAAGCTTCCTCCGAGCACACCAGACACAAAGTAAAACCAAAATCTAAACTAAAAACTACACCACGTGTTAAGTCTGCTGGATGAGCTGTTGCTGAAGTGTGTACTCGGAGGCCGCTGAATCGTGAGCAGTGGCGGCGCTAGCGGGGGGTCCAGGGGGGCAAAATTTTCAATAGCCCCCTGCCCCCCCCACCTTTAGTGTTGGAGGAAAAAATTATGCTCCAATAATGTTAATATTAATGTCAGAACTTTTTATGAAATCATTCATACTGTAGCGTTTCAGCGGGTAACACAAGAAATCACCAATATACAAAAACACACAACAGGAACATTTATTAATAATATAAAACGGAGTACAAAACAATAACAGAAAATTGGTTAATCATATTCCTACAGCGTTCGCTAGACCAGCACTCACTCCACAGGCGTTACTGCTGACTGCTCCGGACACGCCCGTCCTCTTCGGCTCTTACCGTCGCATTTAGGGTACACTCGCGCATGTATAGCGGCAAGTATATATCCCAGTAATTTTTCGGACACGCTACACTTCTCCCGCTGAAGTTTAGGCTTCCTCATGGAAGCACTGAAATATTCATGGATCCGCCATGTGGCCAAGTCCCGCGCAACACGCGGGGGTAACTGCCGGTGGTCCGTGCTCATGGCGGGGTTTTCTTCGGTGTCAAGGCTACCTCCAACCTCAGTTTGCGGGGCAGTGGTCTCAGCTTCCCGTTGCCCTGACTGCTCGGCTACTGTCACTCCTTCGTCCCTGGTAGAACTAGTATCCGGTAATGTTGCTTCCAGACCGGGAGACAACATTCTTTGAGACATTGGCTCGTGCGCCCTCTCCGAGGTTACCTCTCCAGTTTCGGCAAGATAAAACTTCAAGTGCATCTTCATTTTCAGGCGCCGAAGGGATATTACTCAACTCAACATCAAGTGGTTATCGTAACGGAGTAGAGGACGGGGTAAGAGTATAATCTCGGGCTGAATTAGGGGACAGCGGAAAATTGTGGTTTTCCCTACCCTTGTGGAATGATTGAGCTTGTTTACAATATATTGATATGCATGGCACTCCCAGTGAAGACACTTTTAATCAAATTCTTCACCTTTACGGGATTCAACCCGTCCAGCCCGCATCCAATCATAGGCATGACTATTTGCCAAATATTCAGACGTCTGGCGTAATCTAGCATTGCACATAAACTTTGCCGTACAGTTTCATACGTCGTTTGATGATTACTCTTTACCTTAGTAACCAAATAGAAGATTTCTCTTCCAGGTGTGCTCAAATGTGCCGTGCCCCCGGGTCCAACAAACTGATTTTTCAACCTTTCTACACCACCGTAACGCCTTTTAAACTTTCTGGTAATTCCGGCATCCATCCGAAAGTCAGCTGCCACACAATGAGCTAACGCAAAACCGGCAGGCGCATCAAAGAGATCCCCTTGCAACTCTTCAATTTGGGGCACATGACTTGACTGTTCAGAACCGTTATCTGGAACTGGTTGCTGTGGACGTCCCGGAGGTCTGCGCGCTCGTTCTTCTCTTCTGGCTATCTCAGGACTTGGCAAGTGGGTACATGGTTTAAGACGGTCCTGGTGGACCAACAGACGATTTTGCTTAATAGAGCAATGCTGCACTCTGTAGGTGTTCATACCCATTTCCTTGATAATTCTTTAAGGTCCTATCCAAGGGCGATGGACACGAGGTACGGCTTGATGTAGCCACACCAGATTACCCACTTTGTACAACTTAGGTTTAGCATTACGGTCGTAATAAGTTTTCTGGCGCTGATGCGAAGCATTCAAATGCTCACGGGCTAACTCATAAGCTTGGTTCAGTGAACTCCTTAGGTGCTTGATGTAGTTCTGATCTGAATTAAATGACTGCTGTGGGGGTAGTCCATATTGAGCGTCGACTGGAAGGCGAATTTCCCTTCCAAACATTATACAAAACAGAGTATACTTGGTGCTCTCGTGCTTACTACTCCTATAAGCCATCATCACCTGTGGCAATTTGGCGTCCCAAGTCCGCTGGTGATTCCTGGCCAATGGCTTAACATGCTTAACAATGTTCTATTGAACCTTTCGACTAACCCATCTTATTGTGGATGAAATGGAGAAGTTCGTGTCTTTGTGATGTCTAGTAGGCCGCACATCTCTTGGAATAATTGTGACTCGAATTGTCATCCCTGGCCAGAATGGATGATTTCAGACGCCCCGTATCGACACACAAACTCCTCGACTATCACTCGGGCTACTGTTTCGGCAGTCTGATCAGGGAGAGCATAGGCCTCCACCCACTTAGTAAAATAGTCACTTATCACCACAATGTATTTGTTGCCTTTTATGGTAACTGGCAATGCGCCTAGAATGTCAATGGCGACCCGTTCCAAATGGCGCGACACACTAACCGATTGTAGTGGCGCTTTGGCACTCGGCGTCGGACTCTTACGACGATTACATTCTTCGCACTTTTCACAGTACTTCCGAACATCCGACTGCATGTTCGTCCAGAAGAAACGTTTGCGTAACCGTACTATCGTTCTATTTACCCCTAAATGTGCCCGCCCCCCGCCGCGCTCCCATGATATTCCTTTATAATGTCTTCAACTAATACCCGAGGTACAATTACCCGGGGAAGCAGTTGTCGGTTCACTTTATCCACTAAACACAGAGTACCGTTTACTAACTGGAGTTCAACCGCAAATAACCGTCTAGCATTCTTTGGAAGTACAGCTTCGTTGATTTTCCGATCTCGCAGAAAATCTATCACAACGCGGCAGCACTCGTCATTCATTTGTTCACGCTGAATCACTAATTGTTCGGTTTCACCTTCTATCATCGACGCTATTAGAGCACTAGTTTGAGTCTGTACCGATCGCCTTTTATCGTTCTCAACCATTTCACATTGTGGACACGGACGGCGTGACAATCCATCGGCGTTCGCATGCTTCTTACCCGGCCTATGGATTACTTCCATATCACACTCGGCCAGGATCTCCAACCATCTGGCCACTTATCCCTCTGGTTCACGGAAATTCTGAAGCCACTTCAGGCAATTATGATCTGTTCGGGCCGTGAAGTGTGCGCCCCATAAGCTATCTCGAGGATTCGGATATGAAAGTATGGGTGCTTCCATTAAAGCCTGCTTAAGCTTCTCGAATGCTTCATCACATAGATCTGTTCATTAAAATCGTTCGCCTTTATTAAGCAGGCGATTAAGAGGATCTGCAACCGTTGCAAAATTCGGGACGAACAGTCTATAATACGAGGCGAGGCCCAGGAAGGCACGTAGCTCTGTGAGATCTCGGGGAACGGGCCATTCCTTGATAGCTTGTACATTCTTAGGATCCGTGGCGATTCCCGCGCCACTGACAACATGTCCTAAAAATTCGACTTGACTATGGAATAAACGGCACTTCTTTGGGTTGACTTTCACTCCCACGGCATGTAATCGTTCGAAGACGACGAAGAGTCGATCTAGACGATTACGTCATCTAAGTATACCAATGCACTCTCCCAATGAAGGCCGTCCAACACAACATCCATGTGCCGCTGGAAGGTTGCTGGCCCATTACAAACGCCAAAGGGGAGCACATTGAATTCATATAGGCCGCTTCCTATAGAGAAAGCAGTCTTAGGTCTATCCTCGGGTCGCACTTCACACTGCCAGTAACCTGCCTGTAGATCAAGGGCTGTGAATAACTGAGCACAAGCTAGGAAATCCAAAACAGTGTCGATCCTCGGCAGAGAGTAGCTATCCTTGATGGTGATCTCGTTCAGTTTGCGGAAATCGACACAAAATCGAAGATTTCCATTCTTTTTTCGGATAAGGACAGCAGGGAAACACCATGGAGATGTCGAGGGACGAATTACGCCTGCCTCCAGCATACGTTGGACTTTCCGTTGGGCTTCACCTCTTTGTGATAAAGGTAGTTTACGTGGTGCCAATCGTCGAGGATTCGAATTTCCCGTATCAATACGATGTTGTAATACTACAGTTCTACCGTTATCAGTTCGATGTCGCGAAACTGCATCTCTAAACTGGTCGACACACTCCTTAGCGCGCTTTAATTGTTCACGCGATAGATGATGCTCAACCTCATGCCAGTCAAAGTCCTCATGAGTTATCCGGGAAACGGGATCTTTTCGCGCGTCAATAACTGTACACAGAGACGCGGTACCAATACATGTTATCGAATGTTTGCCTGACTGGCCCGTCCAAATAAAAAGGCAAAGCAGTTAGTTTTCTTCCTTCGTTCCACTCTTTTAAGAGAGCGAACGCATTATAAGTGGCCTCCCACGCGTTCCAGTCGCCACTAGCAAATTTAGGCATCTATATGTCAGCCAGGATCACTTTTAATAACTACAGTCTACCCGATTTTTACTTCTCACAATTTTTCACGTTCACGTGTTTGTATACAACCGAACTGTACACACACAACCTGCACGTACCTGTTTATATCAGTTCACATATGTATTGTTTCCCTTTGTCCATACTTTCACACGCATAAATACTGCGTAGATTATATCTCACAGCTGTCACCAATGTAGCGTGTCAACGGGTAACACAAGAAATCACCATTATACAAAAACACACAACAGGAACATTTATTAATAATACGGAGTACAAAACAATAACAGAAAATTGGTTAATCATATTCCGACAGCATCCGCTAGACCAGCACTCACTCCACTGGCGTTACTGCCGACTGCTCCGAACACGCCCGTCCTCTTCGGCTCCTACCGTCGCACTTCGGGTACACTCGCGCATGTATAGCGGCAAGTATATATCCCAGTAATTTTTCGAGCACGCTACAATACTATGTATGTTCCATTAAAATAAATCAAGAAGTGTAACTACCCTCCACGGTTCTCTAAATCTTTAATTAAATTAATAAGAAAAAAATTCAAATTTCACAAAAGATGGAAAACCTATGGTGGTATAGCTGATTATACATCTTTCTCAGTTTTACATGATAGAGTTAAATTTAAAATGCACACGGATTTTAAGAGGTATATCAATAATATTGAAATTAACATAAAGGAAAAAACTAAATCATTTTGATTATATACCAAAACTTTAAGAAAGAAACCTGGCTTACCTAATTCAATTAAATGAAAATATTTCACAAAATGGCCCTGATATCTGTAATGCTTTTGCTGACTTGTTTGAATCACTGTTTGATGACAACAACATTACACATAATAATTTAGTACCAAATTCAAACTACTAACAAGAATAGAGTATGATTGTATTTTAAATCACTTAGTAACATTAGATTTAACGAAGGGTGGTGGACCTGATCAAATACCTGCGATATTTATTCGAACTTGTGCTCACTACTTTGCTCAACCGTTGCATATTTTATATAACCAATCTTTAAGAACTGGTATTTTTCCTGACGGTTGGAATATGTTGTAAACTTGTATGTGCCTAACTGCTACCCGCAAAATAAGCACACACTGGTTCCTTTAAAATACTATTTATTTCATAACACAAAAGTTATAACGATTACACTAGCAATACAACTTCAGAAACAACGGAAATATGAGGCGAGACACAGACAACATGCACTCACGATCCCGATTCAATCGTTACTGTTCTTCACACGTATCGGCAGCTGCTTTGACAAAGCCAGACAAAATAAAAACATTGTTATCACCTCTTTAGCGCTGTTGTCTATTCTTACCAAAAACAAATAAAATTAAATATTAACATACAGTGTGCCTTTTCTCCACATCCTCCCACCTGAGGCATATACTCTAACAAAAGAAAGCCTCAAATCACAAACAAAACATTTATTATTATGAAACTTAACTAATCATAACCTAAACGTTCAGGTCTTCTCAAATTTCTTCCGTAGCGCGACACTTTTGCACTAAGAACTTCACCGCACTTCACTTCACTTGGACCAGGGTCGGTAGATCCGCCAGGATCTGGGCTGCCCTCGATGTCGGCTGCTCCGCTATTCCCCTCTAATGGAAAGATGCGCTGTATCGGTGGCAACATTTGTCCATGTTGCGTTTGTACCCGTACCAACCGGGTTTTATTGTCTTTTCCTGGAAACAATTCGATGACCCTACCTAATGGCCAGTTCAGTCTTTTACAATTATCGTTCCCTATCAACACAATTTCATTCGCGGTCACTTGACAAGAATTTTTAGTGTTCATGACTTGTCTTAATTGTCCTAAATATTCCGACCGAAACCGTTTCCACAGATCTTCACGCACGCGTTGCACATACCGAAAACGTTTATTTAAACTATGAGTATCTGCCGAATCACAATCGGGTATGCCACTTTCCCGCAATTCGACATATATGTCAACGGACGCGAATTTATTACAGCTTCACAGTCACACAATGTGGTATAAGGTTCTTCTCCACTAAGATGTGCTCGTCCTAGAACCCTTCGAAGTAATTGTTTTGTAATTCCTACTAGTCTCTCCCACCATCCGCCCCACCACGGGGCTGGATTGAACCGCCAACAGATTCGTTGCTCAGATGATGGTGCATAATTAATGGCAAGTGTCTCATCATCTTTATTCCAAATCAGACCCAAAATTGGTACTGGAGTTTTTTCCTTGTCGCTTTTGCCAGTGTACTCCCACCCTCTTAGATCAAATATTGCTTCCGCCATTAATTCAGTGGCTTCTATTATTCCATCTCTTAACCATTCAGCAAACACTTCATTGTACTTTTCCCAGTTACCTGATTTCTCTAATTTAGTTTCCGTAGACTCCAATCTCTTCGTTGCTAACCCGTAGTTGGATGGCAATGGTGGATGTCCTTCTAACCAAGGTAGTACACTTTCATACCTCCCTTCCTTCGTGACAGATATAGTTTCCTCAAACAATTTCTTGGTTGCCAGATGTAGTTCATTTTTGGATTTCTTTTCCCCCGGATCCGTGATACCGAGGACGTCCAACTGCCAAAGGGCTGCAACTGAAGCATCTTTATTCAACATGTTTGTCACTGTCAAGGTGGAACTTCGATCTTCTCTTTGTCCAGGTATTTTCCCCATTAAAACCCAACCTAACAAAGTTTCCATAGCAATCAATCCACATGGGAGGACTTGTCTACTTCCGGTGAAAATCTTGCCCGCTATGTCAGCTCCTATGAGTACAGCAATTGGTTGTCGCCCTTTAATGTCGGTTACTTGAATATTGGATGCCTTTAATTCTTTCGTCCAAACTCCAGTATCGACCGACGGTATGTCATTACAAATGACAGGTTGATCCAATGCCTCGAACTTACAAGCAAATTTCCCGTCCAAACTAACTAATCTCACGTCATAACAAAAATGTTTTTGTTCTGCTGTTTGTGTGCCCCCGAATAATGCATGCACTATAATCTCTACACGCTTTGACTGATACTTTAAATCTTGAGCTACATGTTTCGAAATATATGACCGTTGCGATCCCGTATCAATTATCATTGTCATTACGTATTTTCACGATTAAAGTTTGTAGAAAAACGCGAGCATCCGAACGATTTGCTAAACCCGTTTCTTTCGTAACATTATTTTTACTATTATCACACGGTAATACGTCGGTTTGCTTACTGCTGTTACTAAATACCTTTTCAGTCAAATTCGGACACAGTAAAACAAGGTGTGGTCCACCGCACATCACACGAAGTCGCGCATGACACCTTCGACTTGAATGACCAATGTTCGCGCATTTGAAACATGCTCTTTTCTTCACGAGTGCACTCTTCCTGTCCTCATAAGAAAGCTTCTGTGCCTTGAAACACTTTTCTGACATATGATTACCACCATTACAAAATACGCATTTTGCTGATTCGGTGTTATTTATTAATCCTGCTGCTGTCGGTACATTCTCTTCCCAAATTTTAGATTTGCTTCTTTTAGGCTTACTGTCATTATTACTTAAGCTAAAACCTTCTATAGCAAGCGAAATCCTTTCTGCCCCCTCGACTTCAGTCTTTAAAAATTTCATTACCGGTCCAGTCGGTTTGCAATAGTAACATCTGGGTTGTCAGAAAATTCTGCGGATCTTGCCACACTCGTAGCAGCTCTTCCGGAAGGCATGACTCCACCAGTGGGTACAACATGGCGGAACATGTCTCTGTGTTTATGCCCAACGTCTCTAGAGCCCTCAGCTGTGTTTCGATTTTATCATATAATGTAGAAATGCCACATTTGGGCTGGTTTGACATGGCATTATTGAGAACTAACCTGAGAAGTTCCCTGACGTACACCTCTACGAGCAAATCTTCTCTTTCGAACCGTGCTTTTAAGCTTTCAATTACTTTCTCATAGTTGTCGGCAGTCGCAGGAAAGCTTTCGACTAAATCTCTTGCTCTTGTCTTGTAGGTGATAGCCGACAGAAGATATTGGAACTTATCTTCGGGTGGAAGATCGGTGGCTTTATGTATTTTTTTGAACGAGCTCCAAAACGGTAACCACTCGCGCACATCGCCACTGAATTTGACAAGTTCTATTTGTGGAAGCTTAAACCTTCGTTGGTTTGTCATCGATTGTCCACTTTGTCCAGCTTCACTTAAACTACTGCCGTTCCTCGACATCACCTCACTTCTCTCGAAAATTACTTTATTGAAACGAACTACTAATCGCATAAACTTTAATTTATACTCATCACAAACAGTCATTTCAGTGTTCAAATCATCTTCACTTGCCTCAACAGCTATCATGGCCTCAAACACTTCATCGTCAGTTCTTTTCAAAGCGTCAAACTTTTCTTGGCACATATCGCGTAACGCTTCTCCCTCCGTAATGTCAATTTCTGTTACACTTAAAACCTGATCAAATTGGTTTGTTATTCGCGTAATCGCACTACGAAGCACAGCTCGACGCTTCTTTATTACTTCCATGGCGAAAATGTACTACTGTAGGCTTCTGTAAGACCGAACAAGAAAAAATGTTCTTTTTGTTATCAAAACTTATTTCCGCGCGAACATCAAACCACGCCGAGATCGCTGCTCGCTTATCACATGCGACACACAGATTTCCCGCCCGGGTTTCACTTCTCCGCGCCGTAGTCCTGTCACGGTCGCCAAATGTTGTAAACTTGTATGTGCCTAACTACTACCCGCAAAATAAGCACACACTGGTTCCTTTAAAATACTATTTATTTGATAACACAAAAGTTATAACGATTACACTAGCAATACAACTTCAGAAACAACGGAAATATGAGGCGAGACACAGACAACATGCACTCACGATCCCGATTCACTCGTTACTGTTCTTCACACGTATCGGCAGCTGCTTTGACAAAGCCAAACAAAATAAAAACATTGTTATCACCTCTTTAGCGCTGTTGTCTATTCTTTCCAAAAACAAATAAAATTAAATATTAACATACAGTGTGCCTTTTCTCCACAGAATATATATCACATAACACCGGTTTTTAAATCTGGAGACATAATTGAAGCAACGAATTATAGGCCAATATCCATTTTATCCATTTTTGGATAAAAAAATTAAGCTCTTTTAATTAATGAAATCAGAGCTGACCTTTTCAATATCATAATTCCTGAGCAAAATGGATTTTGTCCTGGAAAGTCTGTATTAACCAGTCTTGTTCCATTCACTGAATTTTTATCATCACACGAGGATAAAAAATTGATGTAATTTATACAGACTTTAGCAAGACGTTTGATTGGGTTCATCATCCTACGTTAATATCAAAACTTAATAAATTGGGTATTCATAGTTCCTTATTACGTTGGATTGAGTCTTACATTACTAATAGATCTCAGCTTGTTATCCTACAAAACAGGCTCGAGAATTAAAAAGCATATGAGATACGCGATGGACTGTTCAGTTTAGAGCATGCGAGACTGTTTTAAAAACAATTGAATCTATTTTTGTAACATTAAACAATCTTATTTCTAAAACTGATGTAAAAAAGGATAGAAGATGTGAAGCAAAAGGTTTACTTTTACAAATTGATAAAGAATTTATTGTTTTACTGCTTATTTTTATAAAAATTTTAAAATTAGTTACATCTGTATCTAATTATCTCCAATCCCCTGATATGAATTATGTAAAAGGTTTAAATTTAGTTCAAGAAACAATTAATGAATTTCAAAACTTACGAAACAATGATAATGAATGGAATTCTATATGGAAATCTGCAAATAATATTTTTTTGTTTCTTGGTTTAGATAAAACACACTTTTTTGACAAACCAAAAAGAATGAAATCTATTCCAAAAAGGTTACAAGAGTTTATAGTAGATTGTGAAATAGATGATTCTGTAGACATAGAAGTAAAAAATGAGAAAGATGTTGTCAAACTTAAGTTATACATCCCTATACTAGATAAAATTATAATTGAATTAAAAGAAAGATTTACAAAAAATGATACTATTTTAAAATCATTACAAACTTTTGACCGCACAGATGATTTATTCCTCAAACTAAATTAGCAGAACATTATAACATAAATTGTGATTGTTTAGACTCAGAAATAACGCTTGTTAAGAAACTTTTGTGTAGGGAGGAAAATAAAAATATTAAATCACTCATGGAGTGTGAGAAAAATATTATACTTAATTCGTTTCTGTGGTGATATTGAAGAAAAAGAAATATATAGGAATAAATAATCGCAATAGACAGCTTGAGGACATAAATAACGCTTATACACCCCGAGAAATTAATAAACTGGGGCTGCAATCCGGTAGGAAAAACATATTTAGATTTTTTCAAGTATAACCTAGTTTCTTATGTTGCATACAAAAACGCTGACACGTTATGAGTGGAAGGAAGTAAATAAATAGAGGAAAGGAGGAGTAAGAAAAACAAAGGTATCCTTTAAAATATTAAACGAATCCACAGATTACGAACACAGAGGATAACCACGCCCAAACGGAACAGTGAAGCAACCAGAGACGCTCAAGTGTAAAGAGGGGTGTCATAGAAAGTGGGAAATAAAATCTACCAAAACACACAACAAAGAAAATATAGACTTTAAGATTATTTAATAAGTATAGTATAAAGTAAATAGTAAGATAGTTCTAGAGTTGATTAATTTAAGTTTAATCTAAATTATAATAATAAGAACGGGGAGGATAGTAATTAATAAGTAAATATAATAAATATTTTGAAGGTATATTGGAATGGCAGATAAAATATAAAATACGGAAAGTGAGAGATACGAAGAAGACGAAAGAAAAGATGGGTATGTCAACGAAGGTGATGGATGCAGAGGCAGTTGATTTTAGTAAAAGCAGGAAAACGACTAGGTCGCCCGCGCCCAAGAGAAAAGTAAATGAACGGGAAACAGAAAATGAAATGCTACTTATGTTGAGGGCAATAAGAGAGGAAATGAAAACGAGAAAAGAGGATAACAAACAACATAGAAGAGAAACACAAGAGGGTAGAAAGGAACAACGAGAAGAGATACAAGAAATACGAAAGGATTTCGAAAGTATGATAAACATACTAAAAAGAAGAAGTCCACAACCTAAAACAGAATGAAAAGAAAATGAAAGAAGAAATAATAGAGCTGACATGTAAAGTATCAAGAATGGAGAAAATAAAGGAGAAGAGGGCCAAAGAAGGAAAACGTAATAACATAGTAATTAAAGGGATACAGCTAAAGGTGTCAAATGAGGCAGTGAAAAGGTGTATTAAAGAAAAACTAAAGGTAGAACTTAAGGTAACGGACACGTACAAGGAAGGAAGAGAGGAATATAAACAAGTAATTATAGCGAAGATAGACAGTTGGGAGAATAAAATGAAGATCATGAGGAACAAGAATGGACTCACGGGTACAAATATATATATATATAGACAATGAACTTACGAATGAAGAAATGCAGATACAAAGAAGTATAATGACAAGTGCAAGAGAAGAGAAGAATAAAGGACGAGATATTAAGATAGGTTTTCGAAAACTGAGAATAGATGGAATATGGTACGAATGGAGCGCAAGAGAAGGGGGACTAGTGAAGAAGCTAGATTCAGCGTCAAAAAACGATTAAGAATAAATCATATAGAAAACAAAAATGGTGATGATAAGCATGAAACAGGATATGACAACGGAATGAGAACGGTAAGAAAGCAAGAGGATAGGAAGAGCAAAATGAGACAATAAATAATAACGCAAGAAAAAAAGAAAAAGAAAGCTAAAAGAAAGACGAAGGAAGGGAGGATTAAAATAAGTACATGGAACGTAAGGACTATGCTACATCCAGGTAAAATGCAAGAAATAGCAGCAGAAATGTTAAGATAAAGAATAAAATACTCACAAAAACAACTAAAATGAGAATATACAATAGCATGATAAGACCAATATATATATATATATATATGGTGGCTTAACACCCCAAGTGGGGTTGCGCCGCTCGATAGAGCTCTCTAGATCCTTTACGTTTTAGGGAGGATCAATCCCTTAATTTCCTTTTCATATCATCTTACTTATGCTTCTCCATAGTTTCCTATCATTTGTTTTCGTCTTCCAATTTGTAATTCCAGCGTTTTGAAGGTCCTCCTTTACTTCCTTGAGCCATGTTGACCTTGGTCTTCCTCTTCTCTTTGATCCAGGGTCCCATTGCAGTATGGAGTGTATCATTTCTTCTGTTCCAGCTCTCCATATGTGGCCTAACCATTTTACTCTTTGCTGTTTAATTGTTTTTACTATGTCTTCCCCATCTATTTCTTGTAATAATTCATAGTTCATTCGTGCCCGGTACTCATTTATGTCCACTTTAATTGGGCCTAGTATATCCCTTAATATTTTTCTCTCTATTATTCTTAGTTGTTCTTCTTCTTTTTTTGTTATTGTTAATGTTTCTGCATCATACATCAATACTGGCTTTATTATTGTTTTGTAAATTTTCATTTTTGTCGTTCTTGTTAGCAATTTACTTTTTAATAGCTTTTTGTGCATCTGATATGCTTTATTTGTTGTAAATATTTTTTCTTTTATTTCTGTTTCTCTGTCTCCCTTGTTCGTAATCATGACACCTAAATATTTATATTTGTCTACTTCTTCAAATTCTATTCCTCCTATTTTTATCATTTCTTGTTGTGTTTGTTTTCCATATCTCATTATTTTTGTTTTATTTGCGTTTAGTTTTAATCCCACTTTCTCTCCTTCAATAACTATTTCCTGTACCATTTCTTCCATTATTTCTCTTCTTTTTGTAATTAATACTACATCGTCAGCATACGCTATTATTTGTCCACCGTTTATTCTTATTGACTTTTTGTTTATTTTCCTGGTTACATATTCCAGAGTTAAATTGAACAATGTTGCTGAGAGTGAATCACCTTGTCTTACGCCTTTGTTTACTAAGAATTCGTTAGTGTCTCCTTTTCTTGTTTTTACGCATATTTTTGAGTTCTCCATGGTCATTTTTATTAATCTTCTTAATTTTGGCTCCACTTCTAAATTTCTTAGTATTTCATTTAGTTTCCCTCTTTTCACCGAGTCGAAAGCTTGCTGAAAGTCAATAAATAGTATATCTATATTTATTTTGGCTTTGTGTACTTTTTCTAGAATTTGCTTTAACGTGTGGATAGCGTCTATTGTTGATTTCCCTTGTAGGAAACCACATTGGTACTGTCCGATTTTATGCCTTGTTGATGTAGCCAGTCTTTTTTGTATAATTGTCGCTAGTATCTTATATGCGTTATTTAATAATGTTATACCTCTGTAGTTTTTGCATTCCATAGGGTCTCCTTTTTTGTGTATTATGATCATCCGTCCTACCTCCCAATCCTTTGGCATCCGTTCTTCCTTCCATATTTTAATTATTAGTGCGTGTAATTGTTCGTATAATATCTCACCGCCATATTTTATAAGTTCCATGTCTATCCCATCCGCTCCTGGTGCCTTTCCGTTTTTGCTATTTTTTATTACATTTTTTATTTCTTCAAGTATTGGTTCTCTTACATTTTGATTTTCGTTTTTGTCTTCTTTATTTCTTTCTTCCTTCTCATTTTCACTCTCATCAGTCTTTTCCTCTGTTAGTAGTTCCTTGAAGTATTTTTCCCAAACTAGTTTCAATTCCTGTTCATTTTCGGTTATTTTTCCGTTTTTATCTCTCATATTGTTTGTTTCCACTTTATGTTTGTGTTGTTGCTTCTTGATTCTTTGGTAGAAACGTTTCGTATTTCTATTTTTTCTTTCATCTTCTATTCGTATTACGCTTTCCTCAATCCATTCTCTTTTATTTTGTCTTATTATTCTTTTACACTCTTTTCTTAATTTCTCATATTCTCCTTTATATTTTTCGTTCTTTGTCTGTATCCATTTATTTCTTGCTTTAGTTTTTTCCGCAGATATTTCCCTGCATTCTTCATTGAACCATTCTTTAGTGTGTTCTTTTTCTTGACTTCCTAACTCTTCTTTTGCTGCTTCTATTATGCTTGACCTTATTTTATTCCATTCATTGTCTATATTTTCTTCGTTCTTCTCTTTGTGCGATAGTTTCTCATCTACCGTTATTACGTATTCATTTCTTTTTTCTTCGTTGTTCAATTTTCTTTTGTTCCATGCTGTTATTTTGCTTGTAGTCTTTGCCGCCCTTCTTATTTTCTGCTTTACCGTGGCAGTTACCATGTAGTGATCAGTATCGGCACAGGCACCTCTGTACGTTCGTACGTCTCTTATTGATGTCTGCTTTCTTTTGTTTATTAATATATGATCTATTTGTGTGTAGTGTTTAAGATCTGCTGACACCCATGTTGCCTTGTGTTGCCATTGGTGTTCATGTCTCGTGCTGCTTATGATCATATTGGTTTTTACTGCGAAATTGCATAATCTTTGACCGTTATTGTTTGTTTTATTGTGTATTGTGTGCTTGCCTGCTACTTCGCTGATATAGTTTTCTTTTCCAACTTGAGCATTCATGTCTCCTAGTATCATTATTATATCCTCCTTAGCTATATCTTCTATTTCCATTTCCATTGTGTCATAGAATTTTTCTTTTTCTTCGCTATTTGAGTTTTCTGTTGGGGCGTAGGCATTTATCAGAGATATGTTAAATGGTTTTGAAGCTATTCGTAGAGTTGCTAACCTTTCATTTATTGGTTTAAACTGAATTATATTTTCCTTCATTTCTCGCATTACCATGAAAGCTACCCCGTATTGCCCTTGTTTTTTATCGCCTGAATATAGCAATGTAAAGTTTTTATTGTTTATATGTCCATCTCCTTTCCATCTAGTTTCTTGCAATGCCGCTATTTGTATTCTATACTTTTCTAGTTCTAAATTAACTTCTATCATTTTACCTGCTGTTAGTAAAGTTCTTATATTCCACGTACTAATTCTAATATGTTTATTGCTTTTGTGTTTCCGTTTCGTTTTTTCCTTTGTTTTCTGTTTTGTGTTCTCGTTTTCTTCTAATAGTTTTTTGATGCATTACCTTTTTTTAGATTATTTGTGCCTGTGCACCACTCGTACCATTCATTGTCTATTTTGAGTTTTCTGTAACCCATTTTTGTAATGCTATTATTCTCTTTTTCTTCTTTTGCCCTTTTAAGTATTTCTTTTTGAATTCTCATATCCTCCTTTGTTAAATCATTATCTATAAATATTTTTGTACCTATCAGCTTATTTTTTTTCATCATGATGTTCCTTTTATTTTCCCACGTGTCTATTGTTGCTACAGTATGTTGCCAGTCTTCATTTTTCCCTATCTTATATGTATTTGTGACTTTAATTTCCACTCCCAACTTGGTCAACAGGAACTTTTCTATCTCTTTATTATTATTTTCCAATTTTGCTCCTTTGATAATAATGTTAATTTTTTTCTTGAGTTTTTCTCTTTTTTCTTCTGCTTTTTCTAGTTCTTCGATTCTATTCACTAAGTTCTGTACCTTTTTTTCCATCTTCAATTCATTTTGCTTCAGCTCATTTATTTCTTCCTTTTGTAGCTTGATAATTCCTTCTAATTTGCTGTTTAATTGTAGTATTTCATTTTTTGTTTCTTGCCTCGCTGTTTCTATATTCTTATTCATTTCTCTTAAGAATACCATTATTTGCTCGTCTGAGTTTTCCATCTCCTTCCTTTTTCGTATTGGGGATCTTTCGGTTCTTCTGCTTTTTACAAATACCTTTGTCTCGTCAATACTGTTGCTTCTTTGTTTTTCTTTTTCCCCAGTTCCTTCTCCTTTATCTGACATTCTATTCTTCTTTAGCTCCGCACCTTGATTTCTGCTGTTTGTTATCCTTTTGGTTGGTTGACCCAGTGAACGGCCGTGTACTACGGGTTGCTTCTTCGTTAGTTTTGCAATAGCTGACAGTCAGCTCTGTAGTTGTTGTCTGTGACCTATAGACAACGCTTTTATTTTTAGTGCGTACTGTTTATACTTTTAGGTTAATCAGCGTGCATTCCCCTTTTAGCAAAACTTTCCTCTACTACTTTTCTCCCTGGGCTTAACTTCAATTGTATCAACTCTTTATCACTCCTGCTTCGTACTGGATTAATTTTCATGTGAAAATATTAACTTGTTTTCGATTTTATCAAAGAATTCAGACAATAACAATTGTGACACTTGTGACACTTGTGACCTCTACACTCTTAAGAATGGAGAAAATAAAGGAGAAGAGGGCCAAAGAAGGAAAACGTAATAACATAGTAATTAAAGGGATACAGCTAAAGGTGTCAAATGAGGCAGTGAAAAGGTGTATTAAAGAAAAACTAAAGGTAGAACTTAAGGTAACGGACACGTACAAGGAAGGAAGAGAGGAATATAAACAAGTAATTATAGCGAAGATAGACAGTTGGGAGAATAAAATGAAGATCATGAGGAACAAGAATGGACTCACGGGTACAAATATATATATATATATATAGACAATGAACTTACGAATGAAGAAATGCAGATACAAAGAAGTATAATGACAAGTGCAAGAGAAGAGAAGAATAAAGGACGAGATATTAAGATAGGTTTTCGAAAACTGAGAATAGATGGAATATGGTACGAATGGAGCGCAAGAGAAGGGGGACTAGTGAAGAAGCTAGATTCAGCGTCAAAAAACGATTAAGAATAAATCATATAGAAAACAAAAATGGTGATGATAAGCATGAAACAGGATATGACAACGGAATGAGAACGGTAAGAAAGCAAGAGGATAGGAAGAGCAAAATGAGACAATAAATAATAACGCAAGAAAAAAAGAAAAAGAAAGCTAAAAGAAAGACGAAGGAAGGGAGGATTAAAATAAGTACATGGAACGTAAGGACTATGCTACATCCAGGTAAAATGCAAGAAATAGCAGCAGAAATGTTAAGATAAAGAATAAAATACTCACAAAAACAACTAAAATGAGAATATACAATAGCATGATAAGACCAATACTGATGTATAACGCGGAAACGTTAACAATGTCAAAAAAAGAAGAAGAACAGTTAAGAATAATCGAAAGAAAATTCTTGAGAGCAATTCTAGGACCAGTAAAAAACGACGACAACGAATATAGAATTAGAATGAATTTCGAAATAGAAAAAGAAATAGAAGAAGACATAGTAAGGAAAATTAAACAACAACGAGTAAGGTGGTTAGGGCATGTTTGGAGGGCAGGAGCAAAAGAAATGATAAATAATATACTGCAATGGGATCCTGGAAGAAAAAGAAGAGGAAGGCCGAGAGCAACATGGATGCAACAAGTAAAGGAAGATCTAAACAACAAATGGATCACCGACTGGAAAGCTAGAACTGCAGACAGGAAAAAATGGGAAAAGATATGCAAGAGAATATAAGAAGATCAAGAATACGGGAGTGATCCCCCCAAAGTAAAGGATCGAGAGAGCTTCGAAAAGAGGCGGTTCAACCCCACAATGGGGTGTAAAACCACGATGTATGTAATGTTAAGATATAAAATAGATGTTGTGGCAGTACAAGAAACAAGATGGAGTGGAGAAGGAATTATTAATAAAAGCGAATACGATGTACATTATTCAGGGGACAAGAAACAAGGACAATACGGGGTGGCTTTCTTCCTTATGAATGAATTAAAAAATAAGGTGATTGATTTCAGACCAATAAGTGAGAGAATGGCCTTTTCCAGGATTAATACGAAGCGTTTTAAATTATCGTTATTAAATGTATATGCACCTACTGAAAAAGCAACGGTGGAAGAAAAAGATGTGTTCTATGAGAGTCTGGAAGAGGAAATATAAAGAATACCAAAAGAAGACACCAATTATATTAGGAGATTTCAATGCGCAAGTAGGAACAGAGCACTATATACGACAAGTGGCTGGAAAGTATACAATACACGAAAAAACAAATGATAACGGACAAAGATTATGTGGCTTAGCAACAAGAACGAACCTAATAATTAGCAGCACAAAATACAACCATCCAAAAGTACATAAAGTAACATGGACATCACCAGACCAAAAACATCAGACACAAATAGACCATGTACTAATTACGAAAAGAAAGCACTCATCGATAACAAATGTAAGAACATATAGAGGAGCAAGCATAGATTCGGACCATTTCATGGTCACAGCAACATTGAGACATAAAATAAGAAGAATTAATAAGACCAAACCAGCTGAAACAAAATGGAACATAGATAAACTGAACAACGAAAATACAAGAGACGAATATGCAGAGGAACTAGATAAGATACTAAATGAACAGGGAATCGGAGAAAGCGATACAGATTCGAGATGGAAGAAAATTAAAAAATGCATACATGATGCGACAGAAAGATGGGTAGGAACAGAAAAACGAAGCAATAAAAAAGAATGGTACAGTGAAGAATGCAACGAGGCAATAAGGAGAAAGATGAAAGCAAGATTGAAATGGATAAGAACAAATACAAAAGAAGACAAAGAGGAGTTTGAAAAAATGAGAAAAGAATGTGACAAAATTATAAGAAAGCATAAGAGAGATTGGATAGATAATAAAATAGAAGATATAGAAGAAGAAAGGCTAAATACAAAGAGGTTTTACCAAAAGGTGAACGAGGAAAACAGAACACACAAGATAAAATCGTGTGGAACAAAAAATGAAAATGGTGTATTAGCAGAAAATGAACAAGAATATAAACAAGTATGGAAAGAGCATTTCACGGAACTGCTAACAGAAGCTCAACAAAGTATGGAAATAGACACACAAGTTGAAACAGAAGATAAAGAAGTAGAAGAACCAACAATCGTTGAAATTAAAGAAATAATAAGTAAAAGCCGTAATGGAAAGACACCAGGAAAAGATGGCATCAATATCGAATTAATAAAATACGGAGGCGAAGAGATACAGAAACACATGCACGAACTAATTCAGAAAATATGGAGAGACGAGAGTATGCCAAAGGAATGGGAAACAGGTCAAATAGTGACGATACATAAAAAAGGTAACCAGCAAATATGTGAAAATTACAGAGGTATAACACTATTGAGCACTGCATACAAAATATTGTCAACAGTAGTAGTAGTAGTAGAATACTATCAGCTGAATCAGGGAATATCATAAGACAACATCAGTGTGGTTTTACTAAAGGAAGATCGACGGTGGATGCGATACATACAGTAAAACAAATAATAGAAAAAACTCTTGAGCACAATATAAACACGGAAATGCTTTTCATAGACTTCAAACAAGCTTTTGACTCTATAAAAAGAGAAAGATTATTGTTAGCTTTGAAAGAACTAGGAATATCAGCGAAGTTAAGACGGATAATAATAATGACAATGAGAAATACAAAAATCACAGTAAAAACACAAAAAGGTGAAACAGAAGAGATAGAAATAAATAAAGGAGTTAGGCAAGGTGATGCACTATCAGCTACACTGTTTAATTTGGCGTTGGAATTCGTAATGAGGAAAATAAATCAAGAAGGAACACTTAGAACAAGACGAGGACAGATAATCGCATATGCAAATTATATAACAATAATTACAAAAAACAGGAAGATAATGGAATAGGGCAGCAAAATGGGATTAAAAATAAACGAGTCTAAGACCAAAATAATGATATTAGGAAAGAAAGCTGAGAACAGGGATATAAAGATAGGTGAATGCAATTTTGAACAGTTTGACAGATTCAAATATTTAGGAATAACAATATCAAATTCGGGAGAGAGAGATAGAAATTAAAGACAAGATAATAGCTACAAATAGAGCTTTTTACACCAACAAAAAACTACTTAAAAGCAAAATACTTACACATGCGACTAAAATGAAAATATATAGAATGATTATAAGACCAATAACACTGTACGCTGCAGAGATAATGACAATGGCAAAGAAAGATGAATAAAATCTAAAAATAATGGAAAGAAAGATAATGAGAACTATTCTAGGTCCTATAAAGATAGCGGAAAACTAATACAGACAAGGTATGAACTATGAAATAGAGGAAGCATTGGAAGGAGAAGATATAGTGAAGAAAGTAAAGCAACAGAGAGCCAGATGGTTTGGACATGTATGGAGAGCGGGAGAAAAGGACACAATAAAAGCTATAGTCGCATGGAAACTAGGAGGAAGAAGGAGCAGGGGCAGACCCAGATCGACATGGTTACGGGAAGTAGAAGAAGATTTAAAAAAGGCAGGAATCTATAATTGGAAGAATAAAACAAGAGACCGGAAGATGTGGAGAAATGTAATAAAAACAATATAGCAGAAATGAAGAAGAAATGGAGACTGATCTACTCCAATAAATAGATCTAGATAGCTCCGAAAGGAGCGGCGTAACCCTAGTTGGGGTATTAAGCCACCTTATATATATATATATATATATATATATATATATATATATATATATATATATATATATATATATATATATATATATATTTATTTATATATATTTCATCTGAAAGTTCTTCTAAAGCCCTTTCATATGATATCAAACACGATATAATTCGGAACACTTTAAGTTTAAAACAATTAACGATAGTAAAATATATTTTTTATTATTTCATCTGAAAGTTCTTCTAAAACCCTTTCATATAATATCAAACACGATATAATTCGGAACACTTTAAGTTTAAAACAATTGTCGATCGTAAAATATATTTTGAATTATATCATCTGAAAGTTCTTCTAAAGCCCTTTCGTATGATATCAAACACGATATAATTCGGAATACTTTAAGTTTAAAACAATTGACGATAGTAAAATATATTTTTTATTATTTCATCTGAAAGATCTTCTAAAGCCCTTTCATATAATATCAAACACGATATAATTCGGAATACTTTAAGTTTAAAACAATTGACGATCGTAAAATATATTTTTTATTATTTCATCTGAAAGTTCTTCTAAAGCCCTTTCATCTGATATCAAACACGATATAATTCGGAATACTTTAAGTTTAAAACAATTGACGATCGGAAAATTTCAATGAAATACATGTTTTATTTCCGAAAACATTTCGCTAAACAGCTAAAAATCCTTTGAACGTCATTTCGGACAGTTCCACATTTATATTTTTTAAAGATCAGCATTTAAAACACCTTTTTGTTTTTCTCAAATCTATGAATTTCAAAACCTGGATCTAGTATATAAGAGGTAATGTTGTTCCTTAATCATAGGTTTGTCAAATTGAAGTTTTGTGTTAAAAAACTTTTATATAAACATGAAATCAATTATTTTTGTTATTTAGTTTGTTCTTTATTCTATATATTATGTATCATTTTATTTTAAAGTAATAAATTATAATTGTTAGATTATTGAAAACAGAACAAAACATATATCCTCAATTCTATATTACCATAATATATTTACAAAATTGCTCTAACTTGTCTCTAAATTAATATAATTGTGTTAAAAAGTTTCATGCGTAACGTCAATGAATTTTTCTGCTTACGGTCAAATCGTCCGTAGATGTTCTCCTTAAAAAATCCAAAGCCACCACAATCTTAGTTAAAAATGCGTGTTTTTTCACGATTTCTCGCACATTATGCGTAATAAAATTATGAATTTATAAAAAGGCCCTAGCCCAAGTTGAACTCTATCAAACAAAAAAAGTTTCAAATTAATCGGACAAACCGTCTAGGCTGTAGATGTGAGCAATTGACCGTGATTACAAATATATATGTACACAAATATACATACCTCTTACGGTAATAGTATATCGACTAGTGGTCGGCCTGGCTTCGCCAGGCCTCACGCTAGGCTCCGCGGACACTGAAGTAAGGTTCACTTCTGTATGACAATTGACAAAATATAAACTGAATTAATTTCAATCTAAAACTTTTCAATTCTGTACGTTTATTCATGCAAAGACCTATTAATTGATGCCAAACACAATGGTTTTTAAATCTATATCACTAAAACAATTTCTGCTCAAAAAAAATCAATTTAATTCGCGTACTATTTAAAAGACATTTCATTTGATACCAAACACGATAAGTTTTAAAACACTTTCACGAAAACAATTGAAGATCTGAAAGTATTTAATTTTGTACGCCAGCTCTTTAAAAGACCTTTCATTTTATATCAAACATGATAGGTTTGGATGCACTTTTACTAAAACGTTTGCCGATCGAATAATATTAAATTTCACAAACACGATAAGTTTTAAAACACTTTCACTAAAACAATTAACAAACGAAAATATTTCAATTCTTCATGTAAGCCCGTTAAGAGACCTTTCATTTCATACCAAACACAATATGCTTTAAAGCACTTTCACTAAAACAATTGCGGATCGAAAAAGTCAATTTTGCATGCGAGCCCTTTAAAAGACCTTCTATTTGATACCAAACATGATAGGTTTTGAAGCAATTTTGAAACAATTGACATCGTATGTTCTTTCAAAACTCTTTCATATTACATTAAACAGGGCATTATTCCGAATACTTGAAATTTAAAACAATTGAGGGTCACAATGTTTAATTTTTTTTATTTCGTGTAAAATTTATTTTAAAGCCCTTTCATATGATATCAAACACGATATGATTCGGAACACTTTAAGTTTAAAACAATTGACTGTCGTAAAATTTCAATAAAATACGTGTTGTATTTCCGAAAACATTTTGCTAAACTAACTTTTTTTTATTTCATCTGCAAGTTCTTGTAAAGCCCTTTCATATGACAGCAAGGAAGGCATGATTCGGAATAATTTATGTTTGAAACAATTGAGGATCGTAAAATTTAACTTTTTTATTTCATCAGAAAGGTCTTCTAAAGCCCTTTCATATGACACCCTACACAGTATGATTCAGAATACTTTATGTTAGAAACAATTAACTATTATAAAATTTCAACTCTTTTTATTTCATCTGAAAGTTTTTCTAAAGCCATTTGATATGACACCAAATATATAAATTTTTGTGAATACTTTAAGTTTGAAACAAATGCCTATCGTAAAATTTTAACTTTTTTTATTCCATCTGAAAGTTCTTTTAACGTCCATCAATATGATACCAAAGACGGTATGATTCAGAATAATTTATGTTTGAAACAATTGAGGATCGTAAAATTTCAACTTTTTTTATATAATCTGAAAGTTCTTCTAAACCCCATTCATATAACACTAAACACGGTATGATTTGAAATACTTTATGTTTAAAATAATTGACAGTCGTAAAATATATATTTTTTATCTCATCTGAAATTTCTTCTAAAGACCTTACAAATGAGACCAAATAAGTTATGATTTGGAATACTTTAAATTTGAAACAATAGCCTATCGTGAAATTTCAACTTTTTTAATTTCATCTGAAACTTATTCTAAAGCCCTTTCGAATGACACCTACCATGTTTTATTTCCGAATACATTGTGCTATATATTAAAAATCCTTCGGAAGTCATTTCTGATGACATTCCACATTTATATTTTATACATATATGAAATCAATGAAAATTTTTTTTAAACTTTTTTGAAAAACTGTTGTAAATCGCTGGAATATTATCGTTTTTTCGAATTACCTTTGTTTGCATTGTAGAATGCTGCGATAATTTTTTTATTTATTTTTTCTGTATATTATTACTGCGGACAAATTATGCTTTGTTTAACTATATAATTTTAAAAATTAACTGACATTTTGTCTTCAAATTTTTATATGAGCATGAAATTAGTTGAAAACAGTTTAAAACAGTTTAAAACAAGTATTCTCAATCATTTAATGCCTAAATCAATTTTCAAAATTTCTCTAACTTGTCTAGAAATTGAAATAATTCTATCAGAAAATTCCATGCGTACCAAACAGAATTAGTTTTGATGCACTTTTTCTAAAACAATTATCTGTCAAAAAAAAACATTTTTTCACGCGAATCCTTCAGAATATCTTTCATTTGATACCAAACACAATATGTTTTGAAACACTTTCAATAAAACAACTGACGATCGAAAAGAATTAATTTATCACGCAAGCCCTTCAAAAAACCTTTCATTTAATACCAAACACGATATTTTTTAAGCTCTTTCACTAAAACAATGGACGATCGAAAATTATTAAATTTTGCACTCAAGCCCTTTAAAAGACCTTTCATTTGATACCAAACACGATGGGTTTTGATGCACTCTCACTAAAACAGTTACCGATTGAAGAAAAATCAATTTTGTACTCGAGCCCTTTATATAACCTTTCATTTGATACCAAACACGATAGGCCTTAAAGTACTTTCACTAAAACTATTACCGATCGAAAATATTTTAGTTTTGCACATGTACCCTTTAAAAGAACTTTCATAATATACCAAATACGACTGGTTTTGAACCACTTTCAATTAAACAATTATCGACAGAAATGATTCTAATTCGAGTTATCTGGTTTTTCTAAATTGTACTTTGCCGCAGACAAAATTTGCTTGGTTTTACTGTATATTATTATCGACATCAAATTTGGTTGAGTTCACCTGTATAAATTATAAAACTTGTCAATTTGACGTTTTGTTTCGAAACCAAATTAATTGTGGACCGTCAAAAATTTACTTTTTAAATACACGTATTTGAAATATGTAATTATAATAAAAACGTCCCCTCATTTCTACAATATGCGTAAAGTATTTCAAAACTACTCACAAAAATTTAATATTTAAGTAATTTATAATTAAAAATGCGACATGTCCACTGACAAATGTCAAAATGACAGTAGATGTTTTTCTTAAAAATTTCAAAGCCACCATATTCTTTATACTTTATAAAACTTGTCAATTTGACGTTTTGCTTTAAAACCAACTTCATAGTGGAGTGTCAAAAATATACTTTTTAAATACACATATTTGAAATGTATAATTATAATAAAAACGTCCCCTCATTTCCACAATATGCGTAAAGTATTTCAAAACTACTCACAAAAGTTTCATTTTTAAGTAATTTATATTTAAAAATGCGACATGTCCACTGACAAATGTCAAAATGACGTTTGATGTTCTTCTTAAAAATTTCAAAGCCTCCACACTCTTAGTTGATTTTGCCCCAAAAACGCATGTTTTTTCAAGTTTTCTCGCACATCATGTGCACAAAAAATTTGAGACTATCAAAAGGTACTCCCCATGATTGACCTCTATCAAATAAAAAAAATTTGAAATAAATCGAATAAACCGTCTAGGCTGTAGCGATTTACAAATGCGCATGATGAATCCATATATATAAATATATAAACAACACTTGTCCAAATAGTATATAGGACTAGCGGTCGCCCTGGCTTCGCCAGGCCTCACGCTAGCTCCGCGGACACTGAAGTAGAATTCACTTTTGTAAGACAGCTGACACAATATAAATGCAATTATTACAAATATAAAACATATCTGCGTATTATTCCATCCAAAGACCTTTTAATTGATACTAAACACAATAGGTTTCGAAGATCTTTTACTAAACCAACTGACGATTGAAAAAAATCCAATTTTGTACGCGAGCCCTTCAAAAGACCTTTCATTAGATACTAAACACGAAGAATTTTGAATCATTTTCACTAAAACAATTGAGGATCTAAAAGTATTGAATTTTGTACGCGAACCCTTCAAAAAATCTTTCTTTTTGATACAAACGCGATAGGTCAAATTTCAACTTTTTTATTTCATTACAATCTTCTTCTAAAGCCTTTTTATACGACACCAATACTTTAAGTTAGAAACAGTTGACGGTTGTAAAGAATTTTTTTTTTATTTCATTTGAACTTTCTTTCAAAACTCTTTCATATCACACCAAACTCGGCATGACTCGGAATACTTTAAGTTTGAAACAATTAACAGTTGTAAAATTGAATTTGTTTCTTTATTCCATCTACAAGTTCTTTCAAAACTTTTTTATATGACATTAAACACGACATGATTCCGAATACTTTAAATTTAAAACAATTGACGGTCGAAATATGTATATTTTTATTTCGTCTGAAAGTTCTTCTAAAGCCTTTTCATATGATATCAAACACGATATCATACGGAACACTTTAGGTTTAAAACAATTGAAGGTCGTAAAATTTCAAATACGTGTGTTATTTCCGAAAACATTTTGCTTAACTAACTTTTTATAAGAATTTGTTTATTGACACAATTGTTTGTTTGTAGATATTATAAATAATTTTTTAAAAAACAATGAGCGTTCGCCGGGATTTGAATCCAGAACCTTTCATTCGCATGGTGACTGCTCTAGCATTTCTTCCACTAAATGTTGCACGAAAGGCATGAGTATTCGCCGAGTGTTTGTAGCTCAATTGGTTAGAGCAGTCACCATGCGAGTGAAAGGTTCTGGGTTCAAATTCCGGCGAACGCTCATTGCTTTTTCAAAAACTAACTTTTTAATTATTTTATCTAAAGGTTCGTCTAAAGCCCTTTCATATGATACCAAACATGGCATAATTCGGAATACTTTAAGTTTTAAATAATTGACAGTCGTAAAATTTCAATCAAATACGTGTTTTATTTCCGAAAAGATTTTGCTAATCTATTAAAAATCCGTTGGATGTAATTTTTGATAGTTCCACATTTTTTTATAGAATTTATTAAGTTTGAAACAATTACCTATCGTAAAATTTCAACTTTTTATATTTCATCTGAAAGTTCTTTTGAAGCCCTTCAATATGACACTAAACACGATATGATTCGGAATACTTTAAGTTTGAAACTATTGACAATCGTAAAATTTCAACTTTTTTTTATTTTATATGAAAGTTCTTCTAAAGCCCTTTTATATGACACCTAACACAATATGATTCGAAATACTTTATGTTAGAAACAATTGCTTATTGTAAAATTTCAACTTTTTTCATTTATCTGAAAGTTCTTCTAAAACCCTTTAATATGACACGAAACACGATAGGTTTTGTTGCAATTTCACTGAAATAATTGACGATTGAAAATATTATAATTTTGCCCACATGCCCTTTAAAATAACTTTCGTATTACCGAAAGAAATTTTAAGAGTGATCAAATGATTCCAATTCGAGTTATCTGGTTTTTCTAAATTATACTCTGCCGTGGATAAAATTTGCTTGGTTTTACTGTATATTATTACTGGAGACAAATTTAGTTGGGTTTGCCTGTATACTTTATATAACTTGTCAATTTGACGTTTTGTTTTAGTGGATTGTCAAAAAATTTCTTTTTAAATACACATATATAAAATGCTTAATGATAATAAAAACGTTCCCTCATTCCCCCAATATGTATAAAATATATCAAAAGTTATCTAAAAAATTAAATACTTCAATAATTGTTAATTAAAAATGCGATATGTCCACATACAAATGTCAAAATTAGAGTAGGTGTTCTTTTTTAAAATTTCAAAGCCTCCACACTCTTTGTCTGTATATTTTATAAAACTTGTCAATTTGACGTTAATTAAAACCAACTTCATGGTGGACTGTTAAAAATTTTCTTTTTAAATACACATATTTGAAATTTGTAATTATAATAGAAACGTCACCTCAGTCCCCCAATGTGCGTAAAATATTTCAAAACTACTCTAAAACATTTAATATTTAAATAATTTATAATTAAAAATGCGACATGTCCACTGACAAATGTCAAAATGACAGTAGATGTTCTTCTTCAAAATTTCAAAGCCACCATATTCTTTATACTTTATAAAACTTGTCAATTTGACGTTTTGCTTTAAAACCAACTTCATAGTGAAGTGTCAAAAATTTACTTTTTAAATATACACATTTGAAATGTATAATTATAATAAAAACGTCCCCTCAGTCCCCTAATATGCGTAAAATATTTCAAAACTACTCTAAACCATTTAATATTTAAATAATTTATAATTCAACATGCGACATGTCCACTGAGAAATGTCATAATGACGTTTGATATTCTTCTTAAAAATTTCAAAGCCTCCACACTCTTAGTTGATTTTGCCCCAAAAACGTATGTTTTTTCAAGTTTTCTCGCACATCGTGTGCACGAAAAATCTGAGACTATCAAAAGGCACTCCCCATGAATGACCCCGATCAAATAAAAAAAGTTTGAAATAAATCGGGTAAACCGTCTAGGCTGTAAAATTGATAGATTGGGCGTGATGAAATATATATATATATATATATATATATATATAGGGAATTAAGCCGTTTAGTATATAAGATAGTATATAAGACGCTAGGCTCCGCGGACACTGAAGTAAGGTTCACTTCTGTATGACAATTGACAAAATATAAAATGTTTTAATTCCAATCTAAAACTTTTCAATTCTGTATGTTTATTCATTCAAAGACCTATTAATTGATGCCAAACACAATAGGTTTTAAATCAGAATCATTAAAACAATTGCCGCTAAAAAAATCAATTTAATTCGCGTGCCCTTAAAAAGACATTTCATTTGATTCCCAACACGATAATTTTTTAAATACTTTCACGAAAACAATTGAAGGTCTGAAAGTATTTAATTTTGTACGCGAGCTCTTCAAAAGACCTTTCATTTTATAACAAACTTGATTGGTTTTAAAGTACTTTCACTAAAACAATTCTCGGTCGAAAAAAATACCAATTTTATATTCTGGCCCTTCAAAGGCCTGTAATTTAATATGATAGGTTTTGAAACACCTTTACTAAAACAATGGACGATTAAAAAAATAATTAATTTAACACGCATGCTCTGTAAAAGACCTTTCATTTAAAAACAATCACGATAGGTTTTGAAATACTTTCACTAAAACAATTGACTATCGAAAAGTGTTACAGTTTGTAAGCGAGTCCTTCAAAAGACCTTTCATTTAATACCAAACACAATAGGTTTTGAAGCACTTTTACTAAAACAAGTGCCGATCTAAAAGTATTTAATTTTGTACGCGAGTTCTTCAAAAGACCTTTCAGTTTATATCAAACATGATTGATTTTGAAGCATTTTCACTAAAACAATTCTCGGTCGAAAAAAATACCAATTTTATATTTGAATCCTTCAAAAGGCATGTCATTTAATATCATGATAGCTTTTGAACACCATTACTAAAACAATAGATGATCAAAAAATAATAATTCATTTAACACGCGTTTCATTTGAAACCAAACACGATGGAATTTGAAATACTTTTAGTAAAACAATTGACGATTGAAATGTAATAAGTTTTTACGCAAGCCCTTCAAAAGACCTTTCATATGATAGCAAGCACGATAGGTTTTGAAGCACTTTCAGTAAAACAATTGTCGATCGAATAAAATTTAATGCTGTATGCGAGTCCTTCAAAAGACCTTCCATTTGATATCAAACACGATAGGTTTTGATGTATTTTTACTAAAACAATTGACAAACGAAAATATTTCAATTTTTCATGCAAGCCCGTTGAGAGACCTTTCATTTCATACCAAACACAATATGTTTTGAAGTACTTTCACTAAAACAATTGCGGATCGAAAAAGTCAATTTTGCATGCGAGCCCTTTAAAAGACCTTCTATTTGATACCAAACGCGGTATGATTCGCGAAACTTTATATTTGAAACAATTGCCTATCGTAAAATTTCAACTGTTTTAATTTCATCTGAAACTTATTCTAAAGCTCTATCAAATGAGACCTACCATGTTTTATTTCCGAATACATTTTGCTATATATTAAAAATCCTTCGGACGTCATTTCTGATGACATTCCACATTTATATTTTATATATACTTGAAATCAATTGAAAATTTTCTTTAAACATTTTTGAAAAACTGTTGGAAATCGCTGGAATATTATTTCTGACATAGTTTTTTCGAGTTACCTTTGTTTGCATTGTAGAATTCTGCGGTCAATTTTTTATTTTTTTTTTTTACTGTATATTATTACTGCGGACAAATTATGTTTTGTTTCACTATATACTTTAAAAAATTAACTGACACTTTGTCTTCAAATTTTTATATGAGCATGAAAGCTGATGAAAATAGTTTAAAACATGTATTCTCAATCATTTATTGCCTAAATCAATTTTCAAAATTTCTCTAACTTGTCTAGAAATTGAAATAATTCTATTAGAAAATTCCATACGTACCAAACAGAATTAGTTTTGATGTACTTTCATAAAAAATTAACTGACACTTTGTCTTCAAATTTTTATATGAGCATGGAAGCTGATGAAAATAGTTTAAAACATGTATTCTCAATCATTTATTGCCTAAATCAATTTTCAAAATTTCTCTAACTTGTCTAGAAATTGAAATAATTCTATTAGAAAATTCCATACGTACCAAGCAGAATTAGTTTTGATGCACTTTCACTAAAACAATTATCTGTCAAAAAAAAAAAAACAATTATTCACGCGAGCCCTTCAGAAGACCTTTCATTTCATACCAAACACGACATTATTTAAGCTCTTTCACTAAAACAAATGGTGATCGAAAATTATTAAACTTTGTACGCAAGCCCTTCAAAAGACCTTTCATTTGATACCAAATACGATAAGTTTAGAAGCACTTTCACTAAAACAATTGACGTTGTAAAAGTAATAAATTTTATACGCGAGCCCTTTCAAAGGCCTTTCATTTGATACCAAATACGATAGGTTTTGAAGCATTTTCACTAAAATAATTGCCGAACGAAAAGATTCCAATTCTGCACGAGAGCCCTTCAAATGACCTTTTATATCATACCAAACACGACGAGGTTTGATGCACTCTCACTAAAACAGTTAGCGATAGAAATAGGAGTGCCCAAATAATTCTAATTCGAGTTACCGGTTTTTTCTAAATTGAACTTTGCCGTAGACAAAATTTGCTTGGTTTTACTGTATATTATTATCGAGATCAAATTTGGTTGAGTTCATCTGTATAAATTATAAAACTTATTATTTATTTACTTTTTAAATACATGTATTTGAAATGTGTAATTATAATAAAAACGTCCCCTCATTTCCACAATATGCGTAAAGTATTTCAAAACTACTCACAAAAATTTCATTTTGAAGTAATTTATAATTAAAAATGCGACATGTCCACTGACAAATGTCAAAATGACAGTAGATGTTCTTAAAAATTCCAAAGCCTCCACATTCTTTATACTTTATAAAACTTGTCAATTTGACGTTTTGCTTTAAAACCAACTTCATAGTGAAGTGTCAAAAATTTACTTTTTAAATACACATATTTGAAATGTATAATTATAATAAAAACGTCCCCTCATTTCCACAATATGCGTAAAGTATTTCAAAACTACTCACAAATGTTTCATTTTGAAGTAATTTATAATTAAAAATGCGACATGTCCACTGACAGACGTCAAAATGACATTAGATGTTCTTCTTAAAAATTTCAAAGCCTCCACACTCTTAGTTGATTTTGCCCCAAAAACGCATGTTTTTTCAAGTTTTCTCGCACATCATGTGCACGAAAAATCTGAGACTATCAGAAGGCACTCCCCACGATTGACTTCTATCAAAAAAGAAAGTTTGAAATAAATCGGATAAACCGTCTAGGCTGTAGCGATTTACAAATGGGCGTGATGATTCCATATATATATATATATATATATATATATATATATATATATATATATATATATATATATATATATATATATATATATAAACAAATATATATACCTTGTCCAAATAGTATATAGGATACAAATATACATACCTCTTACGCTAATAGTATATGGATTTAGTTTAATTTTGAAAAAACTATTTTGATAAATTTTTAAATTAATAATTAATAGATATATCCGCACGTTCCTCATCGACAATAACACGGCTAATTCAGACGAAATAGTAGAATCAACCTTTCTATATGGGGGATTTGATTAATGTTTGATCATCCGATTCTGTCAAGAAAACTGATACTTGCAATGCAAGTACAAGTATGAACCCGATTGACAATGAGAAAATATTATTGCCTAGAAAACTTGTATACAACATATCTGCACAGGTTTTTATATTTTCTTTTATTCCCATTTGTTATTGCGGTATTAAATTTAAAATATTTTAGGAAATAAAAACTTTTGTTAATAAATTCTGGTTTCTAGTTCTATCGAATGCAACAAGAAAAATGTTAGTGAACAAAATAATGATTGCTAGGCATGGGCCATCTCTTCATAAAAACGTAAAAATTTATTTTGCAAAAGCAACAGTCGAACTTTTTCCAAAATTGAAAAACCCGTATTCAAAAGAAGGACATGTTCATAAAAGTGATATTTTTTATTACCTACTAATTATTTAATTTTTTTTATCTCGTAGGATACATTTTATGATCCTAATAATGCAGGAGGTTTCTTTTTGTGGAGGTTAAGAACAGTAAATCGAAATAATACCGATCTGAAAAACGATAAATAGAAGAAACAAAAGCTCTTTCCAGAATTAGAAAATTCAGCACAACAGTTAGCAATGCCAGCATATGTAGCTGAAAATATTCAATATTTAAAAAACGCAACAAAACAAAAAAAGATATTATTTGTCAAAAAATTAATGCCACATTAGCTTACAGAACACAAATGCCAACTGAAGATATTTTAACAACATTTACAAACAAATTTGACATAACCAGCCTTGTAATGACTATTTTAATTTTTTTTTATTATCAAAAATTATATCTATTGCAGCCACAAATACGTGTAGTGAAACATTTTTTTTAATTTCAGGTAAATCAAGATTTTGGTATAGTTAGAGAGCTAGGGTGCAAAATGATGTCTCATTTATTCCAGTGACAGAAATGGATTTTTAATAGATTATGTCATGATAAACATGAAAAAATTTAAATTAGATTTGGGAACGGCTGGCAACTATAGACGGCGCCGATGTGAATGCGCCGATTTTAAGACACCAGTGTGTGTGCTTTCGATGTTTTATTTAAATCACATTTTGTTTTTCAATTACAATATGACCAAGCATTGACACAATTTTGGAAATTCAGGTAAATATTTTTTTTTTATAAAATTGATTTAAAATCAGTGACCATAACACCAAAAATGAATGAACTATTTTGTAGATTAAATAACTGAGAGAACTTTTTTTTTTTTTACATTTTCAATAGTTTTAGAAAACATATAATAAACAAATGTGGGCAATTCATTGATTCGTTAAAAACATTTAAAAACAATGATTACTTCGAAATTCAAATTCCGGGTCCAATGCCAGAGTTAGAAGCAGATATCATAAATTGCACTACCGATGAAAATTATATATTTAAAGACATTGATTCGAATATTTCAGAATTTATTTTTAATTTAAGCGAACTATCTTTACCGCATAGTATTATATAATATTTTTCTAAAAAATTCATTTCTTGATGATACGTACATTATCCACAAATTATAAGATAAATTGGACCTCTTATTTTTTCCTGAAGTATGAGATTCGAACCCAAGCATAACTTTAAAAAAAAAACTATGTTCAAAAATTAATCATTACAAAAATATTTGTAAAACATTGAGTGAGCGACATCAAGAAACAATTGTATCATTTTGGATTAAAGATATTCAATTAAAATTATCTTACGGACATAGTGTGTCTATTAATTTAGCTGTTTGTTGTTCCAAAAGTTTTATTAATTTAAGTATTGATATACCATGTAATGTAAAAATTAATAGTACTAAATGGATTTCATATGGCTTTTTATACAAACCAGGATACTTTCTTGTACCAGATGTTATTGATTCTTTACCTATATTTCAACAAATAATTAACATTATTAATATTGTAACGTTTTTCGTCTTTCTGGAAGTGTGTAGAATTTTTATGGTACAAAAAATAACTCACAACTATTTATGTTAAACGAAAATAAAAGTATTTATTTAATGAAATAAAAATAAAAATTAAAGAAACTTATTTAAAATTAATTAACACTACAATAAAACTTAAATACTACTAACAAATATTCAGACACTAATATTTTTTATTTTGCGTTCACTAAAACTACTATTTGTATTACGTACACTAGAGCTGTTATTTATTTCACGACATTTATGTTACGCGTCCGAAGTCAACCGTCAACTGAACTCCCTCGAGCCATTCGCTACCACTTTTTATGCTGTCGTCCAAAGATTTCTAGAATACCACCCTCTCGCTCTCAAAACGCACGCTCAAATATGCGGTGGTCTCACTGCAACGCTCTTGTTCCCGAGAAGGTTTCTGGAACGCTCTCGACTGACTAGCTTTATATTCGTTACACTGCCCCCTCCTTAAAACTGTTTCGTCTCGGAACAGATGTTGACTGGTTGCAGAGAAGTTATGACGAAATCTGCAAGTCAAACCCTTGAAGCATCCTGAGGTCCTAAAGAAGTAACAATCCACAGTGCGATCTAAGTTTGTTCTTCCTTTGGGGTCAAAGCTGCAGACAAGAATTTCTATTCCTGTGCGGCGGAAGAGAACTTCTAACATATGCCTAATTATTCTCCACTCTAACCCATCTAGTCCACAACCCAATTTTGGTACTACAAGCTTCTTAATATCGTTATTTAACAGATGTTCTCGCAAATCGGTTAGTGAGTCCCATAATGTGCGATAGGTGGGCTTCTGAGATGATCGTGACTTGGTGACTAAATAGTAAAGGTAGCGTTTGTGTTCCGATTTGTCTCGCAGTTTTAACGTGACGTAATCTTCCCCAGCTAGATCTTCTCCGGATTTACATCCAAATTTAAAATCGCACGGTAACCGCAACTCACGTCCGAATACGATATTTGCGGATGTCTGTCCTGTTGTTTCATGCACTGATGAACATCATAGATGAAGTACCTCAGGAAAGTCTTACAGAGAACCAGATTAGATCGAATAAGAAACCAAACCATAAGAACCAGCCTCCAAACTGAACCTCTAAACCATTACGTAACGCAATTCCAAATGAGATGGTTTGGACACCTCACCCGTATGGAGGAAAGCAAAATCCCCAAAATTGTGTACGAAACACAAAAGACAGGAAAGAAAAATGTGGGAAGACCTAGGCAAATTAGGAAAAAAGATATAAGAGAAAAACTAGAAAAGAAACGTATAAGTTGGAAAGAAGCAAAAGAACAAGCATTAGACAGAACAGCATGGAAATCTCTTTGGAAAAATCTCAACGCCTAACAGCATTAGAGATCATAGACGAAGAAAGATTTATAGTATAATTATTAAGTTTTATGTATAGTTTGTCTATCTATAACTGTGCTAGTACCTGTGTTGGTAATGATAATGTTAATTTAAAATATATTTTGTTTATAATTTTTAAGCACTTGCTTGTAATTACATTCAATTGTTTTTCTGTATTGTTTGACATATACTTATTTGACTCCTAACTGGAAAATTCTTATATAAATGAATATTTGCACAAAATTAAATCAGTTGTATGCTAACTGTCATATAAAGTTGATAAATTTGAGAAAATGTGGAGACCGTTTGAAATAAATAACGATGAAGCCTCGTCAGACGAAGAAACTAGTGTTTCCGATAAAAAAAAGAATGTGTGTACATTTACCACAAGAAGCTAAGCAAATAGTTTTAAATGTTTATAACTATTTAAAAAGTAGTTATTGTGAAAGTGCAGCACTGTTGAAAACTGTTGAAATGAAAAAAGATATATATTTAGTTCATAGGATGTTATAAATAAAGCTCGAATTTTAAGCAAAATGCACACTTTGTATGTTTCATCCTTTTTTTGCCACTTTTACTTACTTCAAGGCAACGTACCTATTTTTGCATATTTGTTGAATTCCTCGGTATATTTTGCCAATTAGACCATACTGGTAGAAAATTCGTTGTATGTAAAATAAGCGGGCATTTACTGGATCTTAACACCCTACAATTAAGGTTTTCGCCAAATTTTTTAGCTGCCGGCTGGAATTTTTAATATTTTCGTACCCTAAGAAGGATGTTGGAAATTTTTACTGAGTTTTGGTATCGTTGTATCGGGGGTAAAATAACAATTTTCTGATTTCATTCGGTTTAAACCATTCATTATTTGCACTTCATCGTAAATAGTAACATGTCTTTGAAAGTAATTTTATAGATTCGGCCATATCCGGTATTGTCTATAGAATGTGATTGTGTTTTTTGCAAACCCTGTGGAAAAGCGGTGAGTTCGATATTCATATTTTAATTTTTATGTTATTTATTATAATTACGAATAATTATTTTATTTCTTGCTATTTTGGTACTAATTCAATTTTGATTTATTATGTACATTTCAAACAAAACAAAAATAATAGACCAGCACTGTGGAACCCCTCTTTACAAAAGAAATTGCAAGTAAAGAACTTCAACGAATACATCGCAGATAGCTGTATGAGACAGCCTACTGTCGTTCCCAAGAGAGAATGCCTAACGGGAGAGTAATTCACTTAATCACGTCACTGTGAAATTATATGTATTCCTCTGGTCTATTACAGTGAATATTGGCAGAGTGGTTCATGTATTACGTATAACACTAATAGTAAAATATTAATGTTAGTAGTAGGCACTGATTGCGAACACATATGTGTGAATATCGTCCTATTAATTAGCATTTTTATGGTGTTATTTAACTGTTTTGTTCTTTATAATTGGTGACAATTTATAGATATTGTTGTGCATTCTGACTTTCTATGATTTAATTTTAGTGATTGCATCTGAGTGGGTGTACATTTTGATTCTTTATTTTAAAATTATTAAAAAACACTTCCATTTTTGTGAAAAAACTGTCATTCGTCAACTGGACACCTATTCTGTGCACAAGTCACCATGGTGATAGTGACAACATTGTTGACGTCAATAAACTGTATGCAATCCGCATATCGTGACTCAGCCTAGTGACATTATAGTAATTTTTGTTTCACTGGGTTATAGTTCTTTTAGGGTTATATTGGTGACAATGAAGTTTCATTTTATTTTCAAATATGACAACTTGTTGGATGCCATTTTATTTCTTTGTTCATTGCAAGCTGTTTCTGAGTAATAACCTGGTATATCGAACAGAAAAATCAGTAATACTTGTAATAAAGCCTTATCACTTTTTACTGGTGATTGAAGCGTGGTAAGTAAAAGTTATATTAATGGAATGTGCATAATGTTAAATCTTTTATTTATTTTCAGCCAAATGTAAGACGAAAACAAACAAAAAATATCCAGAGATAAGAAAGAAATTTTAGTGTCCTTCATGAAGGATCATCTTGATTTTGCACTGGGCCGATTACAATCTACAGAAGGACGTCAATTTTTTAAAAATCTGTTGATGATTTTGAGCCAGCAATTAAATGGTACAAGTGGAAAACAGAAAACTATTCAACAATAGCAAAGAGTGAGGAAATGTAATACGCAAAATATGTAATCTATAATTTTAACTTTTATAAGCAGACTTGGACATATAAAAATTAAAGTATAGAGAAAAGTGTCTGCCATGAAGGCAAGTCGGGACAAAAACTGGAGGCAGTCCAATGACAGAAATAAAAATATCTGATTCGGATGACCGTGTCATCAATATTGTCCGAATAATATATTTTCGGAATTGATGATCCTGAAAATATTTCTTTAGAAAGCGAGGGAGCAAGAAAAGAAACTAATATATGATTGGATGTTGCTGGCCCTTCTGGACTCCAAGAAATATCAGCAAAAAGAAAAGTATCTGCTTCTAGTTGGGTGCAAAATGCTGAATTTTTAGAGGGGACAGACAAGAAGACGAATGTAATTTATAATAAATGTTTTGTTATTTTTTTTATTAATAATTTATGAACTTTATAGATACCGGATGTACTTATAGATGATAAGGAAGAAGACGAAGCCAATTTTAATGCCTCGCAGAAAGTATTCCCACTGAATGACTATAATTATAAATAATATTCTTTACTCAGTGGTATTACGTAAAAAAAATTAATATTATCGTGACAGAATAATAATTAAGTTTTCCTCTAAAGAAAGCCGATCAAGTGTTGCAGCGGCAGCTACATAATGAAACAAATATTAAAATCGACGGGCTCTTAAGTGAAATGACAAAATTGAATAAGAATTTTGAAACACTTATTCAATTAAATAATCAATCCATGGATAACAGGATTGAAACCAATAACATATTGCAGCGAATTGCCCAAGCGTTACGACAATACCTTTAAATAATTACAAATTTGTATATTTTTATTATAAGTTGTATATTTTTATTATAAGTTGTATATTTATATTATAAGTTGTATATTTTTATTATAAGTTATATATTTTTATTCTGTACAATGTCTTTTGTTTTTAATTAATACGCGAAATTATATTCTTATGCTCGGTTTCACCAACAAAAGTGAAATTTTAATCATTGTTAAAATAAATAAAAGCAAATCAAAATTACATGTACAACAATTGAAATTTAACTTTTGTTGATGAAACCGAGCGTTAGTGCCAGTTTTTCAATCACCGATTAATGTTAATCATGATTAAATAATAATGGAAACTATGGTTACCATTATTATTTAATCATGATTAACATTAATCGACAGTAAATAGGCGATTGAAAAACTAGCCGTTAAAGAGATCCAAAACCGCCTGTTAGATGATAATTGGACATAAATTCAACATCGCTCACTGAAAATGTATCTTGATCATCTGTTACATTTCTTCTAAATAAACGATCCGCATGAATTTTGTTCTCGTTCTCAAGTTATTCTATTACAACCAATATTCCATGCATAAACGCCATAGTACCAGCCGAAATAATTTAAAATAATTTCTCCACTCAATATACTAATTTAGGGCTGAGATATCTAGGTACTCCTAATAAAATTGTCTGTCTAATTAACAAAAAATATCGCATTGAAACGATTAAATTATATGAACTGTCAATTTTGTATATGCTATATTTTTGTTTTTAGACAAATAAATTTATTGGGCACTTCGATATCTCTGCCTTAAATGTAATTTATGTTAGTAATCCTTGCATATATTCACATTTAGCTATAATCGAAAATTAAGTATATTTAAACAAAGCCCGCCAATATAAATATGTTTGTCAAAACTCAACATGTGCGATCACGTGATACACAAGCAACTAGTGACTAGCTCTAGACACCACCTCCGGAGGTGGTGTCTGCGAAGTGACTTTATATGACGTCACTACTACTAGTACACATAGTTCACCGCTAGAATGCGTTTCAAAATGTCACTGTAACTGGTGACTGGTGACTGGTGACTTGTGCACAGAATAGCCCTCCTGAAACCGATAGCGTTAATTAAATTAGTCAATTAAGATGCCTGTCACCTGCAGTTAGTGTGTCCGCGCCATCGCTCATAGATCTCCCGCGCTCAAGTGTATAATTTGCGCAAACTTGTATCATACACACAGTATGATTTCGAACATTACAAATCCCGCTCTATTCAGTGGCGCTGTGAGCAATGTATTGATGTCAGCGCCAGCGCTAGTGAGGCATCATTGGCTGCTGCCAGCCCTATGCAACTTTGTATATAAGCGCAGTTAGTAGACGTCCAGCTTTATGTCATTCGCGCGCATGACTTTGAACGAGAGAGATAGCTTAAAGAGGCCGGCATTTACTCAACGCCATATGAACGCAGGTTACTTTTTTCAATCATTAGTGTTGTTTGGTGATTAATAGTTATAAACAATTAGTTTGCAGTGGGTCGTAAGTGTTTTGCGCCCAATTGTACCAGCGGGTATGACTCAAATCATGACAAAATATCTTTGTTTCGTGCTCCAAAAGAGCAGTTGGAAATTTGGAAAAAAGTAGTAATATGAGCAGATATATATATATATATTATATTGCTTGTAAACAAAGAAAATGTATGTCACATAAAAGAAGCGGAATTAACAAATGTTAAAAATCGTGGTTTCTTAATCCACCCAAATATAAACATATTTAGATTATCCAAATATATTCAAGATAAATTAATATTATATATAGATAACCCTCGTGTATATGAAGAAACAGTGTATTCTGTAATTGAAAATTATGCATTCTCTTTCTCTTGTAGAGATCACAAGAAAGAAATAATATCTGTTTTTGTCCATGAATTTATTTTAATGCGCTTGAAGCAATATTTTAAACAGAATCAAAATAATATCAAATCTAGGTGTAAGGAAGATCTAAAAATCTAAATTAAGAAAGAATTGAAATATTCAGTTCGATCTGTTTTTATTATTATAAAATTATAAAATATATTGTATAAGTACAAAAATATTAATTAAGAAAAAATTTAAATATTCGGTTCTATCTATTTTCTTTATTATTTTTTCAATAAAATGTCCTATTTACATTATATAAATTTTGCCATTTTGTATTTTAAAATTAAAATATTAATGCCAATTTTACACTTGTGTAACTTGTCATGGTGTAGTTAAATAGCAAAAATGTACTACTAGAAAAATGTGTTTATATATGGTTTTACGTATTTATATTTGTCAAGCTAAACCTGATATAATTAAAGAAAAGTGTGTCTTTAATTTTAAATAATTGCAAATAACATTTTTTAAAGTAATTAGTTCTAAAAGTAAAGAAAACATGAATAGACTCGTAAGCACCCATGCATTCGCCAGACTCTTTTTCCTGTCGCACTCACTTTTTTGTCGCTCTCTTTCTACAACATTTCTGCGGATGCTTTACCCGCAAAACTCGCCTGTCCTTCAATATAATAGTTCGTGGCTGCTGCCGAAAATGCACGAACTGCGCGAACACCGGCGGTTTAATCAGCAAATTTAAACGTAGCTGATTCAGGCTCAGCTAAGTCAGGGGATATAAATAAAAACAATCTTAAAGAGCTCAATGCTAAAATAAAAACCATTGAGGTAATAAAGCATGAAAACAATGCACTCAAAACTTAAGTCGCTCATCTAACAGATAAATTAGATGAGTTGGAATAATACTTGCGTTCAAATAATCTATTAATTCACAACTTTCCTGAAAGAACCAATGAAAATGTAACTAAATTAATTTCAGACATAGGAATTGCTGTAAATGTTACCGTAACTGAATCGGATATACCTGTAGATGCAGCACACAGACTGCGCCAGAATACTGCAACTGGAAATAAACCGCGACCTATAATTGTTAAGTTTACATCCAGGTTGAAAAAAGAAAATTATCTTGCTGGTATTAAAGTTAAAAAACCCCTAAGAATGATCGACATCTATCCCAATATTCAACCGGAAAACTGTTATATTTGCAAATGATCATCTCACCGCAAAAAACAATTCTCTGTTTAAATGTGCACGTGATACACTTAAAGCTAAAGAATATAAATATATATGGTCTAAAAATTGCAAAGTTTTCGCTCACAAAGATGATACATCTCCCATTAAAATTATCTCGTCTAAAAATGATGTGAACAAATTATAAATTCACATATTCAATGCTGGACATTAATAATCTAAACTATTCGATGGATTTAATAGTTTATTATCAAAACGTTAGAGGTCTGCGTACAAAAACAAATGATATTCACCTTAATTCAATGGACTGCAGTTTTAATATTAATTGCTTGACTGAAACTTATTTAAATTCATCAGTGTATGACAGCGAACTTTTATCTAGTGAAAATAACATTGTTCGGCGAGATCGATCTTCCAGCATATCCGAGAAATCAGATGGGGGCGGAGTACTAATTGGAATCAACAATAAGTTTTCATGTACAGAACTGACCGATTGGTGTTCAGGGGCTGAAGATGTGTGGATAGGTTTGAATATAAATACTTATTGTAAATTTGTGTTTATATTCCTCCCGACGATCGTACTGCTATGTCTTTGTTTTTAGAAAAACTGGCTTTTATATTTGAAAATATGTCAAACAGTACATTCCTAATATGTGGTGACTTCAATCTGACCCATTTGCAGTGGGAACATATTAACAGTAACAAATTTTTACAGCCTGTTAACACGTACAATGCTTTGTCAACCGATTTTGTTGATATAATATCATATTGTAGCTTAAAACAATTCAATTATATTAAAAATAACAACGGTAGAATACTCGATTTAATACTGTCCACAGTTGAAGAAGCCATAATTACGCAATGTACGTTACCATTGCGTAAAATTAATTCAATGCACCATCCAATTAGAATTAATTTTAATAATTGCCGAATAATTCAAGAAAAATTTATAAATTTGGATCAGCAGACTATAATGTAATTAACGAATATTTCCGGAGCATTGATTGGACTGAATTATTAGGTAACTGTAGCACTGAAGAGATGGTAACAATGTTTTATGATAAAATCTGGTATGCAATAAACAACTTTATAACCTGAAAAATATTATCTAACAGGAATTATCCGTGTTAGTATTCGTATGAACTCATTAATCTTATCAAATAAAAAGACAAAGCTCACAAAAAGTATAAAATTTATAAAACTCAACTTAATTACAATACATTTTCAATTCTTAGAAGAAAGGTTAAGAATACAATTAGAGTTTGTTACGACTCATACATCAATAATATTAAAGAACAAATTATTAACGACTGTAAAAAATTTTAGTCATTTGTGTCATCTTTGAAAAAATACAATATTCCTTTAGAAATGCAATATAATGGCACAATATCGAACTCCGGTTCGGAAACTTGTAATCTTTTCTCTGATTTTTTTAAATCCTTCTTTGTAAATAATATTGATTCTTCAGTAAACACTAACCCTGATTGTACTCTAAACTGCTCGTCTAATTGTCTGTCAATAGTTCATATTGATGAGAACATTGTTTCTGATATCTTAACACGTCTTGATGTCAAGAAAGGTGCCGGGCCGGATAATAACCCTAGCGTATTTATTAAAAATTGTTCTCCATCTCTCAGTTTACCGCTAAGTATTATTTTTAATAAATCTTTACGAGACGGGCACTGCCCCGATATCTGGAAAAAAGCCTATGTTGTTCCTATATTTAAAGGAGGTAACGAAAACTTAATAGAAAATTACCGACCCATTTCTAAACTATGTGTTTTTGAGGAAATTTTCGAATCCTTAATTTTCACCTCACTTTTGGCTACAGTTATACCACTTATAACACCTCAACAACACGGCTTTTTTTCCAGGTCGGACTGTCGATACAAACTTAGTAGAGTATACTGAATTTATTCCAAGGAATATGGATGAAAGAATACAGGTGGATGCCGTGTACACCGATTTCTCCAAAGCATTTGATAAAATTAATCACAAGGTTTTACTACATAAATAACTGAAGTTGGTGTTCACGGTTCCTTACTGTACTGGTTTTGTTCGTACCTGACCGATAGAACTCAATGCGTTGTATCTCATGGGTATCAGTCACGTGACATCATTGTTACATCTGGGTTCCACAAGGATCCCATCTTGGGCCTTTACTCTTCAATATTTTTATCAATGATGTCTCGAAATGCTTTTCCCATTGTAACAATTTATTGTACGCTGATGATTTGAAAATCTATCACCCAATTCAATCTGTTAAGGATTGTAAGAATCTTCAATCGGATATAAATAATTTTGTAGATTACTGCGCTAAAAATAAATTATCAATTAATGCTTCTAAATGTTGTGCTATTAGTTTTACGCGAAATAGAAATAAGATTGAATATTCCTACACTATTAACAGTACACTTGACACTGTTAACCAAGTCAAAGACTTGGGTGTGATTTTTTATGGTAAATTGATTTTTGACATTCATGTAGATTATATTACAAAAAAAGCGTTCAAAATGTTGCGGTTCTTAATTCGAACAGCAAGAAACTTCAAAAATCCGTTTACTGTTTTATCTCTATATTTCTCGTTAGTTCGAAGTCTGCTTGAATTTTCTTCCGTGATTTGGTCTCCTACATATCATCTTTATATAAATAGAATTGAAAAAATTCAAAACAAATTTCTGAACTTTTTTGCTGCGAAATTCCCTAACTATTGTGTTAATGTATTATCTCTGGAAAAAAGAAGGGTCTTAGCAGATTTTATGTTTCTTTATAAGTTAATCAACAATGTAATTGATACACTATCAGTTCTCAGACAGTTCTCGTTTCGTGTACCTTCTAATTCCACACGATCATTTGATTTGTTTACGGTTCCTATTACCAGTACTAACTCTGCCGCTAATTCACCTATTAACAGAATTTCAATATTATTTAATAAAATTATGTTTGATAGTTCATCACCAGATATTTTTACTAATACGTTAAAACACTTTAAACCTGCAATTATTGCTAAATTATAACTCATAAAATCTGCTAATGCATCTTTATTATAATTTGTGTTAATTTCTAAACATGTTACTTATATTACCACACCTATATCTATTTGTTAATATTATGTATTACTTTATATTGTGCCACTCCATTATTGGGATTGTATCCTGTTGAATGGCCTAATTTCCATAAAATAAAAAAAATAAAAATAAAATAAAATTTCTAATCGCAGTGCCGCTTTATACAGATTCAGTAATCATTTCACATTTTGATACTTAAAAAAAAAGAAACCGAAGATACATTCAAGTGTGATTTATATCAGGATATACTTACATCGAATATACTGCTAAGTAAGTTAAGTAACCCAAATTTTAAGTCATTTCTTGAAAAGTATTGTAAAAATATTATTTCGGATGAGACCACATTAAGAAAAACCACAATTGACAATGTATGTAGAAACAATATCTAAAATTAAGGCACAATTATAAGATTATTTTATTTATTTTATTGTCGATGAAATCACAAATGTATGCGAGCGATATATAGCAAACTTATTAATTGTTGTTTTATATGAAAAGTCTCCACATAAACCTTAATTAATTGACGTAAAAGAATTGAAAAAAACGAACAATGTAACAATTATTAGACTTATACAAGAAAGTTTAATAAATATATCCTTGCTCAATTCTATACCATCTAATAAAATTGTATTAATGCTTAATGATGCTGCGTCATAAATGGATAAGGCTGGAATACATTTAAAGGTTTTTTACCCGAATTTCATACACTGCACTTGTGTCGCTCATGAAATAAACAGAGTCGCGGAAGAAGTACGAAATCAGTTTCCACTAAAGAGATGACTTACTTGCATTAATTCTAAGACCATTATTCTTCACCCATGCAGCCAATTTATCAAAATCGTCATTAATGAGATTACATTTTTCATTTATTTCTGCTGGTTTGACAGACGCAATAATTTGTGTGTCATCTGCGTAGGAATGTACGAGTATTTCACAAAAATTTAAAGTTGATGGGAGATCCGCTACGTAAAGTAAGAAGAATAATGGTCCCAAAATAGAACCTTGCGGGACACCACGATGCAAAGAAAAAGCAGTTGAATTAAATGTTTGTACAGTGTCGTGCATACTAACATAAAATTGTCTATTTTCAAAATAACACTCACACCACCGTAAAGCACTAATCGAAAACTTATAAAATTTTAGCTTAGCCAGAAGCAAACCAAAATCCACCATATCAAATGCTTTAGAGAAATCTATTTGAATTAGAAATGATAGTTTTGAATTATCATAATTTAGAATCAAAGAATTGAGTATATTTACTAGGCACGTATTAGTACTGTATCCGCTTCTAAACCCCGACTGAGTGGCAGGTAGGATATTTTTCTCTGCTACATAAGACATAATCTGGTCGCAGCATATTCGTTCCAGTATTTTGGACAGTGAAGAATACTAATCGGACGCAAATCATCAAAAGTTGAAATATTTGTATTCTTTGCAATTGGTTTAAATCCATAAATCAGGAACTACGCCATTCAACAAACATGAATTTATAATATGTGTAATATGGTCCAAAATAACTGGAAGAACAATTAACACCATTTTTCGTGATATTCCATCAATACCAACAGCATCAGATTTCAGTTTTCCAGCAACCTTTTCAACCAAATAACTATCCACACACATCAAATTAAAATACTCAAAGTTATTCTCCATGAATACATTATTCTTAAAATAATTAATAGTTTCAGGATTTATTTTTGCTAAACCAACTTTATCTATTAAATAATTACCATACTCCTGTGGTTTATACAGTGATTCAGGAAAGTTCTTAGTAGAATTTGAATTAACACCAAGACGTTTCAAATTGCTCGACAGTTTACTGGAATCGCTAATGTAGTTATTAATATTTTGATTTAAGAAAGCTTGCTTTTCTCTTCTGATTGCGGCTGTAGTAAGATTTCTTAATTGTTTATAATAATGTAGCTTTGAGTCAGTTTTATATTTTTTTAAATCTGCAAGAGCCTTGTTTCTTTTCTTTGCATGATTTTGATTACTGGATTAATCCAGGGAGTATACTGTCTATTTGTTGTAATTTTTCTGATAGGCGCATGCTTGTTGAATAAATCGGATATATTCTGATTAAGAAAAGCAACTTTATCATTAATATTATCTAAGGTAAGCATTTGATTCCAGTAGACTGCTTTGCAAACAAAACAAAAAAAAAATCTATATTGAAGTTTTTGAAGTCTTTGTATGTATATATTTTTGGTAAATTTAGTTCACAAATAACGCAATCATGATCAGAAAATTGACTGCAATTTAAAACTCCAGAATCTGCAATAATTGTTGTATCTGATATTAACACGACATCTATTAAGGATTGTGATACAGGGCTGGAATACTGATTAATTAACTGATGCATAGTGTTTTCGGATATCAAGTTACCAAAGAACTGAGAGCGTACATCGTTAAAAAGTAAATTAATGTTAATATCACCCATGTAAACAATATAGTCTGATCGTAATACAAATTCAGTGAACGCAGAAACCAGAAACGTAAGATCTTTGTAAAATTCTCGGTGAGGATTGTATATAACTCCTAGACACACACTTTTATTTTGAATAGTACACGATATTCATAAATGTTCTATATTATTATTCTCAACAAAATTTGTATTCAGAATTTTAAATCTTAACCCATTACGGACATAAAACGCAACTCCTCCACCACGTGGTAATTATTTATGTGAAATAAATGTGATAGAGCAGTTTCGCTAATCCATGTTTCCGTAACCGCAATGATATCAAAATTAAGTTCATTAACAAAATCGGTGAAATATAAAAAACAAGAATTGAGCGATCTAACATTGATTTGCCCAACTGTAAACTTAGTACTGTAATCAGCTGACATATAATTTCAAAAAACAAAAACGAAAATAAACAAAAAATTTAACAAACATATCATTGATCAATGACAAATCAATTAAAGGTCGTTGACTTTTGCCTGTTCTGGGGATATTAATTAACAACGAAAATAAGAGTGTTTAAGTAAAGTATCATCGCAAATTCAGTAGTTTGAAGATAATTTAAAAAATATAGCAAAATTGAATAACTTTGATAATACATGAACAAAATGCAGAATTAAGGCTTTAAATTTTGTAAATCTTCCAAAAAACTGATAACATATTTCTGGTTTCTACCTCTTTTTTTGACATTTACGTGAATCCGTTCATCTGTTGTCCAAACATTCATAAATGAAAATTTATCCACAGCTGCCTTGAGGTGAGTTAATCTGAATTTAGTTAGGTCTTCTCTTATGATAATGCCTGTTCCCTTGAGCTCTTTCTTCTCTGTGAACACTTTTTGATGGGAACGATAGCTCACAAACTTCACTATAACTGGACGTTTGGTTGAATTACTAACAGGTTTCCCTATTCTATGACAACGATCAATATCATTTATGGAAACGTCCACGTTCAGTTTATTCCGAAAAAGATTTACAACACATTCATCGATGTTTTCATTGCGCGTTTCCTGTAATCCGAAGATTCTAATATTATTGCGCCGCGTGTACTGCTCAAGATCGTCGACACTTTTCTCATAATTGGTGCACGATTCTTTCAAATCACTATTTCCCAATTTAAGAGACTTGATTTCTTCATTAAGCTCGTTGTACCGCACATGTCACTTGCTCCACTATTATCTTCACGAAACATGGATTTTCACCCAGCTTCGACAATGAGGTAGTAATCATAGTGGTAATTGCTTCAATATCGTCTTTAGAAAGCATTTTTACTACTTTTTTAAACAACGAATTACATGTTAAATCCCTATGTTCGAGAGTTGCGTTCACCACCCATGTATATATAAATAAAATGAGTTATAGTTATTGATTTTAATGAATCTTATATTTTCGTTTTTTTATAACATGTAGGTATATATTAATATTATTTAAATACCAATTCATTAGATGCTTTACCGATTTTAATAAAATGTGATGTATTACTAACTGATATCATGGAATATAAATGATAAGAAAATATGAATTATCCATGTACCCTTATTGTTGATTTGTATGCTTGTCATGGAAGATATCTTAATTTTTATTTCGACATAATTTTAAATCAAGTTGTAAGTTTCAACATTTCATTTACAAATAACCTAATATTATAGTAATAATTTATTAAAATATCTGAGAATGTTTCATTATAAATCTAACGTAGATAATATATGATAATTTATTAAAATATCTGAGAATATTTCATTATAAATCGAACGTAGATAATATATATATATATATATATATATATATATATATATATATATATATATATATATATATATATATATATATATAATATAATTTCGTAATTAACGTTGCCTACTGTCTGCACGTTAAAAGAAAAATAGCCTTTCCTATTAAGGTATATTTCAGCATCATTTTTACCAGGTGAAAATAAAATAATCGTTACTTATATATATATATATATATATATCCATTTTTAGCACTTTTTTCAGTTTTAAGGCTGTATCTCTGAAAGAATACGTCTGAAATGGCTGATTTTTCGGTATGTTGGACCCAGAACCATAGTCTTACAACTTCATCACTTGGGAAAGCTATCTAGACAACATGGGCTGAAATATTTTTAACTTAAAATAAACTTTTTTCGCCATGTTTTATATTTTCGAAAATATAACGTATTTTAAGCTAATAAGTTGCTATTTTTCTGAGTCAAAAATGAAAGTTTTCGGTCTAAAAACATGCGGAAGATCAAAAAAACTGTAAACAAAATTTTTAGAGGGCGCGCGAGACCCTCAAAAATGCCATTTTAGCATTTTAGTATTTAGTATTTATTTTAGTATTGGTCTGAAATGGCTAGTCTTTGAATATGTTGTACCCAAATTGATATGCTTTAATGTTTATATGGAAAAGCTAACGAAATAATATGGTAATAGTCTAAGTAAAATCAATTGTTTTCGTTATCTTTTATTTATTCGGCAACTAACTTTTTAGATAATAAGGTGCAATCTTCTTGTTTATTTTACTGAAGTGCCATTACAGTAATACTATCACTACAAAAACAGGTGTCTTTTCAAAGGACGTTTTTGTATAAAAGACATGAAAAACGTCTTATACGAAGATGTTTTCCAATGAAAAGACACTAAAAAGTGTCTAAACGTTTTTTTAAGAAGACACTTTGTTTTCTCGTGATATTATAATAATTTGCGCAACGTAATTTTACTTATACTGAAATAGACAGTGGCGGATCTAGGATTTGTTTTGATAAAGTTTTCTTTGTTTGTTTTACATATTCAAATGTTTTGCATCTTTGTCAACGAAATCCTGGATCCGCCTCTGGAAATAGAAGATAAGAATGGGGTTGGTAAGCGACATTTTGAATTTCTTTTCAATCATCGGCATTTATTTCAGTGATTAAAGGACACATTTAATGCACTTTTGTGGCACATTTATTTTAAGACCAAGTGTTACTAAAAATATTGTATATTTTGTAAACTCGCCTCGCTGACGATTGGAGGCAATTGGTCCGGGCCTCACATTTTTATATGTTCCCGCCGCTATTGTAGTTCGCGTCTGATTAGTGTGGTGATTCGACCATTGCGCTGTGATTTGCACGTTCTGGACGGTAGGGGAAGAGCGCGTGGCACAGAGCGAGTTCTAGGAACAAGTTCGACCCGCGCACTATCCCGAACTCTTGTTCCGGGAATTCAACCCACTAGGCGCGCCGTGCGCGATTTTCGGAAAAGCTCTGACGTTAAAGTTCGTGGAGGGTTCACGGTACCATATTTCACAGATAATTTAATTATACTTCACTGATGATTCGTATGAATTAAACAATGGAGTGTAATAATATTCTTGATTTTCTTGTTATTAAATTTAAAGTTTCAAGTACAAATTAAAATGATTAATATGTTTCAGATTAATTATGGAAACGGAACGGCGAAACAGCAATAGAAGTGTAAACTTTGACAATATTTTTGTTCCTGGGTGTTTACCAGAAAATGCATTACCAACTTCTAAAGATGTTATATAGTACTTTGAATATTTAAAAACACACTTTCCTGACAAAACGCAGTCAGAGTTACAGTGCAATATTACAGAAAAATTGGAAATAACGCGGAAAAAAATCTCAATTCCTATCGTATTAACGAAAACAATTTCTAACAAAATTAAGGAATTGGTTGACAAATATAAATTGGTTCGAGATAATAAGCGAAAATGCAAGAATTCAGAACAGTCGATCGCAAAATTCATGCAGTTCGCGAAAGATTGTGATACATTATTTGACCTTGCTAAATAGAAATGTGCGATTGGTACGTGTAACTGCGACATCCCCGATGAAATCAAATTGTTTTTAAATGATCAGAGACGTGATCGAAAAATGTTTTTATCACAAGTCGTTCGTAAATTACGTAGTCGATCATTGTCACTGATTACCTCAGGCCAGTGATTCAGAAGGTGGCGGGTCAGAAATTCTTTCAGAACCGACGGACTCTGAACAAACAACTTCTTCCAATATGGATTCTTCTTTTTCACAGGTATTTAAACTAATCTTGTAATAATTATTAGGCTTGTCGGAGAATTCGAATATTCATGAATATTCAAAAATATTAAGACGAATGAATATTCATACCAATCGAATATTCGAATATTCAGACGGAATGAATATTCGAATATTCGAATATTCAGATGGTATGAATATTCATGAATATTCAAACTCTCTCTTTGTATTATTCGAATAGTTCAAATTGGCAGTTTCGACAAGCTCTTGATAAATTCTTGAATTTGGGTCTCAGTGAGAGCAAGTCGTGAAACGTGTTATGAGATTTACACAAACTTTGATACAATATGTTTATTTTTTTTACAGCCTACACCACAACCTGCACAAGTGAGGTTTAGATTAACAAATCTCATTATAGCCATGGACCGAACTGGTGTGTCACAAAGAAACGCTGCGATTATTGCCAATTCAGTGCTTCAAGATGTGGGTTTCATTACGGCGAACGATACACACCTGGTAATCGATAAATCGAAAATCGCAAGAGAGCAGACACTTTTTCATAAATCCTTATTAAGTGAAGTATCGTGGAACAAAGATTTGGTTGCGCTTTATTTCGATGGACGCAAGGACCTAACACTCGTTCAAGAAAAAAAAGGGAATAAATATTATCGCAAAGAAGTCCGCGAAGAACACGTTAAAATACTGCAAGAGCCACATGAAATATATTTAAGTCACGTTGCACCTTCGACAAGTACTGCTGCTCATTTATTCGAATCAATGTACGATCATCTTAGTCAAATGGAAATTAATTTGTCCAACATAGGTACGCATAACATTTTTTTAAATTCAGAATAACTAACTCTATGTACAATAACTGAACTTGAGTTTAACTTTCGATTTTATATTTAACTTTGCTGCAGGTGCTATCGGATGCGATGGAACACCAGTAAATACTGGCAAGAACAACGGTGTAATTCGAAAAATGGAGAAGTTGGATAAATCATTGCATTGGTTCATTTGCCAAATTAATGGCAATGAATTGATTCTGCGTAAAGAATGGTAAATGTTCAAATGACTTGGCAAACAAAAATCCTGGGCCAGTTTCTCATTCCCGTTGGCTAACCACGGCTAACCGTCTCCTGAGACTATATGTGGCGACTGAAAAACCCAATAATAAATTGGAAAATATTGTGGATCTAGTAATTAAAGTGTACGTTCCGGTAAGGTTTAATATTAGAAAGAATGAAAAATGTTATATGGGTCCCCATAATTTGTTTTTAAGCATCTCACTTTCTCGTAAGTTGCACACAGAAATTAAAAAAGTAATTGATCCAGTAATTCAAAGAAATGGATATTTTGCACATTCAGAAAATCTCTTGCTAGCAATGATGATGAACGAACGGCTAGAAGTTCGTTTAGAAGCTCTGAAAAAAATTCAGACTTGTAGACAATCAGAAAACCAGGATTGCGTGTATATGAACTTCCAAAAATTAATTTCGATGCTGAAGAGTATACAAAATTAATTGATTGGAACGAAATGTACGAACCACCATTAATCAAACACGTTGACAATGACACATTAACTACATTAATTTTAAATGATTATTTTAAACTGACAGAATTATTAAATTATCCATGCCATACCCAAGCCGTCGAAAGACATGTAAAATTAGTCACCGAAACATCGAAATCAGTTTGTGGTTATGAAGCGCGACATGCTAAAATATTGTCCGTACTAAAATCGCGATCAGAGATGCCTATTTTTGATTCCAAAAAAGATTATGTTATAAGAAAGAAATAACATTGTATTTAAGTGCAACAAATTTCTTCCTCAGTTTGTATTATATTCCTACGAAGTAAAGTGAACTATTATTTATGACAAATACCGAACCAAGATAAAGCGTGTGTTCAAAGATACAAATCAAATGTACAACTCCAATGTTACTTGAATCTCAATTGAAACGAACGGAATAAATAGCGATGGCTAAAAAGAATTTCAAACAATTTATTTATTAACCATTTTACCACAGTATAGGTAAGTTACTTTGAAGTGTGCGCAAATCATTACAGTATGATATTATTGTAATGGCAATGGCAATCTGTGAAGTATAGTTGTTTAGTAACGTTCAGCAAAATTTTTGCACATTTAAGTGGTAAATTTTCATTAATAATTATTAAATTTTATATTAAAGTGTGTGTAAATTAGTTGTGAATAAAGTGAAATATATAATTTATTAATATTCCTCAGCATTAACAACATATTTAATCTAAATAAAAAAAATTCTATTCCAATTTTTGACTTAAGTCAAATCAGCAAGTCTACTCAAGTACTTTTTATTTTTATAGTCGTACCGTTAAATTTACGAGTGCCAAGAAAATGTCGTTGTTGTACTCTTCTTGCAATTCGACTTACGATACATCTTTTGCGGTGAAATGTGCTAGTTGCAACCTAAATTTTCATTCAGTTTGTGCTGATTTATCGCAATCTGATTCAAGAATGTTGCGGTCAAAGAAAAATTTTAAATGGTTCTGCAACACATGCAATTCTTTGCCCTTATCACACTCTAATAAGTCAACAAATGATTGTGCCGAATTAAAAGATTTAATTCTTACTCTGCAAGCAGATTTAAAGAGTATGAACGATAAACTCGAAAAACTAGAAGTTACCAATAAAACCAAACTTGAACAAAATACAGAATTTGAGGTTATTATTACTGAGATAAATGAACGAAAGCATCGAGAATGTAATATTATTATTTATGGGCTTTCTGAAAATCCATCCAATGATCGTCAGTCCGTTAATTAATTATTATCTACAGTGCTTCCTGAAATAAGATGCAATGATTTTTCATTTATGCGTTTGGGCAAAAGAGTTGAGAATAATGTCAGACCAAGACCTATAAAAGTTTTGTTTAATAATGTTAATTTAATGAAACAAGTTTTCAAAAACGTAAAAAAAATTAAAAGCAGTGCTAAATTCAGCAATGTATCAATTTCAAATGATAAAACTCCGCGGCAACGTGAACACTTTGCGTTACTGCGTGAAGAATTAAATAAACTTAATGCTGATGGTAATGAAAAGTATATAATAAAATATGTGAACGGTACTCCATGTATTTCAAAAAACTAATTCATAATCATATCCGTTCTGAACCACATTCAGTGTCTGTGAGTTTATATTATCAAAATGTACGGGGTCTCAATACCAAGTTATCACAACTTCATCATAACGTACTGACCACAGACTATGACATTCTTGTTTTAACTGAAACGTGGCTCAAGGACAATGTGTTTGACGCTGAGTTAGTTGATCGGCGTTACCTGATATTTCGGACCGACCGTGATCAGGAGGGGACCTGCAAGACGCGAGGCGGCGGAGTTCTCATCGCAGCCAAACCTTCATTAAATCCAGAAAGTTTCAGCATTATTTGCAATGTTTCTTCCATTGAATTTTTAGGTGTTAAACTAATTGTTCATGATACAGTTTTTTACTTAATTTCTGTTTATATTGCTCCAGATGCTAGTAATGAGAATTACGAATCTTTATTTGATACTTTAGGATCTCTCCCTTTTATTTTTACTTCTAATGTTATAATAATTGGTGATTTCCAAATTAAAAGAAACGTATGAAGATAGTAATGTTTCTGATACAATTGTACTTCATTTCAATAGTTGTTTAAATCTTTTGAATATGGAGCAATACAACAATATTGTAAATAACAATGGACGTCTACTTGATATAGTCATTTCTAATTTTGTTTGTACCGTTGATCGCTGTGACGATCCAGTCTTGCTCGAAGATGGACATCATCCTGCACTGTTTGTTGAATTCTCATTTCTTAGCAAGTATCATTTCAAATCTTGTTCTAAATTCGATACATACTATCAATTCAAGCACGGCAATTACGAACTTCTGTATAAATTGTTAAACGAAATTGACTGGAGCTGAATAAATGATTATAACAACGTTGACTTAGCTGTTGATGCGTTTTATAATGTATTGTTCAATGTATTTTATTCTTGTATTCCTAAAATTAGTAGACGCAAAAGTAAGTACCCTACATGGTTTAATAATGAGCTCATTTCTCTGATTAAAGCTAAAGATCGATATAGAAAATTATATAGAAATACTAGTTTGTCAATTTATTTAAGTAAATTTAAAGAATACAGAAATAAATGTAAAACGATGTCTACAACATTATATCGTAATTATATTGACAAAATTGAATCTAATATCAGGTCTGATAACAATGTAAATCATTTTTGGTCTTTTGTCAATAATAAAAAAAACAGCTCGGCTATACCATCAAACATGTTTAGTGACAATCTTTCTTATACTGGTGGTTCTGAAATTGTAGAAGCTTTTGCTAATTATTTTCAGAGTGTTTTTACTTCCAACAACAGTAGTTGTAATAATAACTATGTCAGTTTGAATGATTCTTCAGTAAATAATACTTATCTATATCTTAACGGTGTAACAATTTCGGATGTAACAGACGCTATTAATGCTCAAAACAATACAAATTCTGTCGGACCAGATAATGTACCTATATTTATTGTTAAAGGTAGTGCTGATTTATTATCACAACCACTCTGCTACTTATTTAAATTGTGTTTACGGTTGCAAATATTTCCACGTAAGTGGAAAATTGCAAAAATTTATCCATTATTCAAATCTGAAGATAAAACTCAATTACGAAATTATCGAGCAATCTCTTGTTTGAGTGTTTTCGCTAAAAATTTTGAATTTATTTTATATAAAAACATACAGATGCAAACACAACATGTCATTAGCAGCTATCAGCATGGTTTTGTGAGAGGTCGTTCAACGGTAACAAACCTATTGTCGTTCACTCAATATACGTCAAATGTATTAGCTGAAAGAAATCAAATTGACTGCATATACACAGATTTTTCAAAAGCATTTGACACTGTCTCTCACTTTATATTATTATCTAAACTTCAGCTGATTGGCTTTGCAGACAACTTACTTAACTTGATTGCTTCTTATTTACATAATAGAACTCAATATGTTTTTGTTGATGGTTTTAAATCTCAGAGTTATTGCGTAACTTCTGGTGTACCTCAAGGGTCCGTTCTCGGTCCCATGCTCTTCTTGTTATTCATCAACGACATTGTTAATGTCATCTCGTCATCAAACTGTCTTATGTTTGCCGACGATTTCAAATTGTTTAGTTCTGTATCAACTTTAAATGACTGTGTGGAACTTCAGTGTGACTTAGAAAAAAATTACGAATGGTCAATGAACAACAATTTATACTTCAACTTAGATAAATGCGAAACCATGAGTTTCTCTAGAAAATTAGAAACTATTCAATTTAACTATTCAATTAATAGCGTTGCTCTGAATAAAGTGACTAGTAAAAAGGATTTAGGGATTATTTTTGATGTGAAGTTATCATTCATTCCTCACATAAATTTTACTATCAGGTCTGCAAGTAGAATCCTTGATTTTATTTTGCGAGTAACGTTGGAGTTCCGTAATAAATTTTGTTTGCAAAACCTTTTCGTCTCATTGGTGAGAAGCAAATTAGAATATGGTAGCATAATTTGGTCTCCGTATTATATTTATCAAGTTTTGTCTTTAGAACATGTTCAAAAAAAGTTTTGCAAGTACTGCTATTTTCGAATTTATAATAATTGGCCTAATATTGAATACAATTGTTTATTAGTTATGTTCAATCTTGAATCTCTTAAAACTCGCCGCATAAAACAACAAATTCTGTTTTTGTATAAAATTATAAATAATTTAATTGATGAATCTGATTTACTCGCTCAACTAAACTTTTATGTGCGTCCTTGTAATTTAAGACATTCTGTTACATTTTCTTGTCATTTTTCAAGAACAAATTTTCATTCCAACTCACCACTTAATGTAATGTTTAAATTCTTTATTGTATATTGCAAAGAATTAGACTTTTGTGAGTCTCTATTTACATTCAAAAGAAAATTAAACAATTTATTGTCTTAATTTAAAATGAGTAAAATGTTCATAATTAATTTTGATTTAGCACCATTTGTTATTTCAATTTCTTATGTATAGTTTTAAGTTTAATCTAGATTTATTAATAGTTAATGTTTTTGTGAATAATCATATATGTTTTAATTGTTCTTTTTTTGATTCTTATTGGCTATTAATTTCTTAATATGTATTGATATATATTTCATTATAATTTATATATTACATGTTCTTGTTTAGGATATAGTTACATTTATGAAATTCTACTATATTATTCTGTAATAGGGTTTTTACCTGTAGAATTATAAATAAATAAATAAATAAATCAATAAATTCAGTAAAATAAACAAGCAGATTGCACCTTATTATCTAAAAATACGGTTAGTTGCAGAATAAATAAAAGATAACGAAAACAATTGATTTTACTTAGACTATTACCATATTATTTCGTTAGCTTTTCCATATAAACATTAAAGCATATCAATTTGGGCACAACACATTCAAAGACTAGCCATTTCAGACCAATACTAAAATAAATACTAAATACTAAAATGGCATTTTTGAGGGTCTCGCGCGCCCTCTAAAAATTTTGTTTACAGTTTTTTTGATCTTCCGCATGTTTTTAGACCGAAAACTTTCATTTTTGACTCAGAAAAATAGCAACTTATTAGCTTAAAATACGTTATATTGTCGAAAACATAAAACATGGCGAAAAAAGTGTATTATAAGTTAAAAATATTTCAGCCCATATTGTCTAGATAGCTTTCCCAAGTGATGAAGTTGTAGGACTATGGTTCTGGGCCCAACATACCGAAAAATCAACCCTTTCTGACGTATTCTTTCAGAGATACAGCCTTAAAACTGAAAAAAGTGCTAAAAATGTCATTTTTGAGGGTCTCGTACGCCCTCTAAAAAAATTTTTTTACAGTTTTTTCTGTGTTCCGCATGTTTTTACATAAAAAACTTTCATTTTAAAGCCCAGTCGACATTTTTGGATTTTTTCGACCCACCCTAATATATATATATATATATATATATATATATATATATATATATATATATATATATATATATATATATATATATATATATATATATATTATTGTGTTATATGTACACCGTACTGTTCCAGATAAAATGCAACATAGGTGGTCAATGTAAACTGTTAAATAATATTGGGTATAGTATGTTTTAATAAGCCAAGGTAATGTAGGATAGTAATTAAAGGACTTAGGCTTAAGTTGTAGTCAATTTTATTTAAATATAGTTGACAACGTTTCGATTACGGATGTAACCATCTTCAGGTCAAAAAACAGTTGGTAAAAATAGCAACACAAAAAACTGAGTCGTCACCTCAACTCTTCGGATTCAGCACTGTATCTTAGAATCTTGTTTTTGCTTCGTTTAACTTCTTAACAAAATTTTTTTTTTATTTTGCACTTTGCTGATTCCGAACTTTGACTTAAAGTTTTTATATATAATTATTTTTTGTGTTGCTATTTTTACCAACTGTTTTTTGACCTGAAGATGGTTACATCCGTAATCGAAACGTTGTCAACTATATTTAAATAAAATTGACTACAACTTAAGCCTAGGTCCTTTAATTACTATCCAATATTGGGTATTGTGTCGCAATCCCAATATAAAACAATCTATCCTCTTCTGATAATCGTCTATAAATGATATAATTTTTCTGTGATTAATGCTGCTCCTTCTGCACTTCCTGTTCATATATTCGTCAGGATAAATAACAAACGAAATACAGGGAATATGTACATCAGTTTTATTAAGATAAAGATTTACAATGATAATTAATTTCAACTTCTCTCGTCGATCGTCGGATACACACTATCTTAAAAACTATTTACAAAGCCTCATGCACCCTAAACCAATCACACACGTCTCTTCATCCCTCACCTATTCTAACATGTTTCCACATTCGGCGTCACTCAGACGGACTCAGGCACAGTTGACTTAATTTATTAGTTTAGAAACACAAACACAACCCCAAACATATCATTCTCACGATACTTAATATTTTCTAAACCAAGGGCTATAAAATAGCTAACACTAGACGAAACATACATAATTTTAAAAATAATAGCCTAGCAATTAATAACGATACTTAACTTTAAACACAACACTGTCACTAATTTCACATTTTGTTTATAATACATTATTTACATGTGACAACCTGAAATATTACCACAATTCGGCTATCCTGATGATATTGATGCCCTCATCAAACTAATAACAAATTATTTTCTCGACACTAGTTTCAGTCTATCTACCGCAATGATTCCTTTGTAGAATCTACTACTCTGTTGTTCACCTTCTATGTCTTGTATTAAATACCTATCATTACCTACATATTTCACTACCTCATATGGCCCTCTATATTTCGGCGCTAACTTCCTACTTTGTCCCGTTGCCGGTATTTCAGCGCGTACTAAAACTAAATCTCCTACATTGTATGTTGTCGGTTTTCTCCTATTTTTATTAAACTGTTTACACAAATTTTCTTTATTTGTTTCCAGTAATTCTTCAATTGATTTTAATGAATCTGTATCTCCTAATTCATCATTTAATTCTTCAATTTCACGTCACAAGGGGTTATTATGAAATCCTACATTTTTATAGCTATGAATAACACTAAACGGCGTACGTTTAATTACTCGATGTACTGTATTATTAATCGTCCATTGAACTTCAATTAATTTTTCATCCCAATTAGTATCCTCTATCTGATCAGTACTTTTAGCTAAACAGGAAAGAATTATTGAATTTACTCGCTCTGCCTGTCCGTTAGCGCGCGGTGTACCTGTCGCGATTTTTACATGTTGAATATTATAATTGTTCACAATTCCTTGAACTGATTTGACTCAAAAGCAGCACCACGATCGCTAATAATTTTCTCGGGACGTCCGTAATGCGACATAAATTCTCTAATAAACTGTACCGTGGATCTCGCACTGGTATCAGGCACAGCTTTTAACATTGAATATTTGCTATATCCGTCTACGATTAGCACTACGTATTTATTTCCGTCTTTAGTCGTTAAAAATGGCCCTAAATGATCCGTATGTATTACTTGGAAGGGCGTATTTCCCTTATCTAACGGGTGTAAATATCCTGGTTGTTTTCCGGTAGGCGTATTGTAGAATAAACAATTGATACATCTGTTAAAGTATTCTGTTATAAAATTTCTCATTTTCTCACTTTAGCTAGAGTTTTATCGATTCCAGAATGCATTAATTGTTTATGCGTTTCACTTACAATTTCATAACGCAAATCATTCGGTACGTATAACCGCCAACGTCCTTTACTTGTTCTATATACTCGACCATTGTACAAAGTAAACTTTTCGTGACTTGCTTTATCTCCGTTTTCTAATTTATCTACAATTAAATTTATTTCATTACAAGTTCGTTGTAATGCAGCTATCCAATCTGTATTAATTGTTATACCAAGCACAGGTAATCCGTCAATAGAAATTTCTTTTGAATTTTCAACCAGATTTCTACTTAGCGCGTCAGCTACACGATTACTCTCAGCTTTATGATATTCTATGACGTAATTATATTCTGATAATTTGACAAACCACCTCCCTATTCTTGGATTAAGATCTCTTTTATTTGCTAATAATTTTAAACTATTACAATCTGTGCGAATAATGAAATTAATCCCCAATAAATATATTCTAAATTTTTCCAACGCATTTACAATTGCTAAACACTCAAGTTCATATGAGTGATACCGAGATTCTTCGGGCGACGTCTTTCTACTAAAATATGATACAGGATGTAATTTACCATCTGATTGTTTTTGATATAAAACGGCACCAATACCGATACTACTCGCGTCCGTATGTAACTCAGTGTACGTCACTAGATCATATACTGCTAAAATAGGTTTATCTAATAATTTAGCCTTAATCGTTTTAAACGCGATTTCCTGTTCTTTTCCCCACTGAAATTTTACATCCTTGCGCAATAAATCGCTTATCGGTCTAATTAAAGTTGCAAATCCTCGAACGAAACGTCTAAAATAACTCGCTAACCCTATAAACGAACGTACAGTATGTTGGTCAGTCGGTACAGGAAAATCTGACACTGCTTTTAATTTTCTACTTCCGGGCTCAATACCATTTCCCGATACTGTAAATCCTAAGTATTCTATTTTTGACATTAAAAAGAAACATTTACTCAAATTTAGTGTCAAATTAGCATATCTAAATCTTTCAAAAATTTCTACAAGTTTATCTAAACCTTCAGCTATCGTTTTTGAGGGAATAATAATATCATCAAGGTATGCCAAAGCTGTGTCATAATTCAGGCTACCTAACACAACATTAATTAATTTTTGAAAAACACTGGGGGCATTACACAGTCCAAATGGCATTCTCTTGAACTGATAGTGGCCATCAGGTGTGATGAAAGCAGTCTTACCTCTCGATGCCTTTTCCATGGGTACCTGGTAGTAGCCACTGGACAGATCCAACGTTGTGAAGTAGCTGTAACCTCGCAGACGGTCCAGCTGATCGTCGATGTGCGGAATCGGGAAGTGCTGCTTGGCCGTCTGCTTGTTTACCGCCCTGTAGTCGATACAGAGCCGGACGTCACCTGTTTTCTTCTTCACCAGGAGGACGGGACTCGCAAATGGCGAATCGCTGGCTTCCACGATGTCGGCCGCTTCTAACTCGTCAACAATGTCTCTCACCTTTTGTCTTTCGGAATAAGACAAACGATACGGACGATAGTACACAGGTTTATCGTCTGTTAATTCGATGCACATTTCCGTCAACTTAGTACACCCGATTTGACACATATTACGCGCAACTAAATCTTTGTAATTGTTCAAAATAGTTAATAATTTTTCGGCATCTCGTCCAATAAGTTCAGTATTGATTTCACTGCTATTTACCGAAACATCATTTATTTCACGCGAATATGTTCCTTCACTACATAATTCACCACGCGTAATTTTAACGTCTTTTTTAATAATTAAATCAGTTCCCGTTACGTTTAAAATTGGTATTACTGACTCTCCAGCATTGTCCGTAGTCACAACACAACGAGGTATTAATTCTCCACTTTCACGTAGTCCACCTTCGACACATAATTCACCGTTACAAATGTTTGTTTTTACATTCACATGTCCCAAAAAATTATTAGGTTTTATTGTAGCTTCTCTAGCCCATAAAACACTTTTTAATTCCTTATTTGTAACATCATTTATATCCGTTATAATTGACATTGTATCAGCTGTTTATAGCACGATAATATGCGGTTGCTCAGTGTACGGATGACCCACAATAAGATCTATTTCTTGAAATTTCTCGGGCACTACCTGGAACTCAACAGTAGCAGGAACATTGTCTATTGTTAGTTCTGCAGTACACGAACCGACTGGTTTTACTACACCACCTCCGAATCCGTTTAATTCTTTCACATTTTCGTCACTGTAGTTTAACCCAATTTTGTCCGCAATGTCTTTTCTCAGAGCGCAAATCTGACTTCCCAAATCAACATAACTGCGCACTAAATTGTTATTAATTAACGCATCTTTAAAATATTTTGCATTCGAATCCTCACTTTCAATATGCAACATATTTGAATTATGTTTATTGCTAATTTCAGTACGGTTCTTATTTTCGTCTTTTCTTGGACAATTACGCGAAATGTCCTTCGCCGTCACAATTAAAGCACTTCACTGCAGTCGTACTTTGTCTCGCATTCGATTTCGCGTAACAATTACTGGCAATATGTCCTAATTTACCGCTCTCGTAACATTTTACACCTTGTCTGTCCTTTACACCGTATTTACTTTTAATTTCTTTTGCACCGCTAGGAACACGATCTTTCATTCCACTATTTTTATTCGCTAATTCACCAACACTCTGAATTGCTTCGATTAATTCGAACACCGTTTTATAACGGAATAGTGGACCGAGGAAAATTCGATACTGTTCATTATTTAACCCGTCCACTATCCATTCGATTATTTCGTTGTCGTCCATCTTTGCACGATTGCACCGTGCATACTTTTCATAAATATATTCCAACACTTCTTGAGTGTATTTCCGCCGATAATTCTGTGCTTCTAATCTCAAGCTCATCGAGGACCGTCGGCTAGGAAATGTTTTCTGCAGGAGCGCTTTCCACTCGCTCCAGGTTCGATCACCTGCGGGGACGCTGTCCCTCCAGCTCCTCGCAACTCCACCTAAGTTGCCCAGGGCGTAATGCCGAATCTCCACGTCGTCCCATCGATAAAGGCGCTGAAACTTTTCCAGCTTTGCGATATACTCCTCGATATCGCCACCCTTTACCGGGTTGAACACCGACAATAACTCGCGTACTCCACTCAGGTGTACACCCCTGGCACTCTCGCTGGTACCGCTGTAACCACTACAGAAGCTTTCCGTTGCCGCACTCTTCTGTCCACGTTTTCCACCCATCATTGATTAATTATAATGTTAATTCACTCGATAAAATAAAATTGATGCACGCACTGATTATTCCGAAGACACACACACAATCACAGACAATCTCAGGCACTTTGAGCTCAATCCCACTTCTGATAATTGTCACAATCCCAATATAAAACAATCTATCCTCTTCTGATAATTGTCTATAAATGATATAATTTTTCTGTGATTAATGCTGCTCCTTCTGCACTTCCTGTTCATATATTCGTCAGGATAAATAACAAACGAAGTACAGGGAATATGTACATCAGTTTTATTAAGATAAAGATTTACAATGATAATTAATTTCAACTTCTCTCGTCGATCGTCGGATACACACTATCTTAAAAACTATTTACAAAGCCTCATGCACCCTAAACCAATCACACACGTCTCTTCATCCCTCACCTGTTCTAACATGTTTCCACATTCGGCGTCACTCAGACGGACTCAGTTGACTTAATTTATTAGTTTAGAAACACAAACACAACCCCAAACATATCATTCTCACGATACTTAATATTTTCTAAACCAAGGGCTATAAAATAGCTAACACTAGACGAAACATACATAATTTTAAAAATAATAGCCTAGCAATTAATAACGATACTTAACTTTAAACACAACACTGTCACTAGTTTCACATTTTGTTTATAATACATTATTTACATGTGACAACCTGAAATATTACCACAATTGTAGGTGTCACTAGATGGAAGGAAACCATAAAGTTGGTTTTTAACGTTGTAATATATGTATTTTCTGATAATAACGGGCTGAGGGTGAAGCTCGTTAGTATAGGTAATTACCTTGATAAACTGGTATGAAATTATTAAATTTAAATTGGATACACTGGAATTGCCATAATAAAATACTAGATTCCGATTGTACAACATTAGGCATTGCAGGTGTCATTAGCTGGAAGAGAATCATAAGTATTTATAAGAACTGAATTAATAGCAAAATAACTTATGATATTTGAATTAAGATGTGAATTTTTCAATGTGTTACCATTTAAGACTAATAAATTTATTTATCTAATGCACAACTTGATTATTGAATTATTGAAAAAGAAATTAATAATTTTTGTATTTATTGTTTTGATTAAAAAAATAATAAATCTCTGAACACCGCTCAGCGGTATCGTGGGCGGCAAGGGCTCCCGTGGGCTGTAAACAAATATTATGCGTGTGTCAGCAGCATCCACTGAACTAAACATAGGGAACTCTGATTTCGTATGGTTGTATATTATACTCTGCATGAAATCATTTATGTTTGTTGATTGGCAATCGTTAGTGTACAAATTTTAATCACGCAAATTATAGATAACTAGTAATTTTATTATGTATATCAGCATAACAAAATATGTATTTCAATGCATATTAGCATATGATTGTTTCTGCTTCCGTAAAATTCTGAATATGTGTGTTTATTTGCAATGAGTGTGGATCGAAATACATCAGTTGCGTAAAATAATTACCTATTTCACAAAGTTACTAAACAAATCAGTCTTCACTGTCCCTTTTATTTAATAACTCATTGTCAACGTCGTACGGACATGTACGATAATTATCGTACGTGTGGCAACACTAGTAGACAAAACAGATTCATGGATTGTTGTGAGACTGTGCACTGGGACTTTTATCTCTAATTCTCTATCTCACTCGCTCTTACGCAAATCCTTATTTTATCTCTCTTAATCCTATGCATAACACACATTTGAATTGTGAAACATATTCTTTAACGCATCTAGTTAATTCTTTTGCTGTTGGTAAACCTTATCGGGGAAAAACCTTGTTTCTAAATAAGAGAAATGCAAGTAAAGTGATATTTAAGGTGAAACATACGGGCTGAAGTTCGTTAACCAACAATTTGTTATCGTGTAAGTAGGGTTTCTTGTGGTCCTACAAAAAATGTGGATCTGTATAGTATAGTGGAAAAGGTATTGGCGCGCATTTAAAAACTATATAAACGTGAAGATTTTCAAGAAAATTATTTTAAATCGTAAAGAATATTTATATATGTAAGATGTACGTTTTAAAACAGCGCGATCCACTGATTTGGAAGCGCTGGTGGTCATACATCTATCAACGAGAGATGTTGTGACGCGACGTGCGGGGGTAGTTAACGCTAAGACGCTCAGTATGCGATTGCGAACGACTCGGGGTAGAACGAGTGCACGAGTGAAGTGTAGAGCTATACATTCATTGATACCTGGATACTATATTGGATTAGCAGTAATTAAAGGTGAGTTATCTCACTGTCATTCTATGTCTAGGCGCAGCGTATGCAGAGATCTGCAGTAATGTGGTGCATGTGTGTTGTTTATTAAATGGCGTGTTAATTGATGATATATTCATGTTTGGTGTGGTATTTATGATTATATCTATTTGATCAAATATTGTGTATTGTGTCACCATATGTTATATTATGTATTCCACACCCTGCTTTTCTTAAGAACTCAGTACTGAAGTCCCTCCGCCAGGTTGCGGCATTTAAGAGCATACTGCAATTACTAATCAGGTGGTGATGAAATAGAGGGCCGTACTGAGGGTTCTCCGCGCTGAGTCTGCGAACCTAGCTGTGCATCCGTCATTGGCTGCTATTAGATAATCACAGCGTGTGTGCAATTTACCTGTGTCTGTAATTGGAGTCCCTCCTCTTTTGTGCTTAGCGGTCTTCAGCGCATACGACAGTACTGATCCATGATCAGGTCAGGGACCTGCTACCATCGGGTCTAGATACCCGCCACGATCGGGTCTAAATACCCGCACCGATGTGCTATGTTCTGTTTCCACACTTTGCCTTCCTTAAGAACTCAGTACTGAAGTCCCTCCGCCAGGTTGCGGCATTCAAGAGCATACTGCAATTACTATTCAGGTGGTGGTGACATACAGGGCCGTACTGAGGGCTCTCCGCGCTGGCTCTGCGAAGCCAGCTGCGCATCCGTCATTGGCTGCTTACTAATAACCACAGGGGTAAATTTACCTGTCTGTAATTGGAGTCCCTCCTCTTTTGTGTTTAGCGGTCTTCAGCGCATACGACAGTACTGATCCAATGATCAGGTCGGGGACCTGCTACTATCGGGTCTAAATACCCGCAGCGATCGGGTCTAAATACCCGCACCGATGAGGTCTGGGACCTCGTGTGAATTGGATTCACACGGATGTCTGGGACATCCACGGCCCCAACAATCGGGTCTAAATACCCGCAACAATGAGGTCAGGGATCTGGGATCCACAGAATGTCTGGAACATTCTCAGGTCAGGGACCTGCGTCGTACCTAGAACCTTATCCATCTAGCACTGGTTGAGATGAAACACTCTCGCAACAATCGGGTCTAAATACCTGCAACAATCGGGTCTAAATACCTGCAACAATGAGGTCAGTGACCTCGGAAGGATCTGGAATCCACAGGATGTCTGGGACATCCTCAGGTCAGGGACCTGCGTTGTGCCTAGAACATTATCCTTCCGGCACTGGTTGAGATGAAACACTCTCGCAACAAACGGGTCTAAATACCCGCAACAATGAGGTCAGGGACCTCGGATGAATGTAAAATTCATAATGTGTCTGAGACATGTTCAGGTTAGGGACCTGCCTCGTACTTACGATCGTAACTTTGTTGTACCAACTGAAATGTAACTCGTAATGAACGTTGACCGAGAATGGAATGACATGTTGTGTTTTGTCATGCAGGTATGACCGAGACGAGGTGGTCGAGAGATGGAGTTAACCAGCAGAGCCGAGAGACCGATGACGTCACAATTACCACTGTTCATACTATATGTCACATTATGAACTCTGTATGTAAAATGTATGTCGTGTATATACCAATTAATACACGCATTGAGTTGACAAGGTTTGAAATCAATTTTATACTTTATATTCCTTGTTATCAAGTCTTTTTCTATGCCTTTTATACATGATCTCAACATAATAAAAATTAAAATTTAATCAGATATAGTATTTTACTTGATAAGCAGATCTCGGTAAGTGATATATTTATGCGCGTGCTGTTACCAGACGTCAAATCACGCCCTCCAAAGATGTTAGTTGTGCCACAGGGGTAATTATAAATTGGTGAAAATGTTTTGTCCCCTGTGGGGATCGAATCAGGGTTCCTAAGATCCACAGGCCGGCTCGGATACCAGACCACTGAGCTATTACCCCATAATAATATATAATAGTATATTATTTTATAAGGACCTAAATTGATACTTTTTGTGCGCTCGTCAGTCAACTACAAATGAAGCAAAAAACGTCATTTTCACTCCACATAATATATGCTATTTTTTCTTCAAACGCCGGCATATTTACCCTTTATGTCATATAATTTCTCTGATACTCGTGAGCGGCAGGAAGCCATTTTCAAACTTTAACTGTTTCTATGGATTCTGTGGCATATTCCTGATCGACATACTTCTTTCTTTTCGTGAATCAATTATTTCTGGAGCAAGTTCCTTTACATAAAATTTCTTAATATTGGAAGCATCCATTGAACTTAATCCTCATCAATTTTTATTGTTTCTACTTCTATATTCTGAGGTGTCCAAATAATGAAATAACATTCCTTTCATCCTGTTATAAATTTTATTTTGATAAAATGTTTGAGGTTAGAAATTAATTACTTTCTATAACCGTACAATTAAAAACTTTTTTGTTGAAAATATCGTTTATTGAGAGATAAATAATACATTCCAGTACTTCAAATTATCCTCTTCGACTAGTAAGCTCATCTAAAACTGATGAAATATTTTATTATAAAAAAGTACCCATAACTTTGAATATTATAATATAATATAACACGAAAAACAAAACTAGACATATTTCAAACCACAAATTATGAAATGCTTATATATTTTCATATATATCTCTATGAAGTACATCTTGACACACATGATTATGACAGCTGTCATTCTTCCCGATCAATTTAACGCTGAGTGTACGTCAAAACCCACATCACATGTATAAAATAAGAATTTTGTGAAGAAGCAACAATAAATTCAAATTTCCAAAAAAATATTTCATATATTTAATCTCATCCAAATGAAGAAACAAGTAGTACTACATAATCTCTGAATATTCAGCTTTTTTATATGTGTATGAACAAGAATATTTAATCTTTATAATACAAATAAATTGAAATTGAAGTGTAGGAGAGCATGATATAAAAATTTTAGATCTGATTTTCTCAAAAATGCTTGGAACGATTTTAATAAAAAAAAATCTGTATATTTAAGAATATGGTCCTCTATAACTCAGAAAATGTTTATCCTATTTGAATTTACAGTTTTGGAGAAAAAACAAAAAATACACGAAAAAGTCCGGTTTTGAGCCTTTTTTCGCATATTTTATTTATTTTCTCCAGAACTGTAAATTCAAATTGAATAGTTATAAATTCTTAAAAATATAGAATTTTTTAATTAAAATCGTTCCTAGCATTTTTGAGAAATAAATTCAAATTTTGAGTGTAATTTCTTTCAATATTTATACATAACATTAATCTAGTTTATTACCATACTTTGAAGTTTTGGCTTCAAAATTTTATACAATACTTAATAAGTTTCATTCATAATAAGAATAATATTTCGTTTCAAAGAGATCAAGGCAAAGCATCGTTCTGATACTAACTTCAGCCCGTATGGTTCACCTTAAGTGTAATGAAAGAGTGATATTCAAGTTTAAATAAACATAATCTTAATTAGTAATATTTAGTGGTGAAAAATGGCTGGACGAAAAGTTGCAAAAGAAACAGAACATCTACAAAAAAATTTTCTTGACAATAAGGACTTATATTACAACAATTTGAAAGTAGTTGCGCTCTCATCCGGTATTTGGCTTGAACTTGTGAAGAAATATAATTTAAAAATAAATCCCAAAAATCTCTATACTCGTGCATTATTGTATATAAAGCCACAAAGTATTCCAGAAAATCTTTCGCCTACATACCAGTCCGATAAAAACTCTACTACTTCCGAAAAAGCTCATTCGGAAATTAGTTTTAGCAGTTCTGACAATGAAATTAGTAACGATAAGAAACGAAGATATTTTTAAATATTCTGTTCTAGAGAAGATTGGACACGGATAAAACCAGCAGTTGTTTGTTACAACGTTAAGGATAAAAGAACAGATAATATAAGGCCCCGAAAATATTTGAAACTTCAAAAATGTTCTTGGACAAATGCAATATCAAAAATCATTTGGAATACTACGAAAGAACCATGTGTATGGAAATTTTGTAATCTGTACATTTCTACAAGGGAATCAAGCAAGTATATTAAAATTAAAGGTGTTTGTACAGTATGTTCTGCTATACTTCATTGTGTAATACAATAAGCCAACCGATAAAAAAGGAAACAATGGTATTATTATAAATTGTTTAATAACCGGCGACACAAGTTCTGTATATCATCAGAAAAAACGACGTTTTTCTGGACGAGACAGGATCAAATAAAAGGTCCAAAGCAATAAATTGGCTAAAATTCTTAGAAAACAATTGGCTGGACATAGTGAATCCCTTTTTGATAAAGAATCGCCAGTATTGCCAAAGCTAGAAATTTTAAGAAAAGCTAAATCCAATTACGCTAATAAGGATAGAATAGACACAGATCCAGTACAAGCTTTATATAAAATGGCTCAACAAGACCCGCTTCACTTCATAATTCATGAAATAGGGATTTTTAAGTTTTTTTTACACTATTGGACAACCGAGTAGGTTCGCGTTTACAATGAGTATTGCTAAAAAGAGAAATATCCTCAAATTTGTATTGATGCGACCGGAAAACTTGTAAAGAAATTATCTAGAATTTATGATACTCTCTCTGGACACATCTTTTTATACTCTGTTGTTATAAAGTTACCACAAGAACATGAAGGTCAAATAGCGGTAGCTCAAATGTTATCTGAGAGACATAATAGCACCGCAATATATTATTGGCTCACCGAGTGGCGACGATTAGGTGCCAGAGAACCTAAAGAAATAATTACAGATTTTTCAATGGCTTTGTTAAGTGCTACTTGCAGAGCATTTTCTGGATATTTGGATATCAATTCATACATCGCAGTATGTTTGAAAATAATGCAGCAAAATGATCATACTATTTTGCCAAAATGTTTTATTCGTGTTGATGTTGCACATTTAATTAAATTAGTCGCTAGATGGCATCAACGCCATCCTTCTAATATTAACAGTCGTTCAAAAATTCGTCAATTTTATATTCGTGGCGTAGGTCAAATGCTTATTTCAACACATTTAGATGAAGCAATGTGTATTTTGAAATCTTTATTTATAACAGCTTTATCGCAATCAGAGGGAAATTTATTGGCACAACCAAATACACCATCTACGTGCGAAATGAGGAAAAAGGAACTGCTAAGAAAATATGCATATGGAGTACAACAAAGTGCTGTACTTGATATTATAGATATGAACATAGATATAGAAGTCAGTGAAAATTTTGATCAAACATTAGAACAAGAGAGTATTGATAATAATGATACTAATTCAATGAGTGATTTAATCGAAAAGATATATGAAGAAGTAAGAGAGATTGTTGCTGAAGAAGAAGTTAACAGAGATAATATAATGTATCTACCTAGCATTATCCAACCTCTTAAACGTTTAAGCTCAAAGTAAGTAGTTTAATTAAAAATAAATATTTATATATTACGTAATACATATATCTATTTGCAGGCTGCCACTTTCGAGTGGTATTATGATTCAACATTTTGGTTTCGGTAATATAACAGCTTCTTCAACACATGTCGAGAGCTATTTTAATGATTTAAAAAACAGACAGTTTTCTCAACTGCCTGCGTCAGTCGACAAATTTATTGTGAAACATACTCAACTATTAGAAGGTAAACAATACTGAAAAGTTTCCATATAATATTTATTTATTTTCCATATATATTTTAATTTATTGTTTTAAAGATACTATATACCTTGCATCAGGTTTGAAATATTTTCATAGTCAAAAAGATATTAAAACTATAAATAATCTAGAAAAGTGTTCAGATTTTTATAATAAGAAAGAAGTTATAGAAATTATTTCTGATTCTAATATCTGTGGAGCAAATACTTTACATGGTGAAATAAATGAAGACAGAATTGAAAATATGGTGTGTACTTTTAATATTTAAGTTACTTACATTATGTAATCATTTGTAAAATATATTCAATTTTAGAGTACACCTTCTGCCGACCAATTTATTTCTGAAATTAATTCATTAGATAACTGGAAAGGATTGGCTAAGAGAAAAACTAAAAAAAATAAACAAGGGCTATATTTAAATTCACAAGGAGAATAGACTACAATAGGAGCAAATGAAGATGTAAAGCCAGTTAAAATATTACTTTTAAAAAATGGTGGGATTATAAATGCACCTGTAACGCGAAAAGCGAAGCAAGGAACTATAACGTTAGCAAATACATGTGGATTTGATAGTATAGTGCATGCTTTAGCAACTACATACTGCAATAGCAAAAAAATTCAAAAATCCTTTAATACGACTAAATATTTACTGCCGATACTTGAATTAGCATCTAAACTAGGAGGTAGACCGAACACTAAAGAAATGTATGAAATTCGAAGGGACATCCTATCAAATGTCTTCGGGAATGTTCAAGTTGCTGACACAGTTACTAGAATAAACTGCGACACAACAATAACAAACATGATAGAAAAATTAAATTTAATTTCTTATGTAGAAACTAGCAAATATTCTACTTGTAACGATAATAGTATTAGTACTTCATTTTCCGCAATTCCCACAGACACATTCATTTTACGAGGAGGAATAAATATGCTCGAAAAAGCTATAATAGATCACTTTCTATAAAGTGTGTAACTAGTGGTTGTTCTGGAAACATAAGTCGATACAGAGAATATTCAGATATTTTATTTATTGATTATTTTACAAATTCAGAAAATCAATATATTTGTTTAGATGAAATACCAAAATCACTTAAATTAAATAATAATATTTATTATAATAGAGCAATAATTGAATTTCAGCAAGATGCTATCAAAAACGCTTTAGGACACTTTATAACATATGCCAGACGTACGAACTGGTCATGGCAAATATATAATGATCTAAAAAATAAAATTAAAAGTGTTTCACCGAAAAGTTCTGCAGAAGTAGCTATACTAATTTTTGCAATATAATTACCATGTCTCTATCCTTACCTATTATTATTATTATTATTTGTTTCCGTTAATCTTATATATATTTAGTTTTTCAACGTATTATATTGTTATAATTATTGTTGTATAAGTGTTCTTTTGATGTTAAAATAAATTTAATGAAAATATTTCACGAGGTTGTACAATCTGAATCTAGTATTTTATTATGGCAATTCCAGTATATCCCATTTAAAGTACGGTACGGTGTACATATAACACATTAATGACATATTAGTAAATATTGCATCTTAGCTGAAACTCACGGTATATATATGTACACCGTCCTGTTCCAGATAAAATGCAACATAGGTTGTCAATGTAAACTGTTAAATAATATTGGGTGTTGTAGGTGTCACTAGTTGGAAGGGAAGTTGGTTTTCAACGTTGTAATATATGTATTTTCACATAATAACGGGCTGAGGGTGAAGCTCGTTAGTATAGTTAATTACCTTGACAAACTGGTATGAAATTATTAAATTTAAATTGGATACACTGGAATTGCCATAATAAAATACTAGATTCAGATTGTACAACCTTTTAAATACAAATGTTTAATCACCGCTCGAAACTCACTTTTATCCATTATTATAAACTATCAAAAGTTTTTCACTACAATTGACAACAATAATGAAACTACGTGACGGCTAAAGCTAAAACTCTAACAGTCGACTAGTTAGGAGTGCTGCTTACTGGAAAAAATCATCTTCGATACTAAGAGCACCATCTCTTGGATTTTCTAAGGACTTATTGAACGACCCTCGTATATAATATATATTATATATATATATATATCAAAATAATTTCTTTATTTATTATGTCATTTATTTTGACAGATAAAACGACATACATTTGTTTAATTTTGTTTTAGTTCCATGGCTATCAATAGTTTTCAGGCTATTTTCGTTCTTTTCAAATCTAATTTATGCCGTTACGAAGCATGCAAAGTTAATTTTGTTTCTTGGCTTAGATGCAATTTTATGCCCTAAAACTTTTATTCGAAGCTTTTTTGCTTAAAATAATTAGGGAAGCAGGAAATTACAAAATTGTAATTTTACATGTTAAATCCCTATGTTCGAGAGTTGCGTTCACCACCCATGTAATATATAAATAAAATGAGTTATAGTTATTGATTTTAATGAATCTTATATTTTCGTTTTTTTATAGCATGTAGGTAGGTATTAATATTATTTAAATATCAATTCATTAGATGCTTTACCGATTTTAATAAAATGTGATGTATTACTAACTGATATCATGAAATATGAATTATCCATGTACCCTTATTGTTGATTTGTATGCTTGTCATGGAAGATATCTTAATTTTTATTTCGACATAATTTTAAATCAAGTTGTAAGTTTCAACATTTCATTTACAAATAACCTAATATTATAGTAATAATTTATTAAAATATCTGAGAATATTTAATTATAAATCGAACGTAGATAATATATATATATAATATAATTTCGTAATTAACGTTGCCTACTGTCTGCACGTTAATAGCAAAATAGCCTTTCCTATTAAGGTATATTTCAGCATCATTTTTACCAGGTGAAAATAAAATAATCGTTACTTATATATATATATATATATATATATATATATATATATATATATATATATATATATATATATATATATATATGTATATATATATATATATATATATATATGTATATATATATATATATATATATATATATATATATATATATATATATATATATATATATGTATATATATATATATACATATATAAATACATATATATATATATATATATATATATATATATATATATATATATATATATATATATATATATTTATTTTTTTATTTAAACATACACTGCCCGACAGGTAAACCCAATTAGAGGGCAGGAAAATACAAAAGTGACATAGAAAGCAAAATAATTCAAAATTTATAATCAAATAGTTGACTAAATATGAGAAGTTATTTAATTATTTCGATAAAATAGAATAAAAACGTCTTGGATTATGTTGAAAAACATCAACATTACCAAATTTAGACTGATAAATTAGACACATCCGATTATAGGAGACGAGGAGAAAACATTAGTACGAGGAGTAGGAAGATAAAAGGTGCATGAATTACGTGTAAGGACAAGAGAAGTATGAAAGCAAAGAAGATTCAAGCAGTAGGCATGAATCAATTTACAGAGATGATGAGCTAAATTCAGTTCACGTCGTTCTAAAAGACTGCGAATGCTGAACATTTCTAATAAGATATTAAAGAAATCGAATTATCAGGATAAATATGATTAATTTTTTAAAATACAAATTTTAGAAACCTTGTTTTAATATATTCGATGCGATTCTGATAAATTTCATAGAATGGATTCCATATAATAGAACAATATTCTAACTTAGAGCGGATAAATGAATAATAAAGAGAAAATAGTGGAGAGATATCATGAAATAAACGGATATTACGAATAATGAAACCAAGCAATCGAATGGCTGACTTATAAATACGATTAATATGATTAATAAAGGTTAGTTTGGAATCAAATGTAACACCTAAGTCGTCTATATAGGAGCAGCGTGATAAGATTATCTGGTCTAGGGTGTAGTTATATGTAATAATTGAATTTTTCCTGTAGAATGACACTACTTTACATTTATTAAGGTTAAGGTCTAGATTGTTAGTAATACACCAAAGAGATAAATTTAGTAAATCATTTTGAAGAAGGTTACAATCATTAATCGAAGAAATAGAACAAAAAAATTTTAAATCATCAGCAAATAAAAGTTTATTACATTGCAAAATATCAGTGATATCATTAATAAATAGTAGGAACAGAAGAGGGCCTAGATTCGACCCTTGAGGAACACCAGACGTTGCAACAAACGGGGCCGATTTATGTCTCAAGAATTGTACGAAGAGTTCACGATGAGAAAGATAGGACGAAAGAAGAGCAGTTAAAGGAGCAGAGATGGAAAAGGACTGAAGCTTAGAAATCAAGATGTTATGATCAATGCGATCAAACGCTTTAGAGAAATCTGTATAGATACAGTCAACTTGACCTTTTGAATCTAGGGCAGAAGAAACGATATGGGTAAAATAGGCTAAATTACTGGCAGTAGATCTTTTCTGCATGAACCCATGTTGGGAGGGTGATATTAAATTCTTAACTTTAGGATATATAGAAAGGTATATAAGTTTTTCGAAAATTTTACTGAAATTAAGTAACACTGCAATAGGGCGATAGTTCATAATATTAGAGATATCATCAGACTTGTGTATTGGTGTTATACGAGTTATTTTCCATCTATCTGGAAAGGTTCTAGTTTTAATAATTAAATTGAAGATATGAAAGAGAGCATTTGAAAGAGGATAAGCACAGTCCTTAATCAAAAAACTGGGAATAAGATCAGAACCGCACGAGAAGCTTGATTTCAATTTACTGATAATATCAGTTATTTCATCTCTGGAAACATGATTTAGAGAAATAAGGTAATCAGAGGAAACTTTAATAATTGGAGGATTGGTATTGGAAGGACAAGAATAAACCGATTTAAAATAAGAGGCAAAACCATTAGCTATTTGATCGGGGGTATTTAAATCCGAATTGTTAAATGTCATAACATTTGGAAATGCTGATGTTTTTCGTTTGGAATTAATAAATGTCCAAAATTTGTTTGGATCAACATTAATGGAGGATTCACAATCAGAAATGTAATTCCTATAGGCGTTTCTGATATCAGATTTTAGTTTTGCACGAAGCTCTTTGTATAGAGTAAAATAATGAGAGTTATTAAAATTATTACTCAGCTTGCGAAAATGTTCTTTACGTTTAATATCCGCTCTAATTTCGGAGGTAAACCAGGGTGGATATCGAATTTTGAAAGATTTTTTTAATGGTACAAATTCATCGAAAAAAGAATAAATAACACTGTATAGAAAGTCACAAGCTGAGTTTACATTGTTGAAATTAACTAACTCATTCCAGTTAAACTCACTAATTAAATTGTAAAGTTTTGTAAAATTGGCCTTTTTGAAGTCATAAGTAAAACCATTAACTCTATTCATGTTTTTGGGTTGACTATGAAAATAAAAGTCACATCTAAATTCCAAAGCCGGGTGATGATCATACTCGATATCTAATATTAAATCACTAGACTGGGAAACAGTGCAATCAATATTTGAAATAATTAAATCAAGAATACGGTTAGTTTTGTTCAATACAGAGTTATGCTGTTTGGCATTAATTAAATCTAAAAATGAATCAAACAAATTAACTTTAGGACATTCATGATCCAATATAAGTTCCGGTATGTTGAAGTCACCAATGATTATAAAATTGTTTTGCGGTAGACTTAAAAAAAAGTCATATATAAAATTAAAACTAGATACATTTAGAGCTGGAGGAACATACGTAACAAAAACAAAGAATGGCCAGCTTTTTAATACAATTTTTGAACACACAATATCCACATTGACAGGAAGAATGCTAGAATACTCGGTAAGATTAACTTTAAACGATGTGATATTCTTGTTAATAAGTAAAAGAACACGTATGACTTGACACCCATCGAAGTTACGATCAGATCTATATATGGAAAAAGTATCGTCGCATAATTCTGAATCCGCGACACTACTGTTTAACCAAGTTTCTGAAAAAGCGATCAAATCATAAGCCAACGAGGAACAAATAGAGTAGAGCAAGTCTATTTTATTGTTAATGCTTTGAACATTTTGATAAAAACAATTAAAATGGCTTGATAGGGAGGAACGACTATTATTCTGTAATTGCTATTGACCTAATATATTAGCTTTAAATTTTTTTAAAGCTTCATTGTAGCTATTACAGTTGGGGTCCCAAACTGTGTGACAGACATCGATTTTGGTTTTATTAATGTCATTGAACCTGGAGCAGTTGATACATTTTTGTTCTGATGACTTGCAATCTTGAACTTTGTGATTGCCAGAGCATTTAGGACAAGTGAGTTTTTTGGTACATTTGTTGGAAAAATGATGGAAGCCACAACAATTATAGCATCAACGTAGATCAATAGCATCATATACAGGACAATAATCATATCCTATAAATAATTTATTGCATTCCATAATTTTATGATAACTACATTGATCAACTTGAACGAGAGCCTGAAAGATGTCTTTTTTCTTTTTTAGAGGACATATATCAAGAATATCACATTTAAAATTAGCAACAAAGCAGGACTTATTTTGCTTAAGTAAATAATTTTTGATTTCATCTTTAGTCATATTTACAGTCATTCCGACAAGTCTCAGTCGTGGATTTAAGACAGGCAATTGTTTAACATCATATTCTCCACCAAGATTAGAATTAATTAAATCACCAAATTTTTGAGAGTTATCGCTTGTTACAATGACGCAACCATTAATAGTTTTTTGTATATTTGTTAAGGCGATATTAGCAGAAACAGGATCAACAGATCGTAGTATTGCGGATGATATATATATATATATATATATATATATATATATATATATATATATATATATATATATATATATATACATTCTTATATTTGTTTATTACTCTAAAATTATATTAGCAATAAATTTGAAAAATATAGCAATAATTAGCAACAAATTATTATACTAAAAAAATTTGAATCCTGTTATATGGTACCGCAGACGTGAAGTTGGAGTTACATTTTTGAATTGTTTATAACTCTGAAATGATATTAGCAATAAATTTGAAAAATATAGCAATAATTAGCAAAGAATGAGCAAAAAATGTTTATACCACAATTTTTTTAATTTATTCATGTGGTATCGCAGGCGTGAAGTTGGAGTTACATTTTATATTTGTTTATAACTCTGAAATGACATTAGAACAAAATTGCTGCTATGCAGCAAAAATTAGCAAATAATTAGCAAATAATTATTACATTAATTATTTTATGGCACTGCAATGTCGTACCTCCAACTTCACGGACCTATTAAATTCCATAAGCGTCCAAGATAACGTTGAAGAAAAATATAATTATATAACAAAACAAATCGAGTCTACACCTGAAAACTTTGGGCTAATAAAGAAAATAAAGATCAGAAAAGACAGGCTTACAAACAAAATACCGTGGTACGACGAAAATTAAAAATAAGCGCAAGAAAATGTTTCAGAATTTGCAAGAGTATCAATTTTAAAGAAGAAAGTAGAACATCATACCTGTAAGCAAGAAAACAGTATAAACAATACATAAAAAAAATATAAATATATAAATATATCATCACGCCTTCTATCCATTACTGGGTGTGGCACTCTGCCGAAGCAGATCTCGGTAAGTGATATATTTTGCGCGTGAATTGCGGTTACCAGTCGTCAAATCACGGCCCCCCAAACATATTAGTGGTGGAGGAGCCACAGGGATAGCTTTTTCATATCATATGGAATCTAATCCACTTAATAGAGTAATTCTGTTTAAAGACCTTGGAATATTATTTGACTGTAAACTAACATTTAATGAACATATTATAGAACTACCCTTTATGGATACAAATGAATACCTAACATTTGGTAAATGTTGGAAATATAATTTTAAGAAGGGTAATTGATGTTAGTGGTGGAGAAGCCACAGGGGTAGCTTTTTGAAATTATGAAAATTGTTTGTCGCCTGTGGGAATCGAACCAGGGTTCTCAGGATCCACAGGCCGACTTCATACCAATAAAACAAAAACAATTATTTAGATTAAATCTGAAAGAGAAATTGCAACAAGTACACAACCAACAGGAATTCTGGCAAACCATAAAAAGCTCTTAATCCCATTACATATAAAGACAACCCAATACACTTAAACTCGTGGTCGCTCTATGTCCGTGAATTGTTTGGAGATAAAATATTAGATGATACAACTTTATTTGGCGTCTGTCATCCGTATCTGGATTCCTCAATATCATCACAAGAACTAAATTACCCAATAAGTAAACTAAAATCGCAAAAAAGTCCAGGCATATAATAAATGAACAGTTAAAACATTTACCATATAAATGGAAACAGTTTTTACTCGATTTACTCAACGAATTTTTAAGAGATGAAGATATTCCAAAAAAAAATAAAATAAATAAAAATAAAAAAAAATATATCATCACGCCTTCTACCCATTACTGGGTGTGGCACTCTGCGGAAGCAGATCTCGGTAAGTGATATATTTTGCGCGTGAAGTGCGGTTACCAGTCGTCAAATCACGGCCCCCAAACATGTTAGTGGTGGAGGAGCCACAGGGATAGCTTTTTCAAATTATGAAAATTTGTCGCCTGTGGGAATCGAACCAGGGACCTCAGGATCCACAGGCCGACATCATACCACTAAGCTAGCCATCCCAACAAAAAAAAAAAAAAAAAAAAAAAAAAAAAAAAAAAAAAAAAACTAGTTAATTAATACAAATTCATAAAAAATGGGATTTTAAGTATATGAATAATTATAGGGGTACACGGCTTCTGTCATAAGTTCTGATATGATGAAACATGTTCAATATGTCACAAATAGTGTTTTACCAATCCTTTGTTATAGAGATGTATTTTTTTCTCTCTTGGAAACAAATAAATTCTATTCTATTCTACTTCATCCCATGGTATATTGAGTGGATTGCTCTCCCTTACCCCTCTAGCAATCTTACTTCTCAATGACTGTATTACAACTATCGCCACCTAATATTCGAACAACAAAATGCTAAATTTTATATGAACGTAGCGCATTTGAGTATCTTGTATTAGAGATGGTATAATTATTTTGCGTACCTCATACTTGTGTTATTTTTAAAACAGAGTGAGCACCCACATAAATAAAGTCGGCGCCTATGGCCCACGTCACTTTAAATCTAACCTACTGGCCCTTGGCCGCATTTAACATTTTTTTAATAATACAGGTCACACTTCGACTCCTTGAGTCGACGAGCTTAAATTGTGTTCGACATAATTTATATGAGAGAAGCACCAAAAGTTTCTACAATCACATAAATAATCAATGTACGCAAGAAAATAAATGCATCACAAAATAAAAATGCATCGTTTTGTATACTTACAGAAATTGTTGGATTTCATCATCTGTTGTCAAGAATTTTCTTTTCAGTGGTAAGGTTTGATTGTGATATTATGAATTTAATAAGATAAAACTTCCGAGCAGTGATTTTTCATAACTTAATAAGTTCGTTCTCATAAAAACAATACATTGAAAGACTTCGAATAGCTTTGGTAATGATATAACTAGTGTTATTAGTTTCCCTCAATAATGAATTAGGCGAAGTTCGGCTAAGCTCTTCTGTTATATACGAAAACATATCTGCTATTCTTAGTATGTTTGAAGAAGACAATCAAATTATCATATATAATACCACAATACAATCGGAAATTATTGATAATACGAGACATGTTTCTTAAGGCAACACGTCGAGCATCGAGAATTTTAGATTGTGGAGTTGAATTCGGTAGTGTATTCGGTAGTCTATTTCACGACTAAAAAAGAAAATGGATAATTTATTATAAATATTTTGAAAATAATAAACTTAACAACCAAGGTTGGTATTTTCGACACTGCCATGGTTACTGCAATTATCACTTACAATACCTATAACTAGTGCTTTAAATATTAACGAGAATTTACCACGTATATGTGGGAAACCAATAAAATCACGAATTTGTTTGAAAATGAACCAATGAAAGCTATTTTAATAATTTTCCACTTGTGAAATTAATCACTGATAAATTTTCTCTGTAATTAAATCTTCTTGATTACCAACAAAATAAATGTTATTTTCATTCATGTCAATTGAAAACAATCTATCGAAATGACAAATCTTGTTAATTATTTTTGTTTGTTAAATTCTCAAGCAAAATATAACTCGTAATATGATAATTATCAGATAATATCACTTGTTATATTAGTTATGATAATTACATTAGTGCAAATTATTACTTATTATTTCACTCATTTCCATGACAACGTGCTCAAATAAAGAAACTCTATTGGTTGTTTAAAATCGTGGGGTAATATTCGTTATAATACATTGTAATTAGGGTAAATTACGTATATTTATTGGTTTACAGAATTATACGGCCTACTTTAGACATTGAAATGAGAAATTAATAAAATTTCACGATTATCTCAGAATCAGCAAAGTTTATCGTCGTTCAAAACCTCATACTAAAAAGCAACTGTTTGTAGAATGGTGCTAGAAAAAACAAATAAAAAGAAAATAGTTTAAATTTTACACGATTAAGGCTGTGTTCGAATCAAAGTGCAGCCACGTTATAAGCTCTCTTCGTTGAAAATTTCACAAGTGCAAAGTAGTGTAGTGCAGAGCAGTATAGGTACAAACAATGTACACTAGTGCATCAGATTCAAAAAACAATAAAGTGGAACTATGATCTGTCACTAAATCTGTTTTAAAGTCTATATTTAAAAAAAAGTTGGCATATGAATTATGATCCGTAATTGGGTCCTTGGACCTGTTGATCTCTTTATATTAAATAAATAAATAAATAAATATGTCATTTTCGTACCTAAACGTATTTACGACATATATTAATCGTTCAAAAGTAAATTTAATTCCTTTAAATTCTTAATTTTCGCCGTTTGACACTAAATTACACGTTAAATCGTATTCCAATATTTGTAAATACGAGTGCAATATATTTTTCATCCGAATTAGAAAAAAACTCTTTGTTGACTCTGATCACTTTGGATTTTTTTTGTAGAAACACCATTGGTTAAGAGTTTTTCATTACATGTACAGAATAATCCTGATAAATTAAAATTCTACTAAACACACCGCTGACTAACAAGTAATAGCACTCATACCGAGACTGGTAAAACCACTCATTACGAAACCAGAAGCTAGAGACAAATATTGTTAACCGGAGTTTTTAACCAATTTCTTCTCGCAGATGACCTTGGATACGCAAAAGCCTGCTGAGATAAAGTAGTGAAGATTATTGACAACTCAAATCAACTATAGAGGCGCTGCGTACGCCTAGCTTTAGTGGGATTCTCAGACAAAACATAACTAGACGGATAACAAAGACGTTTGTTGTGAAGCAGAAGGGATAGAATAACTGATGGGTGAGGCGGATGCGCGGCAAAGAGCGAGTACAAGTTGATGTTATGCAAGTTGCATTTATGTTAATGACAGTTATCAGGCGCGAGCATTTTATTTATTTAAATACAAAAGTGCGTATACAAAACACTTAATATGTCAAAAACTAACCTTTACTTTGATGTATGAAAAGTAAGTAATTGAATATAAAAATAACTACACAAATGTTTGCAACTTGCATAACATCGCAGTGTACTCGCTCCTTGCCGCGAACCCGCCTCACCCACCAGTTATTCCATCCCTTTCTGCTTCACAACACTGCATTGACTTGAATACGGCATAATTCGTCTAGTATTATACGTCATTGGTGGGATACATGGTTTGTTTACATTAGAATACATATAGGTTGTTTCTATATCTCTGCACGAAACTTTAATGACAGATATAATTTGATATACTAATTATAGAACAAAACGAAAATTTTGGAGATTCGCAAAAATTAGGGCATTTCATTCCTAGCGAACATTTTTAGTTTCACTGGTTTAATAGTACATTTAATTATTTGTAATTATTCTACTAATGAATTAAAGTAAACAAAACTAATAAAATTAAAGGTATTATGTAATTTACAGTAACAATTGAATGTTTTGATTGTTTATGTAGGTCAAGGAAAAATTTCACATCAGAATAAACTGCAACAACTCATTGCTACAAAAATTGTTTAAAATTATCTCCTCCTGCAACTATACAAAATGCAGCACGTTGTATCAAACACATACTACACGCCCGATGCAATAAATTTTGTAGCCTTATTATTTACTATTAACACACTTCAGAAAACACCATACATTCCAAACCCGATAAATCTGGATGATCAGATCAACAAAAATCTGCGATAATCAGACTTTCTTCGACGCTCACTTCCCGTTCCTGGACAACGAAATAAATACACAGGAAATAAACTCAACACTTACAAAACTTAAAACTAATAAATCTCCCGGATCCGACAGAATAATTTCTGAGCAGTTACAAAACCTAGCACCCAACTGAATAAATAACCTTAAAAACTATTAAATGATGCTTATTACATAAAAAAGGTAACCGCTTAGATCCAAATAATTATAGAGGTATAGCGCTTCCTAATGCCATAACTAAAGCTGAATTTATACAGCATATGCCGTAACGTATCGTAATGTATCGTATCGTATTTTACTATTTGCTAGTGGATATATATACACGAAAGTAACGTAGCATAATTTATCAGATCGCACATGCGCACAGTTTAAACTAATCTGACAGAAACTAACTTCAAACTAAATTAACATATAGGTATAAGATCATGTATGAAACACAGTACGAAAGCTTTAGAAAAACGAAATGATTTTTAACTTTAATTTAAAACCCAGATATTATTAGATTGCTTCAAATCGGTTGCACATCGAGAAACCACGCATGCGCATTGCCTATAATTTTACCACTGTAAGCGGCCGTAACGTAAAAAGTTAAAAGTTGACCATCTCGCCGCTTAGAATAGGATGCGGGCACCCACGTAATAATGAACAGCTGTCACAGTGTCACGTGAGTGCCCGCATCCTATTGGTTCTCTTCAAATCTCGTCCCAAAAAATAGTTCATTTTGTAGATGGCGCAGTGAATTTTCCCGAAACAGCTGTTCATTAACACGTGGGTGCCCGCATCCTATACGATACGTTACGATAGTCAAGGCTATGTCGTGAAGTTGTATAAATATTTTCATTCAAAACAGTATTTCCATCTCTTACGTTGGATTACGGTATATTACGATACGTTACGGCATACGCTGTATAAATCCAGTATAACATCTTCACCTTTATACTAAATGAAAGACTACAAACATGGGTAAAAAGTAGAAACATCCTTCCAGAAGTTCAAGCAGGTTTCAAGATGAAAAGATCCTGTACCGACATAACAAACAAGGTACCTACGCAATATTTATTGATTTCAAAAAAGCGTTCGATTGCGTGCCACATGATACCTTATGGCACAAACTCTACCTACTCGAAATTAGTGGCAAAATCATCAGGATCCTAGAAAACATCTATGATAGCGCAATACTAAAACTCAATATAAATAATGAAGAGTCTGATGAAATAAATGTTACTACGAGAGTTCTACAAGGAGATTGCACTAGTCCGTTACTGTTCGCTCTGTATATCTCTGATCCTGAGACACTTAAGACAAAAAAAGTTATAAGGTTACTTTATAAATAATAAAACGGACATCATATCACTCCAATACACTGATGACATAGTTGTATTCGCTCATTCACAACCGGACTTACAACGTAAATTAGATGCGTTAACGGAATAGTGCAACCAGCAACAGCTAACAATAAATGCACAGAAAACGAGCATAGTTCACTTTCATACGGGACGGCGACCTAAGTAACGTATGACCCATATATGTCAAGATAAAGAAATAAAACTTGTCTCTAAATCTACCTAGTAAGGAGTCACCTTCACCGTTTCAGGTACTTTTAACAAAAACAGCCAAGGAAAAACTATCATCAAGCCAGAAGAACCACAGAAGCCATAAAGAACACAATGCTGAAAAGTCTATCGGATTCCTACCAACCTAAAACTAAGTTATACGACATATTATTATTACCTACATTATTATATGACTCAGAGGTATTGGGTGTATTCCAAAACGACCATATTGGAAAAGGACAGATATATACTACTTTAATGCAATGTATAACTGGCAAAAATCTACACCAAATTATGTAACTAGGCGAGAAACAGGTACAAGAAACTTAGTAACAATAATTTTAAACAAAGTGCTCCGCCTATAGCATAAAATTTTATTAATGCTGGACACTACATTCGTGAAAATCTGCTTCAACAAATTAAAAGCAATAAATGAAAAATCTCCCTTTGTAATATCAATAAAGAAACAAATCAAACACAGCTGGGCAAGAAGACTCGAGATCATTACCAAAACAAACTTTGACTGGTTATGAAAAAATCAGAGTATTGTTGCTTTGAGGGCAGAAAAAGACAAAATAGTAAAAGCTCATAATGAACTACTGTATGTACAGACCCGTAACTCCCGTTATAACTTCTACTATAAAACATAAAAAAAACAAAAAAACATACATACATAAATACATACATACATATCTTCACGCTATATCCTAACAAATGGAGTAGCACGAACCCTAAAATCACTCATAAAGTATTCACTTATTACATTCATCAAATAATCAGCCCTCGTCAAACATTATTTTCTAAACACACCACCCTCACTTTAACCACATTCATAGATCACTCCATATAAACTCATTTATTTATTACACTGGAAATCATATATCACACAAAAAAACCTTCAATCACATCTATCCCATCACTCCTATTCACTTATCATTCATCTTCTTTCTTCGACATACATAACATATGCATAAAACATCTCAAATTACTCACACTTCCTCTAAACATTGAATCTAATAACGAATCTAACAACGAATCTACAAAGATTAGAAATGACGAAAGCGATAGCCTGCACTTGTATATGAAAGAAAAGTTAACACAATGCAGTAACAGAAAACGAAACAAAAAGATAAGAAAGGAAGGGAGTGTCGCCCTGCGCTTGTTTTTGACAGTGAATTCCACACAATTCTAGGTAAACATTATTGGTGGGATCCGGATCCGGATAGTTTCGGTTTCGGATCCAAAAATACCCAGATATCCGGATAATTGTATGTTGAACTATCCGGATCTCGGATCCAA